>JANAVB010011394.1:592902-912902 GCA_029216955.1 Iris pallida
GGATTTGTCAATCATGCTACAGCCCGTAGGCAGACAGTAAATAAAGTTGCAAACGAGCTAACACTTGCTCGGCGGCTAAACGCCTCAAAGAATATTTTTACAAGGGAGTGGGAGAGCAAAATAAAAACCCACTCGTTGCCGGGATTCCTTCTAGTGTTCACCATCTGGCAGGAAGGTTGGGAGATCCTCAATAGCTGCTCCGAAATCTGGCCATACAAAACCAGCTGGGTCAGACCCCAGAAAGAGCAAGTGCCATAAAGGAGGCTTCACTTAAGAACTAAAACCAGCATGTCAGCACATAAATCATAAATGAAATAACATAAGACATGAGTTAAAGAAAACATGATGATAAACGATAAGATAACTAAAGGACTATTCCGGTAACTAAGTTACAACCCGTAAACCAAACAAGGACCGGGGTTGTAACCCTTCACCTGAACAGAACTTAGCCTCGAACCAATTATCGATAAAGTAAAGCATAAACAAGCATATCCGGAGATATCCATGTACCGGATCTGGGCAAGACTAGACAAGATAGGACTCCATCCATCATTCACGGCCAAGCAAAGAGTACGGCTTGATACTTAACTAACTAGGGTTATCACAAGCTTAGTTACTAGCAAGATGCAATGAGGTATGCTTACGGCCACAAGCCCTGCAGACTATCCAGGTTATCCAGACGCAAGGTTCAAGCTTAGAGTTTTCATGCCTTGTAAGGTGACTTGGATGCAACACATAACAGTGTGCATAGTAATCGTTTTATGTAGTGCCCCACATAACAGTGAGCTGGAAATGTGCCCTACTCGTCGGCAGGCTACAAGTCCATCAAGGAAGGCGCCCAGATAACGGGATTGTTTGTAGCCGGAATACCTCTCTATATGCTCTACTTGATCAATCTAGTCATCAACTTAGTCAGATTTGGTATGAATCCCTGACCGTGGTAACCAGGGATACATGTCCTAGACATGATGCGAGACATGACTGGTTGCTTATACAGGCATATTCAATACAATCACCTACGGTGTCAAGAATTCACTTAGCATGTCAGGTTAGCCGTCGCAACAGCGTATCAAGGTTATCATGTCAAGATTACTTGTCAAGGGTCCGCCACGACGGGTCGCCATCATGTCATGTTACTTATCAAGATTACTTATCAAGGCAAGGGTGCGTCGCGATGGACCACCATCAAGAATTATCATATCAAATTACTGGTCAAGAGTGCACCACGGCGGGTCACTAATCATGTAATTCCATCAGTAAGCCTTGGTCCGATTAACATTCATAAATACGGTCATGATCATATCGGGTTCATGTCAAGTTTACATCCAAGGCGTAAGGATATAAAATGGGTGCAAATTCATAAAGGGAAATATGGGGACATAAGACACTCAAGGGAGGGAGAAGCAAGAGGTACGCAAGGGTCATGCGCACGCTCAAGACAGCGTACGCTCGGGTCATACGTACCAGGGCACGCTCAAGTCTGCGTACCAGGGCACGCTCAAGTCTGCGTACCAAGGCAAAAGTCACGCTTCCAACAGGAAGCGTACTCAAGGCAAAAGTCACGCACGCTTCCAATAGGGAGCATACTCAAGGCAAAAGTCACGCTTCCAACAGAAAGCGTACTTAAGGCAAAAGTCACGCACGCTTCCAACAGAGAGCGTACTCAAGGCAAAAGTCACGCTTCCAACAGGGAGCGTACTCAAGGCAAAAGTCACGCTTCCAACAGAGAGCGTACTCAAGGCAAAAGTCACGTACGCTTCCAACAGAGAGCGTACTCAAGGCAAAAGTCACGCTTCCAACAGGGAGCGTACTCAAGGCAAAAGTCACGCTTCCAACAGAGAGCGTACTCAAGGCTACGGCTCAGTGGCGTAAGCTAAAAAGCTCTGCACACTGCTCACTGTCTTCTTCAAACCAGCAAGAACTCCATGGTTAAACCAAAGCTTCAAAGTTCATAACTTGGTCCGAACAAGTCCAAATCTAACTTTTCAAAGGTCAGAATTGGGTAGAAGAAAGTTTTCTACCATATGGAACAATCAAAACTTGAAAACAAAGAGGTTTGATAGATCAAAACCACCAAATCCGAAAATAACAAAATTCTAGATCTACAAGATTTAAAGCCTCAAAATAGAAAATGATAAGTTCTAATGTGCCATAGAAATATGGGAAGAAGCTAATGGAACAATAAAATGGCTCTCTTGTAGAAGCAAGTTGCACTTGCCTATGGGTGTTGAGAGTTGGGTGGAGGAAGAAGAAGAAGTTAATGGAGGAAGTAATGAAGAGAGAGAGAGTGTTGGTAGAGTTTTATGAGGGTGGGATGTAGTGTGTTGAGGGTGGAGCATAGGCTAAGGTGTTCCAATACACATTAAACCAAACCAAACCAACCCAAACCAATTAAAACTGAGCCATCCCAACATAAACCAAGTAAACCATTACATGCTATGATAAACCTAATCAAGATTAAACTGAAATTAGCTAGCCAGGCAGGAAAAATAAAAATATATGTCAGGATTCCGTATACGTATACTGGAAATACGTAGGACGAAAAACGGGGGTGACAACTCTACCCACCTTAAAAGAATTTTGTCCTCGGAATTTAATCAAGAGGCTAGAGATGTCGAGCAAGCTATATCAATTGCAGATAATGCAGAACTAGTAGTCAATCAAGCAATCATTCATGCAAGCAAGGAACTTAAGCATAAGGCATAAGAAGACATTATACCTTACGAGTCAAACAGGTCGGGATATCGCGATCGGATATCATCCTCACGCTCCTATGTTGACTCACCCAAAGAGTGATGACCCCAAGCACACGGACTAACTTGATAGCCTTGTTCTTGAGTATCTTCTCCCTCCGGTCCAATATGGATACGGGTCTCTCCTCATACGAAAGGTTGGTACCAACAACCAATTCTGAATGATCAAGGACATGACTCGGATCCGGGATATACCGTCGTAATTAGGATATATAAAAGATATCATGTACCTCACGTAACGACGGCGAAAGAGCGAGACGATAGGATACATCACCTACTCGCTCTAGAATATCAAACGGCCATATATACCTAGGACTGAGCTTTCCCCGTACGCCGAATCGAATGACGCCATGGGTAGGCGAGATCCTAAGGAATACGTGATCGCCGACAGAAAATTCAAGGGGACGCCGATGAGAATTGGCCCAATGACGTTGGCGATCTTGGGCAACTCGAAGATGATCTCTAACTCGTCTGACCACCTCAATAGTCCGCGTCACCATCTCTGGTCCAAGCATTTGCCTCTCACCGATATCGTCCCAAGCTAAAGGAGACCTGCACTTCCTGCCGTACAAGGCCTCGAAAGGTGCCATCTGGATAATAGCCTGGAAACTGTTATTGTACGAGAACTCTACGAGATGCAGGTAATCTTCCCACGAACCACCGAAGTCGAGTGTACATGACCGCAGCATGTCTTCAAGAGTCTGGATCGTGCGTTCTGACTGACCATCTGTCTGCGGATGGTAGGCTGAGCTGAACTTGAGACGAGTCCCCAAACTCTCTTGAAGACTCCGCCAAAAGTGCGAGGTGAATCTCGAATCTCTGTCGGACACAATACTGATTGGCACTCCATGCAATCTGACTATCTGCCTGAGGTACATCTCTGCAAGCTGATCCGTCGATTGACCGATTCTGAAAGGAAGAAAATGAGCTACCTTCGTGAGACGATCAACTATAACCCAGATGGCATCCCTCCCAGCTGGGGATCTAGGTAATCCAGTTACAAAATCCATGGTAATGTGCTCCCATTTCCATTCTGGGATCGGTAAAGGTTGAAGAAGTCCAGCTGGTCTCTGATGTTCAGCCTTAACTTGTTGATAAACTAAACAACGAGAGACAAACCGGGCTATCTCCCTCTTCATGCCATTCCACCAAAAATGTTGCCGAATATCACGATACATCTTCGTACCGCCGGGGTGAATGGAATACTGAGAACTGTGGGCTTTTGCCATGATCTCTTGTCTGATATCACTACTGGATACACAAAGACGCCTCCCATGTCGGAGTGTACCATCTTCATGAATGCGTAACTCTGGTCTCCGTCCCGCCACACATTCTGTCCTAAGCCGCTGAAGCTTAGAGTCCGTGGACTGAGCTAACTTGATCCTCTCAACTATGCTGGACCGAACTTGCATACTGGCCATTAATGCCACACTGGAAGGAAGAACAACTTCAATATCCATCTTCTGAAGATCTGCTAACAACTCTGGCTGCGCCGTTAGAAAATAAACTCCGGCTCTCCTGCTCAATACATCTGCTACCACATTGGCCTTTCCAGGATGATACTGCAAGTTGATGTCATAATCCACAAGTAGCTCTAGCCATCTCCTCTGACGCATATTAAGATCCTTCTGGGTAAACACATACTTCAGACTCTTGTGGTCGGTGAAAATCTCCACCCGATCTCCATACAAATAGTGTCTCCAAAGTTTTAATGCAAAAACTACGGCTGCTAACTCCAGGTCATGGGTTGGGTAATTCCTCTCATGGTCACGAAGTTGACGTGACGCATAAGCGACTACCTTACCATGCTGCATCAAGACACATCCTAATCCCTTGCCGGATGCGTCGCAATAAACTGAAAATCCTCCCGTCCCGTCGGGAAGAGTGAGAATGGGGGCCGTCATCAATCTCTGCTTCAACTTCTCAAATGAACTCTGACACTCTGCTATCCAAGCAAACTGCACATCCTTACGGGTCAACTGCGTCAGTGGTGCTGAAATCCGAGCAAAGTCTGACACAAAGCGTCGGTAATAGCCGGCCAATCCGAGGAAACTCCGAACTTCTGCAACGGTGCTAGGTACTGGCCATGTCTCTATGGCCACTATCTTCTGGGGATCAACTTCCACTCCACCTCTGGTGATGATATGACCCAAGTACGAGATACGATCCAACCAAAACTCGCACTTACTGAACTTCGCGTACAACTGGTGCTCCCTGAGAATCTGAAGAACTACACGAAGATGTTGCTCATGCTCTGCCTCGTTCTTGCTATAGACTAAGATGTCGTCTATGAACACTATCATGAACTGGTCCAAATAGGACATGAAGATACGATTCATGAGGTCCATGAATACGGCCGGCGCATTGGTCGCTCCAAATGGCATAACAAAGAACTCCCAATGTCCATACCTAGATCTGAATGCTGTCTTCGGGATATCCTGCTCTCTGACTCTGATCTGATGGTACCCTGACCGCAAGTTAATCTTCGAGAACACTGTCGCTCCCCTGAGCTGATCAAATAAATCATCTATCCTTGGTAAAGGGTATCTGTTCTTAATGGTTACAGAGTTCAAGGTACGATAATCAACGCATAATCTTGACGTACCATCCTTCTTCTTTACAAGAAGCATCGGAGCTCCCCAAGGTGATCCGCTAGCATGAATGAATCCCTTGGTTCTAAGTTCTTCAATCATCTTGTACAGGACCTCCAACTCTGATGGTGCCATCCTATAGACTCTCTCTGACACTGGTGCCGTCCCTGGAATCAAATCGATAGTAAATTCTATCTCCCTCTCTGGGGGCATGCCTGGAAGCTCTTCGGGAAATACCTCAGAAAACTCTTCTACAACTCTGGAAAACTGAACTGCTGCTGCTACGGCCATCCGCAATGCTGGGAAAGAAGGTTCTACTCTGCCTCGAGAAAATGAAAACTCTGGCTCACCGGGAACACTAAAAATAATCTTGCCGACATGGCCATCTATACTAGCATACTGGTCCCTCAACCAATCCATTCCTAGGACCACATTATAATCGGCCATCGGGAACTCTATCAACCTATCGGGAAACTCTCTACCGCTGACTACGATTCGACACGAGGAAAATACCCTATCTACACCCACAAGTCCGTTACCAGTAAGTATATTGAGCCTTACTGATAATGACTCGGGCTCCAGTCCTATCCGTGTCGCGAATCGTGCAGACATAAATGAATGCGATGCACCTGAATCAAATAATACGGATGCAGGAAAAGAGTTGACGAGAATGGTACCTGCCACCACCTCACCTGATGCCAACTCCTCCTCTACGGTCAAAGCCATCGCTTGACCGTGCCCTCTGAGTGCTGGTCCTCTCTGCTGGAAACCTCTCTGGCGGTTCTGAACCTGAGCTTAGACCTGGGCATACTGCTGCGGTCGCTGCTGTTGGAATGCCTGAGCCTGAGGCGGCAATGGCCTCGGAGGCTGATACTGCTGCTGCTGCACTGGTGCTGGTCCCCTCACTGAGGGACTAGTCTGGGCCGATGAGGATGAACCGGCTCTCTGTGTGCAGGACCCTATCATGTGATCCGGTGCCCCACAAGCCAAACACAATCCTTGTGCTCGGCGACATTCTGACACTACATGCCCTGGCTTCCCACAATGAGTGCAGCCCATCGTGGAAGACTGCCTCCGCTTCTGCTGCTGAGGATACGTCGGAGTCGAATGCTGAACCGACGTAACTGATGCTGCCCTCCTTGGAGCTCCAATGGTCAAGGCCCTAGCTGCCGGGACTGGGGCTGAAGACTGGATCATCTGACTATGGGACCGATTCCGTCCTCCGGTTCTGTCTACAATTCTCTGCGAGGTATACTCATGCCTCTTAGCTGCCCGCAAAACAGCATCAAAGGTCTGATGCTCAAACTGCTCCACTGCTAGAATGATCTCTAGGTGGAGTCCCTGCTGGAACCGCTGCGCTCGATCAAACTCGGTTGCCACCAAAGTGGGAGCAAACTGTAAAACCCCTAAATTTCTACCACAATTTTTTTATTTTAAATTTGTATTTTTACTTCGTATTTGTACGTCGCGTACTAACTTGCATTTTCAGTACCTTCGCGTCGAGTGCGAATTTGCGCTAGGAACATATTTTTAGAAAACATTTTTATATATAGCTCTCAAATATCAGGTGATAAATATTTTCATTTATTTATTGATTTATTTATTTACTTGTTTATTTTATTACTAAAAGTTGCACAAAACATCCCATAGAGTTTTCTCAAAAATAATTTATTCAATGATATTATAAATGTTTACTTGCAATTACATGAATCTAATTCATGTATAGATTTAAATATCTAATTTTCGAAATTAATATTATGCTAATTTTTACAAATTATAAGAAGATAATTCTAATGCTTAATTTTATTATTTAAAACGATATTTGATTTATTGGATAACTTTAAAATAATTTTTATTACTATTAAATATACGATTATCTAGTTTTCAAAAGGATATTGTTGCATTAAATTAAAATTTATTTAATTTAGATTTGATTTGAAATTATTTAAATGGGGTTTAAACAAACCCAAGCCTTATCTAATTGGGAATTTCCACATCCTATAAATAGGCAGGTACTCCTCCAATTTATTATTCACCCACAATAACTTTCTCCACAAATCTACGTGCATCGTGTCTGTGCCCTACCCATCCATTAAATTCTTTTTTACATGTACAATATTAATCGGGGCCGACAAATCCGGACCTCTATCCCCGTCGTGTCAAACACCCCCGGACACGACGGCAGCCTACAACCCATCCAAATTCACGCCACAACACCGCCATCCTGACCCCGTCCTCGGCCACCCGCCACCGCCATCACCATGGCAGCACCCCAACCACCAGTCTCCTCCCCACATCTCCACCGTCGAAAATTCTCCCATCCACCGACAGTTCTCCGCCACCACCACCCGCTACCATCGTCTTACTTTCCGAACACCGCTGCCACAACGAAAACCACACCACAACCACCACTGTCATCGCCAAATCCGGCCATCCTCCAACCTACCGACGTCGAATTGCCTCCAAGGCCAACGTCACCACCCCAAAACCAAACCAACCACCAAAGGAAGAAGAAGGAGGGATCGAACCTCACCTGCGGTCCCAGCCGTACGCCGCCCGCCTTGAATCGCCGCTGGCCGCCTTCCCGTACCTCGCCTCCGTCAGTGCCCCGCCCAGCGCGCCATCCAACCAGCGCTGAGCTGCTCCCACCGCCTGGAGCCGCCGCCCCGGTCCGGATCTGGACTCTCCATGCGGCGTCGACCACCGCGCCGGCCGACAAGCGGACCGCCGGCCCCTTCCTCGGTAAGCGCGCTCGCACTCCCTCTTCTCTCTCTCTCCTAATGAAATCAATAATTGGGGGAAGAATGAATGTTAGGGGTTGTTTTTTTTGTATTAATGTTGTTATATTTATTATTATTATTATTATTATTATTATTATTATTATTATTATTATTATTATGATTATTATTATCAATTTTATTATTATGTTGTATTATTATTATTATTATTATTATTATTATTATTAGCCTTGCCAATTATTATTATTGTATTAATATTATTAGTTTTATTATTATTAACATTGCTAATATGATTTTTATTATTATTATTTATTAAATGTTATTATTAGTATTATCTGATTATTACTATTATTACTATCATTAATATTATTATTATTAATGTGTTTGTTACCCATATCAAAAATCTAAAATTTGCAAAGTCTAGTTTTTAACCTGAAATATTATTATATTATATTCATAGAGTATAAATTGTTTATGTTATTCTAAAGAATATCTTGATTAATAAGAAAATGCAGTTTTAAATATATTATAAATATTTCTCGATTTTAATGTATACCTTCTTGATTATATAATATTGTATGCTATTTTTCAAATATTTATCTCATTAATAAAAATATAGATTTCTACAAAAATCTCTACGAACTTAGAATGGTTGTAGCCTAAAAATTATTTTCGGTTCTTCAAGTATTATATGGACATGTAGTGGCTAATAAAAAGGTATTTTTTCAAAAATTGTAATATAAGGTATTTTTAATTACGTAAAATTATTATGAAAGTAGTTTTCAAAAATTAGTACATATATTTATTTTCTCAAATTTTTATCAACTATCTTAGCTGATCATGACTAATCGTACCCTTACTTCCTTCTCGATTTCGGACCCTACGCTTCGATCATGGCTAAAGGACAATCAAAACTTGCTGGATTATTGCACCACACCAGGCGTAACACCAGGCAAGACACCTTATCTTTACTGTTTAAATTTTCTGCTCAATATCATGCATATTTTTAGTTGTTTCTTTTTAAATTATATGTAAATATAAAATTACTATATTTTATACAATTGGCTTAGAGTTAAGGGACTACCGTCAATTTAGTGTGTCTCATTGACTTGTCACGATTGTACACGAGTTGTGTGTGAGAGTTGTGAGTACCATGTAGTGGTCACTTGCGTGTTGGCTGATCACCCGTACGCATGCGTAGGAATAACTGTCAATAGAGGCATGTTAGAAGACTTGACAGTTATCTATTATAAACTCGTGTTGTGGAAACGACATGTGTTTGTGTGTCATGGTTACGACACACGTATAGTATCATTGGGGGGAAGGGACAACTACTAGCGTAGGGGCTACTTTTATTACACACATTTGGGAGATAGTGTCTCGGATGAGCGCTACGTGTTACCCGGCCGATAGTGTCTCGGATGAGCGCTACTTGTTGGCCACTCTTTATTACATGCTTGAGACAGCCCCTGCGTAGAACGTTGTCCTCTAAATTTGAAATCCACATAGAATGGTTAGGAACCTTTACTCATGCATACTTTTCTGTTGAGCTATTTATTCAGTTTATTGGCATGATATTATGTGTCTTGTTACGTCCCTCTGAGGACCTGGTTTTTCCCCAGGTGTGTGTTTCGTGACTTCTTGCAGGTGCTCTAGCTAAGGCCATTCCTTCCTTCGTGATGATTGCTTGTGGACTTGTCATTGCTTCGCTCGACCAATCACTTTCTTTGTATAATTCTTCTCTATTTAAACTAGTTGGTAGTGGACTTTGTCTCCGCCCAACGATTGTATCATAAATACTCATAGTTGATTCTACATTATTATTCCTTTCATTGTGGATGAGATTAGTTGACTTGGATTACTACATTTACAGCTTATGTATACATACGAGGTCCATGTATTTCGTATGTATACAGCTGGCATGTCTACGTACTTGGTCCTAAGTATTTTGGGACTGGGACGTTACACAAACCGACTCAGTCTTGAAAACTCGGCCGCATATCCATCGACCGTCCTGCTCATCTGCCTGAGATTAGTGAACTTCGTCTGTAGGTCATGCCGTACCACAGCATTGAAGTACTTGATCTGAAACTTGTCACTGAATACCGCCCACGGAACAGGCGTTGCCAAACCAACTGCCATCATCGCCCACCAGGTGCGGGCTAGGTCCAATAACTGTAGACGTACCACAGCTACCTTCTCTCCTTCTGGAGTCTTGGTTGCATCTAAGATAATCTCAATGTCCTGGAGCCACGCATCGGCTGCAATAGCGTCTTCACTCCCATCAAAGAAGGGAGGGTTGAGGCGCTTGAAACTGCTAGCCGCACTGTTCCCTTGATAACCAACCGGCCCATGGCATCCTATACTGCCTGGTGCAGGGCATCTCCCCGACGATCTTGAGATGCAAGCAATGTCCTGATGAGACCCACCAAGGTGCCATCGTCCGACCCTGCAGGCTGAACTGGATCCCCGGTAGGCATGACTCGGAAAGCTGCTTCTGAGTGCTGGACCTGATCTTCTGGTTGCTGCTGGTCCACGGGAGGCGCTTCACCTTGCTGATCGGTAGGACCAGGAACAATGCCACTGAAGAAGACGACATAGGGAACAATAAGAAAGGACCATGATAGATCGAGGACACAAACATGTGATCAGGTCAAGGATTCTGAAAGATCAGGAGGCACGAGTAAAGATCAAAGGCGAGTGCTGATTGAGACATCTATCCGGTAAAACTCTCACACATCTTGATCTACAAGACCTGCATGGGCCACCACTTAAACCGTGTCACGCCCCAGAACCAGAATACTGGAGAGCGGGGGACAGACACAGCCAGCTACGTACAATGAAGTGAATCTCACATCGCAATACGATCACGACTGTCTAGATGCATGAGGGTTTACTACAAGCCATCAGTCTCTTAAGGTCAATAACAAGCCTAGTGTCTCAATCTCAAGCAACAAGTAGATATAACAAGATGGTAGATCATCATACATACAAAGTAAGGCGTTCCATACATTACATATTCAGATGATCGTGAAGCTAGTCATACAAAATACGAAGACTAGTAAGAGTTTAAGTCATACATGATCAACCCTAGGATTTGTCAATCATGCTACAGCCCGTAGGCAGACAGTAAATAAAGTTGCAAACGAGCTAACACTTGCTCGGCGGCTAAACGCCTCAAAAGAATATTTTTACAAGGGAGTGAGAGAGCAAAATAAAAACCTACTCGTTGCCGGGATTCCTTCTAGTGTTCACCATCTGGCAGGAAGGTTAGGAGATCCTCGGTAGCTGCTACGAAATCTGGCCATACAAAATCAGCTGGGTCAGACCCCAGAAAGAGCAAGTGCCACAAAGGAGGCTTCACTTAAGAACTAAAACCAGCATGTCAGCACATAAATCATAGATGAAATAACATAAGACATGAGTTAAAGAAAACATGATGATAAACGATAAGATAACTAAAGGACTATTCCGGTAACCAAGTTACAACCCGTAAACCAAACAAGGACCGAAGTTGTAACCCTTCACCTGAACAGAACTTAGCCTCGAACCAATTATCGATAAAGTAAAGCATAAACAAGCATGTCCGGAGATATCCATGTACCGGATCTGGGCAAGACTAGACAAGATAGGACTCCATCCATCATTCACGGCCAAACAAAGAGTACGGCTTGATACTTAACTAACTAGGGTTATCACAAGCTTAGTTACTAGCAAGATGCAATGATGTATGCTTACGGCCACAAGCCCTGCAGACTATCCAGTTATCCAGACACAAGGTTCAAGCTTAGAGTTTTCATGCCTTGTAAGGTGACTTGGACGCAACACATGACAGTATGCATAGTAATCGTTTCATGTAGTGCCCCACATAACAGTGAGCTGGAAATGTGCCCTACTCGTCGGCAGGCTACAAGTCCATCAAGGAAGGCGCCTAGATAACGGGATTGCTTGTAGCCGGAATACCTCTCTATATGCTCTACTTGATCAATCTAGTCATTAACCTAGTCAGATTTGGTATGAATCCCTGACCGTGGTAACCAGGAATACATGTCCTAGACATGATGCGAGACAAGACTGGTTGCTTATACAGGCATATTCAATACAATCACCCACGGTGTCAATAATTCACTTAGCATGTCAGGTTAGCCGTCGCAACAGCGTATCAAGGTTATCATGTCAAGATTACTTGTCAAGGGTGCGCCACGGCGGGTCGCCATCATGTCATGTTACTTATCAAGATTACTTATCAAGGCAAGGGTGCGTCGCGACGGACCACCATCAAGAATTATCATGTCAAATTACTGGTCAAGAGTGTACCACGGCGGGTCACTAATCATGCAATTCCATCAGTAAGCCTTGGTCCGATTAACATTCATAAATACGGTCATGATCATATCGGGTTCATGTCAAGTTTACATCCAAGGCATAAGGATATAAAATGGGTGCAAATTCATAAAGGGGAATATGGGGACATAAGACACTCAAGGGGGGGAGAAGCAAGAGGTACGCAAGGGTCATGCGCACGCTCAAGACAGCGTACGCTCGGGTCATGCGTACCAGGGCACGCTCAAGTCTGCGTACCAGGGCACGCTCAAGTCTGCGTACCAAGGCACGCTCAAGTCTGCGTACCAGGGCACGCTCAAGTCTGCGTACCAGGGCACGCTCAAGTCTGCGTACCAGGGCACGCTCAAGTCTGCGTACCAAAGCAAAAGTCACGCTTCCAACAGGGAGCGTACTCAAGGCAAAAGTCACGCACGCTTCCAACAGGGAGCGTACTCAAGGCAAAAGTCACGCTTCCAACAGAGAGCGTACTCAAGGCAAAAGTCACGCACGCTTCCAACAGAGAGCGTACTCAAGGCAAAAGTTACGCTTCCAACAGGGAGCGTACTCAAGGCAAAAGTCATGCTTCCAACAGAGAGCGTACTCAAGGCAAAAGTCACGCACGCTTCCAACAGAGAGCGTACTCAAGGCAAAAGTCACGCTTCCAACAGGGAGCGTACTCAAGGCAAAAGTCACGCTTCCAACAGAGAGCGTACTCAAGGCTGCGGCTCAGTGGCGTAAGCTAAAAAGCTCTGCACACTGCTCACTGTCTTCTTCAAACCAGCAAGAACTCCATGGTTAAACCAAAGCTTCAAAGTTCATAACTTGGTCCGAACAAGTCCAAATCTAACTTTTCAAAGGTCAGAATTGGGTAGAAGAAAGTTTCCCACCACATGGAACAATCAAAACTTGAAAACAAAGAGGTTTGATAGATCAAAACCACCAAATCCGAAAATAACAAAATTCTAGATCTACAAGATTTAAAGCCTCAAAATGGAAAATGACAAGTTCTAATGTGCCATAGAAACATGGAGAGAAGCTAATGGAACAATAAAATGGCTCTCTTGTAGAAGCAAGTTGCACTTGCCTATGGGTGTGGAGAGTTGGGTGGAGGAAGAAGAAGAAGTTAATGGAGGAAGTAATGAAGAGAGAGAGAGTGTTGGTAGAGTTTTATGAGGGTGGGATGTGGTGTGTTGAGGGTGGAGCATATGCTAAGGTGTTCCAATACACATTAAACCAAACCAAACCAACCCAAACCAATTAAAACCGAGCCATCCTAACATAAACCAAGTAAACCATTACATGCTATGATGAACCTAATCAAGATTAAACTGAAATTAGCTAGCCAGGCAGGAAAAATAAAAATACATGTCAGGATTCCGTATACGTATACTAGAAATACGTAGGACGAAAAACGGGGGTGACAATTACCAAAATACCCTTTAGGCTAAAAAGTGCTAAAATGGTATCCTAATCACTTGGTTAGGCTTACATGGTCATGGTAGTCTCTAGGTTATGAAATCTCTAGAGTTTACACTAGGGTTATACCAGTAAAATCACAAAGTCATAAGTCGTGACTTAGGAAATAGTTTTAATTAACTAAAAATCACCAAAAATCATAATATGGTTTAAATATCATTATTAAATAATTATAATTACAAAATTTCAAAATTACCCTCATTTAGAAACTGGGTGCTACATTCTTCGTCTTTTTCGACACGGAGAATGGTCATTCTCCGTATTGAAAAAGACGGAGAATGACCATTCTCCGTGTTAAAACCACGGAGAATAGCTATTCTCCGTACTAAAATGACGGAGAATGGCCATTCTTCGTCACTTTACCACGTAGAATGGCATTCTCCGAGTTAAAACCCATAGAAAATTGTCATTCTCCGTGGTTTTTAACACGGATAATGCCATTCTCTGTTGTTTTTAAAACGGAGAATAGTCATTTTCCGTCATTTTACCACGGAGAATGGTCATTCTCCGTGGTGGAGAATGGTCATTCTCCGTGGTTTTAACACGGAGAATATTTTTTTTAGAAAATTTTTGTCAGGAATAAAGAGTTTCATTCTTGTAGGCCTTAAAAAATGAAGGTCACGCTGAGTTGATCAGAACAAGGTCCAAAAGTCACGCTGAGTTGATCAGGACAATATTAAAAAATCACGCTGGAAGACAGCTCATCATTTTGTCAGAGTGTCATTATGACTGACAGCACGACAGTCGAAGAATGTCTTCTCGTATGCCACGTATGCACGGAACTCGAGAGATCATAGCCGACTATTGCGTGACTTTTGAAATCTTCTTCAGCAAGACTCAGCCTTCACCAAGTTGGCGTACCAAAAGAGCTTCTTGTCATTTAATGTGACTGACGAAAGCAATCACTGTCAGAGATTTTGTGTCAGTCGAGGCACGTCAAATCAAGATAGCTGGCAGTCCTGCCTCAATCGTGCGTGGATTTTGAGCCTTCTGGCTCAAGCCTGCGTGTATTTTGAACTTATATGTTCCTTCCTCAAGTCTGCGTGTATTTTGAACTTTTTGCCTCAAGTCTGCGTGGATTCTGAAGCTTTTTGCCCCAAGTCTGCGTGGATTCTGAAGCTTCTTGCCCCAAGTTTGCGTGGATTTTGAAGCTTTCTTACCCAAGTCTGCGTGGATTTCGTCTTCAACAAGTCTGCGTGTATTTCATCAAATTAGAGTACGTGGCAGCCATGCCACTGATCTCTCGCCTGCGTGTCCTGTAACTTGCACACGACTCATGCATGATTGCCATGTGTCCAACAGTTACAGGCCATGTCCAGTAACTGCTCACAACCTTGCGTATGTTAAATCCTACGTAATTTTTAACTAGGCATAGGCTGTGAAGACAGTTATCCTTTCAGTTATTTTTGACTCTATAAATAGAGTTCTTTTTCTCATTCATTGTACAGATACATAGTTATCTAACTTACTGTCAAAATTTTGAGAGCTTTTTTTCTTCGTATAGTCCAAGGGATAAAGCGATCGTCTTCTAGATCGGATTCCTACAGTTGTAATTTTTCCAGATACATAATAAATAAAGTGAATTTATTTATGGAAAACAAATTGGCGACTCTGCTGGGGAAAACTATCTCCTCTTCTGAGATGGTAACAACTCAATGCGACACTTCGTCAATCGGCTCGACAAAGAAGGTGATGACGATCCAATTCGATCAACTCGCCTATGAAGAAATGCAGCGGGCTAAGGGTGGCAAGCCCACTTCAGCCTCCATCACTACTGCCAAGTCGAAGGGATGCTCTGTCTATGTCCCAAAGAATCAGTTGGCAGCCAATGGTGAAGTCTCTGCCACAGTGTCTACTCCTAACACTGGCAAAGACTCTACTGCAAGCACGCACACTCTTGTGCGCTCGAAGATGACAGCAATCAAAAGTCACACTGACAGTATTGGTTCCTTAGCCAAATCTGTTCCAGCGTATATTTCTAAAATCAATAATCACGCTGACAGCACTGGCTCCTTAGCCAAATCTGTTCCAGCGTGCAATCTCACATTCAAAAATCATGCTGACAGCACTGGCTCATTAGCCAAATCTGTTCCAGCGTGTATTTCTAAAGTTAACAAACACGCTGACAGCACTGGCTCATTAGCCAAATCTGTTCCAGCGTGTATTTCCAAAGTTAACAAACACGCTGACAGCACTGGCTCCTTAGCCAAATCTGTTCCAGCGTGTAATTCTAAAATCAAAAGTCACGCTAACAGCACTGGTTCTTTAACCAAGCCTGTTTCAGCGTGTACATCATCTAAGAAGAATAGCTCTTTAGCTATCTCTTCTTCTTTGCCAAGTTCTACTAGAATTGGGGGTGGTCTTCCACACAAAGTCCCTTCGAAAAGAAATAACTCTTTAGTTGTTTCTTCTGCTCCTGTAGTTTTTACTTCAGGAACAGCTTTGACTGACAATTTTGTTAGTCAAAGAAAAGAAGATAGTCTTTTGACTACTCTTCCTTCTGGACATTCTATGTCTCAAAACTTGAATAAGTCTAAGAAGAAACATTCCTTAATGTCTTCTTCTACGACTTCTTCGAATTGGGCACAGAATTTGTCTATGAAAGAGGGTCTGTTACCAACTCCTAATCAAGGGGGTGGTTCAACTCTTCCTTCTCTGCAAATATCCAGATCAATGGAAAGAAAACTCCAAGTTTCTAAAACCAATGTGTTACCTCCAACTGATCTAAGAGCAAAACTTAATCAAATCCGTTTAGGAAACACTTCTGGTGTTAAGAAACCACATCAATCGGATATGAAGATAAGAGATCCAGATGCAGAGTATGCAAGCAATTATGTGGCTCATATTAATTACTCCCTATATAATCAAGAGCCATCAAGACCCAAGAACCAGAAATATATTCCTAAAATACACAAAGAGTGTTCTCTGATGTACCTCAATCTTCACAAACAGATTTACGAGAACACCTTCAACAGAAAAGAAGGAGTAATTCTGTGACAATGGACCATGCTGAATGTGACTTCCAGCCAAGAGTCATAATTCAATGCAGATGTCAATCAATGGTTCAGGACTATGTTGATCATGAATGTGACTTCCAGCCGAGAGTCACAATGCAATGCAGATGTCAAACAAAACGATAATCTGTCTTCAATCGGATTCAGTGTCAACCTATGCCTGATGAAGATGAGCCTTTATTTGCTTCTGTCAACATGACCTCTCGGGATACTGGGGGTAGAGCTGATAGTCCAGATGGAGTATATAGAGGCACAAGAGCAAGAGTCTTGGCCTCTAGTCAAAGAAATTTGATCTCTGAAGATGATTCTAAATTTTTTGGAGAATCTAATTTCCCACCTCGTCCTACTGGGGGTAGTTCTCCTTTAAATGACTTTGATGCACGAAGCAGTGATTCAGAACATACAACATCCACCAATTCATCAATAATCCCTCGTACAGTCACGACTTATATGGTTGATGGGAATACTGATGAACCTTCTTCTTCCTTGACTCCTCAAGAACAAAGAATTGTTTCTTTGGAACAACAAATGAAATCTATGGCTGATACTATGAAGTCGATGTATGAACTCATGGCAACTCAGATACAAAATCGACAGGCTGTACCAGATGCCATACCAATTGACACTGGTGTAAGTCCAGTACAAGTTCCTCCAGTAGTACAATCCAATACTCCTGGACCAGCTCAACCAAATCCTAGTCTCTCTGGAGCTGGGGGTAGTGCTTATAATGTTGTTCCTCCTCCCAACTATTTTCTACAAGCTACAACTCCACAATCTTCCGGAGTTGTCTCTGAAGAATTGAAGAACCTCAAAACTCAATTCGAGGCATTCAAACAGAAAGATGGTTTACAAAGGTTAGGCATCAAGCAACCTTATCCGATAGAATGGAAGCAAGTATCGTATCCTCCTAAATACAAGCCTCCTACTATCTCATTCTATGATGGAACCACTTCTTCAAGTCAGTTTATTAATCACTTTGAAGTGATGACTGACCAGTTGCAACCAAGTGACGCCCTCCTTACTCGGGTGTTTGTTAGATGTCTCAAGGGAACGGCTTATGAATGGTATAGAAGTCTCCCAGATGGGTGCATTACCTCATTTGTCGGTTTCAAACAGATGTTTCTTGAACGGTTCTATGAAGGACTCAATGACATGACTATGTCTGCTCTTATTAGAATCAAGCAGAAAAATAATAAAACTACAGAGGATTTCATTAAACGGTTTCGAAGAGAAGCTCTGAAGATGCCTCTTGGAACTCCAGATGCTGTCACCATCGACACATGCAAATCAAACTTGTTACCAATCATCAGCATGTGGACAGGATCTACTCAATTTCAAGATTGGCCTTCCTTCATAGTCAGTGCCAAGGCCGCAGAAATTAGTGCTGAAACCTTCAAAGGTTTAGGAGTGCAGATGACTCCCAAAGAAACAGGTCAAGGTACTAACAATAATGCTAAACCTAATACTCGCAAGGGAAAAGAAATCCTTGAAGTTAATCTTCAGAGCAAAGATGCATCAAATGTTCAAACTCTTCCTGCCTCTACAACTCAACAACCAAGAGCACCTCGCCCTAAAGAAGAATACTCTTTTGATGACGACGACGTCCTTGGTATCTTTGAATGTCTGCTGAAAGGTAATAAAATACAATTACCTGAAATCAAGAAACCTGATGAAGCTGGTAAGACGGATCATCCTAAATACTGTCCATACCACAGAATGCTGGGTCATATAATTCGTACATGTTATGTACTGAAAGGAAAAATCCAAGAAATGATTAAATCTGGAGCTATCTCCCTTACTCCAAAAGAGAAAACCGTCACCTCCAATGTCGTCTCTATGCAATTTGGAGATTTTCTCCCTCAACTCCATGAAAGTGGAATCGTTCCTATTCCCAAGGTGACTCTTGATATAGTGAATATTCCTCTTCCACAATCTGAAGGATTGGTGCCAATTACTATAGAAATAGGAGAAATCATGTGGATACATCCTGATCTAGTGGCAGATTTTGAATCTCCTCCTCTTCAAAAGACTACTTCTCGAAAGTCCAAGAAGACTGGAAAAATTAAGTCATGTCATATGACTTCTCTTGGGTCTACTTCTGACACAGAGCCAAAAGACAAAGAAGAAGCACTTGCTGGTGCTACTCGAACAAGAAAATCTTATTTAAAGGATTATTCCAAGAATCCTGAGGATACTCCTGATATCCCTCCTGCTGACAAAGATGCTCCTAATGTTCCTCCTGAAGAAGAATCATTCACTGCACCTGTTCCTTCAACTACACCGGTTGAGCCTACTCCTTCCAAGCCTACAACTCTTGAGAAAGGCAAACAACAGGCTCAGTTTGATAAACCAATCAAGAAGTCCTCTCCTCTTGGGCTTCAGAAGCCTTATAACTTCGACATTTTAGCTCAACTTGCTAATACTCCAGCTAGAATGTCCCTCTTTGAACTTTTACGTCTTTCCAAAGAGACTCGGGAGACATTAAGTGAAGCACTTCTTCAAGCTGACTCTTGTCTTGCACAATTAAAGAAGCCAGATGCAGAACCTGCCACTTGCTTACATTACAACAGTGTACTGGAAATTATCCTAAATATCACCTTTACACAAGACGACATGCTACTGGAGGATAATCGACATGATCGGCCCCTCTATTACACTGGTTATATCGATACAATGAAGATAGATCGTATCTTCATTGATCCAGGGTCTGCTATAAGCATAATGCCAAAGAGTTTGTTGGATGAACTAAAAATCCCTCTTCACAAGCTTTCCAAGACGGTTACTACTATCCTGGGATTCAATCAAAGTAGAAGTGAGCCCTTGGGAAAGATTTATCTGAAGCTTCAGATAGGCGATTTCAGATCCAAAGTCACTTTCTATGTGATCGAGATTGCAGGATCTTACAATCTTCTTCTGGGGAGGCCCTTTCTTCATGAAAATAATGTGGTGCCTTCTACTCTTCATCAGTATTTTAAATACATTGACAACAATGGAAGAGTACAAAAGGAAGTTGCTGATATAAACCCTTTCCATAGGGTTGAAGCCTATTTCAATGATTCCCGGATGTATAAAGAAGAGTATACAAGGGTGATACAAGCTATGGAGAAAGAGGATTCACAAAGTGAGACTTTAATAATCCCTGTTAAAGGTCGAACTACTCAGCAACAATCTCCCAAACCTTCTGGAGAAGGTCCTTTCATCATTCCAGTGAGTGGACGGATCTCTCCATTACCTCAGTCGCCTACTCAAGATACACTGATCATTCCTGTCAGTGGGCGTACTATAGTTCCTGTGTCTTCACATATGAAACAGGATACTCTGCTAATTCCAGTTGGAGGGCAGATTACTCTTCCATCTCAGGCTTCAAGGGAGCTCACCTCTTCTGAGCCATTTGTTATCGATCTTAATCGAAACAAAATTTCTTCTCGTTCTTCTTCTCCCCCTTTAGTCATTGATTTGGCTAAGATCTCTAAGGCTCAGCCTTCTTCCAATGTAAATATTGCTGCTTTTAAATTTAATGAAAAGTCTCCATCTTTGCAGTATGCTGATGTGTGTAATTATGTTCATAGTTATTTATATTTGTTAGATGACTTGAGCACAATAACCATAGGAGTTGTACAGACTGTTCATACAGATGTATCCCTAGAATCAGTACAATCTTCATACTTTCTAGTTCCCAGCAGAAAGCTATGAGACATTCCAATATTCTTTTATAAAGGGCCCCAAAATCCTTCTGAACCTTTGAGAAGATATCAGATTTCTTGAATGCTTCTTCAGACAACATTTTTATGTTGAAGAGTAGAAGTATTCGTTCTTGTTAGATTTCTGCTATATTTTCCTCGACACATTCATTCGACGGTTCGCCGGTTCATTAATGCTTGACGGTTCATCGGTTCATTTATTATCTGACGGTTCGTCCGTTCATTAATGCCTGACGATTCATCCGTTCATTACATTCATCTGACGGTTCGCCCGTTCATTAATACTTGACGGTTCGTCCGTTCACTTATCATATTCATCCGACGGTTCGCCCGTTCGTTAATGCTTGACAGTTCATCCGTTCATTTATTATCTGACGGTTCGTCCGTTCATTAATGTCTGACGGTTCATTCGTTCATTACATTCATCTGACGATTCGTCCGTTCATTAATACTTGACGGTTCGTCCGTTCACTTATCATATTCATCCGACGGTTCACCCGTTCATTAATACCTGACGGTTTATCCGTTCATGAAAAATTGAGTTCAAAGATATTTTTATGTCTGAATTCTATTTTTTCTAATCAGTATTAAACTAAGATTATTTCTGGTTTAATATCATCTGATATAATTACAAAGCTTGTTTGTATATTCTATTCTATTGAAATGTGTCATATATTATTTACCTCTGAACATATTTTCTATATCATTATCAAAACAGCAAAACCATAAATCAGATCAAAAATTCTTATTTTCATTCATAATCAAAACATTGGATACAAGTGAGAATGAAAAAGATTCACTTATTGGGAGTTATTAGCTCCCTGATGCGTTCAAGAGCAGCATTCAATTTCTCTTTATGAGTCTTGCGAACTCGTTTCGCTGCTTCCACTGTAACATTCTGTTCATCAAAAATAATGATAGCAGACTGGCGACGGTTGACTTCTTCAATCTGTTCCGCCTGCATCTGTTCTCGTTCCTTCTGAAGAATTTTACAGCGTTCGGCTTCAGAGATATAAGCAGCAGCCACCTCAGCTTGCTCTGTTTCCATGGCAGTAATTCGTTCTTGAAGTCGAGCCAATTCCTCTTTCAATTTCTTCAGCTCTTCAGTCTTGGACGCTTTATCCTTCTCCAGAAGCTCTACTCTTTGACGAGTAGCTAATATTTCTTCGCCCTTTTCTACTAATTCCTCAGTAGAAGAGGCAAGAAATGCTTCAAGAGCTACTTGTTGGGACTGTGCTTCATGCTCTAATTGATTAATCTCAGTTGCAGTTAAAGATTGAAGGTCTTCCTTCTTAGTCTCCCAGTATTTTCGGATAGATGCTTCTAATTCATCCAGGAGATGTTCAAAGAAGATGCACTGAGACTTGCAACCAGCATGTCGCAGAGCCATGAGCGGGAACTTGACCATAGTTCGAAGATCAGAAAAAGATATAGCTTCATCCTTCAAAAAACGTCTGGAATATGTATCTAGATATGAGTAAATGATTTCTGAATACATTCCCAGAGTTCTTGCTAGCCCAGTCTCAAATCCAGGAGTCGCCGTCATCATTGAAGAAGAAGCCTGAATGTTCTCTATCCTGGGAACAGAAGTGTGTGCGACTGGAGAAGTTGGCACATGTGAACTCCCTTCATCAGCATCAGCCTGGATAAGCGGAGCATGAGTCGAACTCATTGCTGCAGCAGTTCCTACAGTCAAAGAAAGAAAAAAATATATATCAGCATATAAAAAAAAATAGCAGAAATAGAATTTGAAATAAAGTTCTACCAGGTTGAGGTTCATATTCAATATGTGAAGGGAGTCTGGCATCTTCTCGTAGCCGGTCCATAATTGAATTCGACACCTGCTTCATATGGCTGCTTCCAGCTCCAGAATTACTGGCAGCTGGAACATTATCTGGAGATTGAGCAGGTTCGGGGCTAAGTTCCATTCTGTTCCCCTTTACTTTATCCTCATCATAAGGAGCAGAAGTGCCAGCATGCCAGTCTTCTCCTCCTTCAGCTTCTTCTTCTTCTTCATCTTCAAGATGAACTTCTGATTCGGAGTCAATGATATTCACATCTTCATGAGTCTCAGGGACAATGACGATAGCAAGCTCAGTGTTGACTTCCGTCGGTTCAGTCATCTCTGGAATGTCAGTTCGAAGAATGATGTCTTGACAAACATTCTTCAACAAATCATCAGCAGCTGATAGCTCAGACGCCGGCACGTCTTCATCGCCTCTGGCCGAAGAAATGTTTTCTTCAGCTTGAGTTTCAGGAACTTCTGACTGTTTTATCACTTCTTCTGGAGCTGGTTCTTCTTCAGAGTAATTGATCTGGTCATCCAGTGCCTGAATGACGCCTTCAGTCCCATGCTCAAATGGGATCATCCTCGTCTCCGAGGGTTCAATAGCTACTCCACTTGTGGTCGGAGCAGTTATTTCCTGAGCTTGAACAGACTCTACTTCAGTCTGTTCAGTTGAAGCTGTCGGAAGGTGAATATCATCAGACTCGGTCTTCTCAGTAGAAGCTGCTTCATTGATTTCTGACAAAACTCCTCCACTCATGATCGTTTCTAGGAGTTTATTGCCCTTCATTTTGCTGACAGATTTCTTGACATATTTGCCTCTCGACCTCCTTATCAAAGGAGCGTCGTCTTTATCAGTCTCTTCGTCTTTATAAACGCATCGTCTTCATCAACTGAGATACCGCCTAAAGATGACGTAGCAGTCACTGAGACTCCTTTCTTTTTCTTCCTAGGTGTTTGAGACTTAGTACTCCTCTTGGAGACGGTCTCAGATTCATCGCTTCTCTTCCTCTTAGAAAGAGATACAAAAATGGACGGAAGAACTTCATCAGGAAAATTTCCCTCCTGGAATAATTCATATCGGGGCTCAACCTCCGTTGTCTCATCTGCGGGTTCTGGAGAAGATTGTCGAATAATAGTCTTCTTCTTTGATCTCTTCGACGAAGCTAGCTCATCCTCTGCAACAAAGGTCTTCAGATTGAAACTCGGTCTAAAAGTGCTCGACGACACATAAAAGCGAGCATATGTATAAAGCATCTTTGGCCCCGAGCTAGATAAAGGATTAGGCATAGAGAATACAACTTTTGTATCCCTAGTCGCAAAATATCTCCAAGCTCGAGCTCCGTCGACAAGCCCTCCACGAGCAGATAAGCAAGTGGTGGCGTTCCCAACGTGGAGCTGGTCATATCCGAATTGTCTAGCAAATCGGCTTGGTAAATATGGCTCCAGATATGTCATCTCTTCGTGACGGTATACTAGATGAGACGGCCTGATTCTCTGCAACCATTGGAAGGCTACGTCATCTAGCCTGTTTCCCATATCTCCGTCCATCATATTTAAGGGCATGCTCTCATAGCCCAATGGTGGAGGGACACATTGGATAGACCAATGTGACGCCCGATTTAAGACATTTCTGCATTCTGGAAGGGTGTGAACCTTCCAGAACGTCTCTCCAGAGTACCTCTCCAGAAAGAGGCTACCACTCCCTCCTGCCCCTGGAGGTATCAGACCATCATGATGAAGGAGAAGCCAACCATATAAATATGTGAAAGGCATCTCTATCCTTGGGAATTCTTCAGTCATCATCCTCTGATCAGACAGCATGTTGGTTACAAAATTCCGGAGACCTGCATTCAGCCTACAGGTCATTGCCGATAATAAGTCTAGCTTGTAACCATACACAAGGCGCACCGCTGCAAAGATAACGCCTCTGTGTATCCTGTCCAAGGAGTTGGAACCAGGAACGATGAATCTCCTTAACCACAAAGATAAGAATCCGGCCAAATGACCGTTCCTTGACAGACTCTTTCCACTCTGTCTTACATAAGAGCTGAAAGTGGTTCCAGCTTTGAACTCGTACCAGTCTTCAGTAATAGTGAAATCCTTGCAATCATATTTCTCCAGCAGATAAATGATTTCACCTTCAGAGAGAGGTTTGAAATTGCTGATCTGGTACCATCTCTTCTCGTTTATTTTCTTATCATCCTTTTCACGGTTCATGAAAAGGTAGGACATCCACTTCTGAATGTGGTTGCCAGCTTCATCCTTGGAACCCTTGTAATATAGAGTACATATGCCAAAATGGCACATCATCTCTTCAAATAGATGTACCATCTCTGGGTTCTTCTCTGACAGAAAGTTCAGCTCTTCTGTCGTAGGAACATATTCCTCATACGGCAGCGAGCCTGAAGGCAGGTGTGAGATGTATTCCATCTCATGAAGGGCGAAGCCCATCTCTCCTTTTGGAGTCATAAAGGTCCCCGTCCTGTGATTGTATCTCTCAACCAAAGCCAGGAATAGGAAGGGGTTGGGCTTGAAGCCGTAGGACGAATTGACGACGGCATCATAAAGATTAATCTTCTTCAACTCAGTCTCAAAATTTTCCAAAACCCAGTGGACCAAAGTCTTCCATCTCACATTCTCCTGATTCATTAGGCCGTTCATCCTCGGCGTCGAATCGGTAGGATAGAATGCATTCTTGTTGGACATGAATTCGTTTATAAAAATGGGCATCCTGAACGGCATCAATATGGATGAATCTTCAGGTGGTATGCATCCAGGCTTCAAATCCCGAAACACTGATACATGATCCTCCGGAGCACTGAAAAATCCCTCCTTCCTGTAAATAATACGGCTTGCCTTCGTCTGCTGATATTCTGTCAAATACCAGGACATCTTTCTCGGATAGCTGGCATGCATAAGTCTCATGATTGATAAGCCTCTGGAAACCTTTGGCCAGTACATGGGTTGTTTCACATCCCCTTCGAAGTAGAAGCACACCTTCTCTCTGATGCCCTTCGGCTGAGATTTCTGTGCTATGGCATCTCCGAACAAGAATGCTGGTTTCTTGTGGGATACCAGATCCAGACTCTGAAAGGGTTGTCCATTCATTAAGCAGAGTAAAGTGGTATGGTCTTGATTGGCCAACAATGATATTCTTGCTTCAGGAAGATCAAATTGAGGGAATTGTACATGAGATAGATCATGCTTAAATGAGAAACTCCAGTGCCCTTCATATTCTGCTTCTTCGCTTCGGATGTTCACTACAGAAAATGACAGAAGATAAAGTCAGATATATCTATGTCTATGCGTGTATTACAGTATTTGAAAGAAATTTCAAAAGTCACGCAGACTCCATATGGATATACTACCATGACATGTTGAGTGACTTATTCACGCAGATGATTAATTCACGCAAAGTCCAGACAGAATAGGATGAAAGTCACGCATCATTGCCAGAATCACATTTAAGTGAAAATGACAAAAACACGCTGACAGATCAAGACTAATCTATCTAGAGGATGACTTTTAGAAGTCTGCGTGAATAATTCAACATTGACATCTCTGTCAACATATGAAAAAAAAAAATCACGCAGCGTCATCATAAAAGCTGCGTGACTATTTCAACATGGACATTTCTGCCAACGTGAAAAGTCACGCAGAGTCATGAGAGTCATGTTCCTTTGCGTGAAACACAGAGCTTCGTAAACACGAAGATGTGAAGTATGGCCGACCCTAAAGAGGGAGCATACTTTATTAATATCCTTTGCCCTAAGAAGGGGGGATATATTTCTGAAGTTTATTGTTTTAAGATCCTAAAGATTCTATGTGGAGTTCATCTTCATCAAAGTCGTCTTCAAACAGTTCGTGTCCCCCATCACTTACGATGCATAGGAGCTTGTGGGACTTCCTGTCGAGGAAGCCTGTCGGTAGTGGCACGCGAAGAAGTCGCAGGGGCTTTCCCCTTGGCCTGAGCATCAGCCTTCTTGGGAGCCATTGTTGTTGAAAAGGAGAAGAAGAAGTCGGAGAAGAAGGAGTTCTCGGGGAAGATAAAGTTCTCTTCTGTGGATTCTCTCTTTCAAATGCAAGTAAAGAAAGAAAGAAGTAGTCTATGGCTTATTTATAGGCTCATAAAGAATTCCAAACGGCATATCATTTTTTGCCTCGATTTAGGCGTTTGATACGGGATCCTAACTGCACAGAATCCCAACAGTCCAATCATTTAGGAGTAAATATCTCTTTAAAGTCATCTCAGCGTGACTAAATTCATTTTATCATCTTAAATTTTCAAAATATTTCGAAATTTTGAAGTCTTTTCAACTTTCGAAAACTTTGAAGGGGGTTTTGTAGGCCTTAAAAAATGAAGGTCACGCTGAGTTGATCAGAACAAGGTCCAAAAGTCACGCTGAGTTGATCAGGACAATATTAAAAAATCATGCTGGAAGACAGCTTATCATTTTGTCAGAGTGTCATTATGACTGACAGCACGACAGTCAAAGAATGTCTTCTCGTATGCCACGTATGCACGAAACTCGAAAGATCATAGCCGACTATTGCGTGACTTTTGAAATCTTCTTCAGCAAGACTCAGCCTTCACCAAGTTGGCGTACCAAAAGAGCTTCTTGTCATTTAATGCGACTGACGAAAGCAATCACTGTCAGAGATTTTGTGTCAGTCGAGGCACGTCAAATCAAGACAGCTGGCAGTTCTGCCTCAATCGTGCGTGGATTTTGAGCCTTCTGGCTCAAGCCTGCGTGTATTTTGAACTTATATGTTCCTTCCTCAAGTCTGCGTGTATTTTGAGCTTTTTGCCTCAAGTCTGCGTGGATTCTGAAGCTTTTTGCCCCAAGTCTGCGTGGATTCCGAAGCTTCTTGCCCCAAGTTTGCGTGGATTTTGAAGCTTTTTTACCCAAGTCTGCGTGGATTTCGTCTTCAACAAGTCTGCGTGGATTTCATCAAATTGGAGTACGTGACAGCCATGCCACTGATCTCTCGCCTGCGTGTCCTGTAACTTGCACACGACTCATGCATGATTGCCATGTGTCCAACAGTTACAGGCCATGTCCAGTAACTGCTCACAACCTTGCGTATGTTAAATCCTGCGTGATTTTCAACTAGGCACAGGCTGTGAAGACAGTTATCCTTTCAGTTATTTTTGACTCTATAAATAGCGTTCTTTTTCTCATTCATTGTACAGATACATAGTTATCTAACTTACTGTCAAAATTTTGAGAGCTTTTCTTCTTCGCATAGTCCAAAGGATAAAGCGATCGTCTTCTAGATCGAATTCCTACAGTTGTAATTTTCCCAGATACACAATAAATAAAGTGAATTTATTTATGAAAAATAATTCTTCTTTCAAAACGATGATAATTCTTATGGAAAAGTAGAAGAAAGATCTTCTCTCCACAATTGACCTAATCGTCAAAAAACTTCAAATGTCTCCACGATGAAGATGATGATGATGGTGATGATGATGACGAGCGATGATCTGAGTTCGACTGAAGAAAAGTACAACGAACTATGAATGACCTTTGCGATCTCTGCTGAAGATGAGAGCAATGGAATTCAGATTCCCCGTGAAGAAGAAGACGAAAATCGCAATTCAGATCTGAGTTTTTTGAATTCAAATACATATAGATGATCAATTCGCGCAGAGGGGTAGTTTCGGTATTATAAAAATAGCAGTTTCCAGCGGGTGGCATCTAAAAGGGAATCTTGGAATATTTAACGTGAAAATACATAATTCTGAATATTTCATAAAACTCATCCAGCGGGTGGGCATTTCATAAAAGCCCACCCCGAAATTGTGTTTCTCAGCAATTTTCAAAAAAAAATACTATTGAAATGGAATGAAAACTCATATTACTTACTCGTCAGGTTTACCATCCACAAAAATATAATCGTAAAAACTCGAAGAACTACTAGTACATTGGCTAGGCTTTGAGGTTGAACTTCTTGTTAAACTTTTCAAAGGTGTGACCGGTACTAAATGTTCTCCCTTTCTTTCCGAATAACGGCTAACGGTAGGTTCTTCTAGAGGGATTTTATCGAGAATTTGCTGGAGTGTTTGATCAGCTTTCTTCAGCTCCTTGTCCTCATCAGAAGATTCAACGATAATCTCCTCCACAATATTAATTACTCCAGATGAAGATGCCTTCTTCAAAGCGAAAAATCCTTTCATCTTTTCCAAACGTTGAGATATATTGATTTGTTCAAGTTCGATTGAACAAAGCTTATAATTGATCACAACAAGTTGTGCTGAAATCTTCGATAGATGTCCTTCAAAGCTGCACATCATACGCGTTTCATTTGAAGCTGGCATCCAATTTTCTACATCTTCTACATCTTCTATACGAGTAGACATCTTTCTCCAGTACTAGAAAATGAAATAAGAAAACAATTCTATGTATTTCAGAATGAATAATAATTGAAACAACTATTGTATATATAACAAGAGAAAAATACAAAAAATGAGAAAGATGGAAAGACAAATAAATTTTGGGACTAACAAAGAATCTACATAGTTATCATGAAAGGTTATCATGATTAACAATTTGAGAAACTCTAGAAAAGGTTTAATTTCGCTGGTACTCCTCGTTGTTCGAGGAGGGCTCGACGACGTCCGCCGCGAACCAGAACATCTTCTTCTTTCCTTCTTCATCTCCGTTTCTCCTTCCACCACCACCACCACCACCACCACCATGGCCTGTAGCTTTATAACCAAAATATTAAATTGTTAGATGAAACAAAGAAAAAAATTACAGAAAGATTACTAAATCAAAATTAAACAGAAGACATATTCACATAAAACACGAGACTAAAGATGAAAATGTTACAAAAGCAACACCACATTTTTACAACAACTAAGTAGACACTACTAAGCAATAACTTAAAATTCGGGATTATGTCCTCCTTGGATTTAATTTACTCGAAGAAGGTATTTGAGTGAACGAGCTTTTATCGGCTTCTACCCCTCTTCTTCCTCTGAATTCTTTCCATACTATTATCCACATTGCCGGCAGAATTTTCGTCATAGTCGTCGTCAGGGTCATCATCTAGATCGCCACCAGCTATCGGAGCATCAGTGGTGTCGTCGTCTACATCACCTCCAGTCAAGGACACATTGTGTCCTTCCTTTCCCGGCATATTGTTATATATACATAGTTGCACAAAATATTAAATTGGATGGACGAAAGATAAAGTACATATAAGTTAATTTAGGGTGTTTATTGAAAAAATTGCATTGAAGAATGACCAGCTACAACAAGTTAACAAGAGGTAAAAATTCAAAAACAGCATTAAATTATGTCTCCTGCGATATTTAATCTGAACCATTTGATCAACATCCAATGGTTCAGAATTCGGATGTATCGATACATCCTTTTACAGGGAATGTATTGAAGAATTTCCCATATATATATATATATATATATATATATATATATATATATATATATATATATATATATATATATATACACACACACACACACTAGTAAATGCACGTGCTTTGCACATATGATAACGTATAATATAAATATTATCCAATTGTAATCAAATATATTTTCTAGCTCATGTGGTTAAGGTGAGAGGTTTTTTTTTTCTTGTTTGGTTGAGTTCGATTCCCCATTTTGTAAATATATATAACAAATTTAAACTTTTTTCAACTATTTTTTTTAAAAATGGTTGATGATGCTTAGACGGCTCACTTTTGAGCCAATATATATATATATATATATATATATATATATATATATATATATATATATATATATATATATATATATTCAATACCTATTTTAAAAACTAAATTCCACTAATCCTATCCATCACTAACAAAAAAAAAAAAATCCGAAAATGCTCTTTGACACGCGCGCGTGCATAACGGTGCACGCGTGCGGTCGAGCACAACGATACGCGGGCGACCGAGCACGACGTCTCCGGCACCGCCACCACCATCCTCCATCGCCGCCGACATCCTCCTCTTGTTCTGCCGTTCTATTCTCCTACACCGACATCAATGCTGTGCTCACCCCCTATCACTCTGACGAGCTCTGGCGACTGCTCCATCGCTGTCACCTTCTTCTCCATTGTCGAGGTCTCCTCGTCGCTGCCGCCTTCTTCTCCACCGCCAAGGTCTCCTCCTTCCTCCTGTTCCGTCATGCTCGTCCGCGAGCGTGTAAAATAACATAACCTTAATTAATCCCCATCCATCATTATTACCACAAATTGAGGGCATGTTTGGTTGGTCTTTTAAACTCATCTCTATGAGTTTAAAAGTCAATTTAGGAGTAAACTGCGTTTGGACAACAACTTTCAAAAAGTAGTTTTGAATTTTTTTTGGAAGAGCAGCTGTTTAAACTCAGCTTTCACAAATTAGTTGAAAGCTGTTTTCTGGATGTCTTTTCCCAAAAAAAAAAAAATCACTGGACCAGGATCCCACACACCACAGCCCTCCCTCCAAAACTCTCTCTCTCTCCCTCTCCCTCTCTCTCCCAGAAAGGAAGAACCCACCAACTTGGTGGTTGGTTTCTGCCAATTTTCTCCATAGCCACCGCAAAATCGTCGTCTTCGTCCTCAAACTCCCTCTCTCGTAGTGGCGGCCACCCCTCCATCGGCGGAAAGGAGCTGTTGGTCTCCCTCTCGACGGCCGGTCGACTCGCGTCGGTGCGCAGGATGGGAACTGTTGCACACAAACGGGAACGATGAACTCGTCCACCTCACCATGGTGCCACCTCGTCGACCGCTATGACTCGACCGCCGCAATCCTGCTTCGGACGACTCGCCATGGCGCCACCTCGTCCACCGAGCTCCAAAGGTCAGATCTGGAGCGCACTGATCCTGCTCCGGACGACTCACCATGGCGCCACCTCGTCCACCGAGTTTCAGATCGACGGTTTGGGCGACCTTAACGGAGTCCGACTCTTTCTCCTTCGATGGTTCCATCTCTGTAGTTTCATCTCCCAAAAACTCTAACCCTAACTCCGTGGTTCCATCTCCCCTTACGAAGACACTACCAAAATACATAGATTTACCGACGGCCATATCCGTCGGTAGTCCGTCGCCAAAAATAAATACCGACGGATTACCGACGGATATTTTGGTAAAACAGCCGTCGGGAATAACCTCGTCGCTAAAACATATCCGTCGCTACTCCGTCGCTCAGCGACGACTTAGCGACGGAATACCGTCGGCGCATTTAAATATATATAGCGACGGATTATCGACTAGCTTTCGTCGAAACATGTATCAGGATATAGGGTTAGCGACGGAAACCTCCGTCGCTAAAGAGTCGGCAAAACCGTATCAGTGATTTTCTGATACGCAATATCCGTCGCTAATCCGTCGTAAATTTGTCGGTAAAAGCGTATCAGAGATTTTTCCATACGGCAGGTCGTCGTTATGCCGTCGCCAATCCGTCAAAAAATTGAATTCCTACAGTTAGCGACGGATAGTCCGTCGGGACTTTGTCGCCAGTCTGCCGTAAGTTAGTCGCCAATCCGTCGCTAACTGCAAAATTTATTGATATCAAACAGAACCAGGTCGACGGATATTCCGTCGCTAAACCGTCGCTCAATGTAAAATTCTCCAGTTAGCGACGGTTTTTACGTCGCCAATCCGTCGCTAACCTCAGTTTCTCCAGTTAGCGACGGGCTATCCGTCGCTAAGGGGTCGCCTGTCCGTCGCTAACTTCTAATTTTTGAAAAAAAAATACTGCAAACAGACTCTTTCCTGTTTATACAACACATCCAACACAATATCAAACATGCCAAATATCCATATACAACACCATATATCCATATCCAACACGAATATCCAACGTAGCCAATATTGAACACCATATATCCATATGCAAAATATCCATATCCGACACCAATATCCAACGTATCCAATATCCAACAAAATATTACCAACACAATACATCCAATATCCAACATTAAATTATCCAAACATAAAAAAAATATCCGATCATACAATGTATCCAAATGTCTACAAAACCAACAACATAAACAAAATCAAACCCCGTCCGTCGGATCGTCTCGTGCTCGTGCCGCCGCATCCGCTTTGCGTATGTACTCCTCCACCGTGTGTACCGGCACTTGGGACAAGACATGGTCTGGAAGCGCGCGTAGCTGCTGTGGCGACAACATGTCAAGGAACGTCAAGATGGTGTTATCCGATATGATGCGGGCGTCCGCAGAGCGGTTAAACGAAAGCCGTCCGGGAAAAGAAGGACCAGGTCGATCCGAAGCACTGGCAGCAGCAGTAGACGGACCGGAAGCAGACGGACCGGGAGCAGACGGATAGCGCCCCAACACTATCGCCTGCAAATTTGACACCACGGAGGTCAGAGTCGCAAGCTGCGCCCTCACATCGTCAACCGGGGGCACTGGGGGAGGCGGAGGCGGTGGATATCTCGGGGACGGCTGCAACGAGGGCGCCATGGAACCTAAGCCGTAGACGTGCCCTTTCCTAACGCCGCCGACGGATTCTACGAACACGTCGTCGTAGCGAGCGGCCATAGAAGAGTGCGTCTGGGTGGGCGTCGTTTTGCCGACATTCTCGGAAGGGGGCTCGATCTCAAGCCGACTAAGTGCCTCACGATACGCAGCCTATCCAATGAATGTGTTTGTACTATAAGTTTTCCTAAGTTATAATATAAATCCTATGTTTCCCTAAGTTATAGTCTGAATCCTAAGTTTATCTAATTAACTTAACAATAATTATATTTCTAACATAAATCTCATAAACGTAAGTACTTACATCAGTCTCCTCGGCCCTCGCGTCGACGAAGCTCCCGTCCTTCCGTCTCTTGTGCGTATGCACGAATACATCGTGAGCGGTGACCGTCTCCGCCTCTTTCCCCTGCTTCACCGCCCGTCGGACCTGCATACGTAGAATTTAATTAACTTCGTATATTAACAGTACGAAATTAAATAATAGAATGAATTTGAATTTGTGCTATCTCACCAAATCTGCACGCGTCGATGCGTGGGGCCTTGATCCCCCCGTATGCAGACCCGTGCCCTGTCGATTAGCCTTAGCTTTCTCCGATTTCAGCTTGAACTGCGGAGTATCCATCTTCTCCAACATCTGCTCATAGTACTCCGCCCGGATCTAGTCCTTTCTCGTATGCGCCGTACGAAGGTCGTACACCGCATCCCGTATCTTCTTCCCGGCGGCGGCTTTGTAGGTCCTGCGGATCGCCTCCTCGCGATGGGGGGGCCACCAGAACGTCCTCTGACATACAAATTCAAATATCACGTAATAAAAAATTTAATGATTTAAAGAATAATTAATAATTCACCGACGGATTTATACCCTCATCTCGTCGAGCCAGACGTACTTCATGTCCTGAGGCACCTCAGAAAAATTGATGTAGGGGCCATGGTAGTTATCCCGGATAATGCGCCCTAGAATCCGGGCAGCATCCCACGGGAAAAACCTATAAAAAAGCAACGACTGGATTATTAACTTGAATAAATGAAACAAATTTAATAAATTAACTTAAATTTACTTACGATTCACCAGCGGGCCATAGCTCTCGTCGGAACTCGCCCACCAGCCTCTCTGGTGGCGTCGGGGGATCCGCGGGTCCGCGAATGTACTCCCCGATATCAGGATGAAACTGAATCCCGGGGTACTCTGAGGCCCACCCTGCAGTAACTGCTGGGCCCCCTGCTGCATCTGCTATTGCATCCGCTGGTACATCCGGTGGCGGAACGGATCCGCTAGCGGATGGAGTCACAGGCCTCGACGACGATGTCGGTGGCACCGAGGAAGAATGACGACGGAAAGAGCCTGTGATCGGGCTCTCCAAGTCGGGCTCGGAGGTCACATCCGGGGAATGCGGCTGGCGACCACGACCGCTACCACCACGCCCACGCCCACGCCCACGACCACCACCACCACCGTCGCCGCCGCCGCCACCGCCACGACCACGGCCAGCACCACCAGTACGGGTGCTCGCAACCATGCCCTGTAAATAGAACACATAAACAAAATACCGACAACATAGATTTATAAATGAATATAAACCTAAACATATCCATACCAGCAGCAGGGCGATGAGTGCCGCCCAGACGAGTAGGCCTAGGAGTGCCATCTGCAAAAAGAAACTCATACAATAATACGCAAATATCCCAAACTGAAATAAATATTACAATCAGAAGTGAAGTACGAATAAAAGCTAGATACACAAAATCTGATAAAATCATGTACCAATACAATAAAGTACAATTCTTGTAACTTTTGATGAAAGGGCATCTTGTGTTCCACTAGACTTGTAATTGTAAATCCAAATGTAATAGGGTAATTTAGGATTCGAGACTAGATATTGGGTGCTTTAAGATACAACTAAAATATAGCGATATTTAATCATCGTCATCGTCCTCTTCCTCGGCCTCGGCCTCATCATAATCATCATCCTCATCGTCGAATTCATCTGTATCCTCATCCTCATCCTCATAAAGTTCTTCTTCTTCTTCTTCTTCAGTCTCAATACTTGGGACAAGACGCCTCTTTCTCCCCTGGTTGACATCTAAGTCTTGTATATCAACCTCTTCCTCCCCTCTATTTTCATCAGCAAGAGGTATATCAACCTCTAATTCAACATCCATGTCACAAGACTGTTGTCCCAAATATTGGGGCTTTTCGATCTGGTCCTCTTGGTATGCTGGGTCTCCAACGTTGAATGTATTTCTAGATTTAATCTTGCATACTGCCCACCAGTCAAAGCGATCTCTACGACGCCTTGGGTAGCTTGTATAGTAGACTTGAACAGCCTGACTTGCTATCGCAAACGTGTCGGACCCTCTATACCTCCTGCGATGATTTATATCGACGAATCCAAATTGTTTATCGATTCTCCAACCGATATTTGGTGTCGTATCGAACCACTCACATTTGAACATAACAATATGCATATCAAATGGGGCACTATATTGTAATTCTACAATATCCCGAAGCACTCCATAATAGTCAAAGTCCGGCTCGTCGTCATAGATTGTGCCTCTTATGCAAACACCAGAATGCTTCGTACTGAAGTCGTCATTGAGAAATTCTGCATTTATAGGATGTTGAGTTGTCTTAAACTTGAAGCCATTAACGACATAGCCGGGCCAAGTCTTTGCATGCTTCTTCGGTCCCAATGACAAATAACGGATGCTCTCATTTGCGAGTGTACTTGGTTCAGCTAATAAAACCTGTAAACTTTAAATGTATTAGTGGCATATATATATTTAAATGGTAGCCGCATAACATATTATCTCAGTTACTTACGTAATCTCGAAACTATGGCGGAAAGGTAAAATCAACCTCTCTTTGAAGTCCTTCATCGGTAATATCGGGTGTCCTTATTTTGACTTCATCTCTAAATACACTGTTAGAGAGTATCAGATTAGTATCAGTATATAGGTTAGGTAGACCGTATGTACTTAATATCAGAGAGTATCAGATTAGTATCAGAGAGTATCAGATTAGTAAGCCGGATGTACTTAATATCAGAGAGTATCAGATTAGTATCAGTATATAGGTTAGGTAGACCGTATCAAATGCATATCGGAATAGTAGGCCGAATAGGAGGCCGAGATAGTCGAGAAGAAGGGAAGAAAGGAGGAGCAGATGTGTCCAGAGCCATGGTGGAGGAGGAGAAGTAACATGAGAGCAGTTTTCGCCGTAACATCTCCTGGCTCTGCTAGCAACTGAAGTCCAGATGCTACAAAGGACGATCCTTCGCTGAAATCGACTACAACACCCATCAGTTCAAGTTCATTCCTATATGAGTAGATTCCAATGCCATAGAAGCCATCAGTTTGTTGACCTTCCTCTATGGCATTGGAATATACTCATATAGGAATGAACTTGAACTGATGGGTGTTGTAGTCGATTTCAGCGAAGGATCGTCCTTTGTAGCATCTGGACTTCAGTTGCCAGCAGAGCCAGGAGATGTTTCGGCGGAAACTGCTCTCATGTTACTTCTCCTCCTCCACCATGGCTCTGAACCCATCTGCTCCTCCCTTCTTCCCTTCTTCACATTCGACTATCTCGGCCTCCTATTCGGCCTACTATTCTGATACCGATACTTTGAACCTTGATCTTAACCCAAACCTATATACTGATCGATACTAATCCGCTACGCCCGATACTAAGTATATACGGTCGATACTGATAGCGATAGTCCGATACCGATAGCGATAGTTCGATACCGATAGCGATAGTCCGATACAGATACACATGGACCTACATATCTATATATCACTAGTAGCCATACTCCTCTACATACTACTCTACACTAGGATCTAGTAACCATATACTACTCTACACACTAGCTACGTAGTCATACTCTAAAATAAGGTAAACTAATTATGCCTATATATAGATATATATATATAGGCATAATTAGTTTACCTTATATATATAAGGTAAACTAATTAAGCATCTTAAAATTATGCCTATATATATATATATATATATATATATATATATATATATATATATATATATATATATGTCTGTGTGTGTGTGTATCCGTGTGTCTGTGTCCGTGTGTGTCCGTGTGTGTGTGTGTGTGTGTGTGTGTGTGTGTGTGTGTGTGTCTGTGTGTCCGTGTGTGTCCGTGTCCGGCCAGCCCCCCTCCACACATACCCCCCCCGCACCCCGTGGCCAGCCCCCGCCCCCATCGTACCCCCCCCAACGCTGCCCGCCCCCTCGATCCCACCGCCCCCTCCACACCCCCCGCCCCCCGCGCACGGCCAGCCCCCCTCCGCAACCCCCCGCACCCCGCGGCCAGCCCCCGCGCGCCCCCATCCCTCCAACGCTTCCCGCCCCCTCCCACCGCCCCCTCCACACCTCCCGCCACCCGTAGTCGACGCCGCCCCCGCAGCCCCCGACGCCCCCGGCCCGCTGCACCCACGACCACCGCGCGCGCGCGCGCGAGAGAGAGAGAGCGAGAGAGAGAGAGAGAGAGAGAGGAGATTACCTTTGGAAGAGAGAGAGGAGAGGGGGTCGCCGATCACCGCCGCGGGAGAGAGAGGAGAGGGGGTCGCCGATCGATCACCGCGGGAGAGAGAGAGAGAGAGAGGAGAGAGAGTGAAATTTGGGGGGAATGAAAAAGTTCCCCCCGTCGTTTCAATTTAAGTCTGGAACGTAAATTTAGCGACGGAGTAGCGACGGATTATTCCGTCGCTAATGCGTCAGTAAATCTCGCGCAAGTAGCGACGGATTATTCCGTCGCTAAGTCGTCAGTAAATCTCGCGCCAATATTTTAGGCTTTTGCCGCCAAAATATGCGACGTTCTAGCGACGGATATAAAACCGTCGCTACTTGGCCGACTACCTATCGACGGCATAGCGACGGATATGGACATAAAAAAATAAAAAAAATTGTCCACTGCTTTCCGTCGGTATTCCGTCACAAATTCGTCGGTGATCCGACGGTGATAGCGACGGAAAATTTCCGTCGCTAATTTGCCGTCGCTAAAGTACCGTAATTTGGTAGTGAGACGACCTCGACGGAGTCCGACCCCTTCTTCGTCGTTGTCTGCATCTTAGAGGAAGCTTGCTCTTCGAGCCCGACTTCTTCTACGGGCTCTCCCGGATTGCATTTGGGAACTTTTGTCAACGAGAACGGTTGGAGACGGTTTTGAGAGGGACACAGTTGGACACAACTGTGGACATAAGTTAAAAAATATTTTCTAACAATATTTTACAAACAAAATCTTCAATTTTTGTTTCTTAAAATTATTTTCCAATTGAAAGTAATCAAACGCAAACTCAAAATTTTTCTACTCAAAAAATAACTTTATAACTTACTTTCAGAAAACAGTTTTCAGAACAAAATTTTAGAAAACATATCCAAACAAACCCTGAATCCCTTAACCCCACACATTCCTTCCCTTCCAAAACCCAAATCATCCATCTACTCCGTCCACACCCAACACTCCCAATACCCATCGACCAATCAGAACTCGCCAGGTCACCCCTCCCCCACTCATATTTTCCCCCCAAAACCCGGACCCCGTCCCCAAACCCTAACAATAAAAGCCCCCATTTTTTTTTTCCTCCTCCTCAAAGCCCCCATTTTTATTCTTCCTCCTCCGCCCTTCTCCCAAAACCCTAACCCTAGAATTCCCTCTCCAATGGAGACGGAGCAGGAGCAGCAGGTGGCGGCGATCCTCGGCGCCGACCCGGCCCCCTTCGAGTCCCTGATCACCCAGCTGATGTCCTCCGCCAACGAGCAGCGCGCCCACGCCGAGTCCCTCTTCAACCTCTGCCGCGACCGCCACCCCGACCCCCTCGCGCTCAAGCTCGCCGGCCTCCTCCACTCCTCCCCCAGCCTCGAGCTCCGCGCCATGTCCTCCATCCTCCTCCGCAAGCAGCTCACCCGCGACTCCTCCGCCGGATCGGCCGCCTCCCCCTCCTACCTCTGGCCGCGGCTCTCCGCCCCGACGCAGTCGACGCTCAAGTCCCTCCTCCTCTCCGCGGTCCAGCGCGAGGAGGCCAAGACCATCTCCAAGAAGCTCTGCGACACCGTCTCGGAGCTCGCCTCGAACCTCCTCCCCGACAACGCCTGGCCGGAGCTCCTCCCCTTCATGTTCCAGGCCGTCACCTCTGACTCCCCGCGCCTGCAGGAGTCCTCTCTGCTGATCTTCGCGCAGCTCTCGCAGTACATCGGCGACCTCCTCCTCCCCCACCTCCCCACCCTCCACTCGGTCTTCCTCTCCTCCCTGTCGCATCCCGCCTCCGCAGACGTCCGGATCGCCGCCCTCAGCGCGTCGATCAACTTCATCCAGTGCCTCCCGACCGCGCCGGACCGGGACCGGTTCCAGGATCTGCTCCCCGCCATGATGCAGACGCTGACCGAGTCGCTGAACTCGGGACAGGAGGCGACGGCACAGGAGGCGCTGGAGCTGCTGATCGAGCTCGCCGGTTCGGAGCCGAGGTTCTTGCGGAGGCAGCTGGCCGATGTTATTGGTGCCATGCTGCAGATCGCGGAGGCGGATGGGTTGGAGGAAGGCACGAGGCATCTGGCGGTGGAGTTTGTTATAACGCTGGCAGAGGCGAGGGAGAGGGCGCCGGGTATGATGCGCCGGCTGCCGCAGTTTATCGGGAGGCTGTTTGCGGTGCTGATGAAGATGCTGCTGGATGTGGAGGACGAACTGGCCTGGCACTCGGCCAAGGCCGAGGATGAGGATGCTGGGGAGACGGGGAACTACAGTGTGGGCCAGGAGTGCCTCGACCGGCTTTCGATTGCTCTCGGGGGAAACACTATAGTGCCGGTTGCGTCCGAGCTGCTGCCTGCTTATCTGGCCGCACCGGAGTGGCAGAAGCACCACGCTGCTATGATCACTGTTGCCCAGATCGCGGAAGGTTGCTCAAAGGTACCAAGACCGAACTTTTTGTCCTCTGGGTGATTTCCTATTGAGAAGTTACAATTTTTTGTCGTTGAATAGGTTTCGGTGTATGTTGTCTTTGTTATGTAGGTGATGCTTAAGAACTTGGAGCAAGTGGTTGTGATGGTTCTGAACTCGTTCCAGGATCCCCATCCTCGAGTACGGTGGGCGGCAATTAATGCCATTGGGCAGCTATCTACTGATTTGGGTCCGGACTTGCAAATCCAATTTCACGGGAGAGTGCTGCCTGCACTTGCATCCGCTATGGATGATTTCCAGAATCCACGTGTGCAGGCAAGTAATTTTGTGGTTCACATTGGTAACTGTTACTTTATAAGTTACTTTTTTGAATCAAAACTTGTCCGTGTACGCTATTATGCCGTGTACCTCAGACGCAATTTAGTCATTTTTGCATGTTGTGAGTTCTCTTTGGGTCTCCTTGGTAACGGTGTTTTCATCGGTGGTTTTGAGGGCTTTTATTATTTTATTCCATTTATATCCACAAAAAATATATAATTATAACTACTAATACCCTTCCCTATTTAATTTTATTCGTGTAAAAAAAACTTTTAGAACCGCTCCTTAATGCATTACCAAGCATGGATTAGACTGGTTTAAAAGCTGCTACTTAAAAACCACCCAAAACCGTACCACTCATAACCGCTCATAACCGGTACTCTAAAAACACCTCATAACTGCTACCTTACAATTGCCAAGTTAGGAAGTTTCTTTATGAATCAATGTAGTATGATTAAGTAGGCAAAATATGTTTACTGGTTGGTTGACCTGGAGATAAGTTATAACATGCTTATTTTCGAGTTGTATTTTGTTTAAAAGGCAGTCTTATTTATATTAAATCGATATACTAATAGTTGTATTTTGCTTCATCAATTTAGAGAGACTACTACTGGATTATAGGCGATATTTCTGCATCCTATTGTTTTGATTGCTATCAATGATTATTTTGCTTGTTTGGTATGAAAATTAACTTTATTAAAGAAAGAAGCAATGGATTAGGCTGATCACAGGTTCAAAGGGAATATAGTGGATTGCCAAAATAGCCTGTAATGGTTATTTGCAAACACTGCATTTGCTCGTATGCAGCTTGCAAACAAATAATAAAAAGATGCTACGTGTTGAAGGGGGACTACTACAGCCAGATTGTAGGTTGGTTCAGTTTTGTAAAAATCAGATCAATTGGCAACTTTCAATCAATTGATTTGATTAGCAGGTGGCTGACTGAGTAGAATCCTCAAGGTTTTCTGTAATTGCAGTTTGTTATGTTGCTTTATTTATAATATTTAGTTCGTTAAGTACTTGTTGACCAATGTATGTGGAGTAAGCTCATAGGAAAAATGGTATCGTTAATTTAAATAAGAACATACATTTAAATAACTGTTGTCTTAATTATTTTTACGTTGGTATATGCAGTCACCCCCTTCTTTCAATGCTCCTGCTTTTAAAGAAGAAACAAAACTTCTTTTCTGATTTGCTAGTCCCTCGGGAACATTTAAGAGTGAGTTTTATCAACATCAGTGAGAATAGGTGATGAGTATAGAACGAAGTAGTACTTACCATTCCAAATAAATCCATCTTATTCTCCATACAGAATGCATTAATCTTATCCTCGAGGACAGTAACTTTTTGGACGAAAAATTTAGTTCAGAGTGACTTCAGACAGGGCGGAGAGACGAGTCTTCCCCTCTTGTTTTAAGCTTGAGCAACGTCCAACTATTATTTACTTATGAAGACTTCATTATGCTGAAGTATTTCACCTTAATATGTTTTAGATAATGCTATTAGGCAGTTGATGCTGATCAATGATCAAATTGATTAGGATGGTCAAGGATGTTAATCTTTTAGGTTCTTCATTAGTAAGAATATTAGTATGGTATACTGAACTATTGGGACCATTGATTAGCGGATCATGTGCTCCACCTTTCAGTGACAACTAATAATCCAAGCAGTTCCCAGTTCCAGTTATGGGAGATCCAACCCTACACTAAAGTGACTGTCCTTGTCTGGTTGTATGCTCGACGAATTTGAAAATACCAATCATTTATAAATTTAAGTATTGTAAGAAACACACATAACATGTATTAAGGTGATAAATGTGTGGAATAATGATATCCACAATGTATAAAGTCTTAATACATTCAATTATGTACTAAAGGTAGATTTTTTTTGGGTGTGATACTGACACTGCTATCGTTTTTTGGGGCTAATTGCAGATATAGATTCTCCATAGTTCAAGTGGTTATCTAGAGTTTTAAAAAATATTTAAGGGCCAATTTATCATCCTTTTAATGTGTTTCAGCTCACTACCACTCAGAACTTCTCCTGGCTAAGTTGCTATGCAAAACTATTATTACTGATTAGTTGCTATCCTAAACTGTTGTACTTAACAACTAAACTCAAGGCTAGTCGTTTACTCGTTTGCTTAGCAAGTTGGGTTCTTGGTACAACTACAACCTGTATCTATAAGTGATAATCCAACGTGTAACTGAGCCCTTTGCCCTTTGCCCTTTGCCCCTTGTCACTTTCTATTTTGTCTACCTAAGCCCTTATTCTTTTAACCCTAATTTCTTGCTGTTTTCTCTTCTTCTTAGCTTCTACCCCCTTATTTTTTTGTTTAGGGTTTCTACCTCATTGTTGCTGCTATTGAATTATATTTTCTCTCTCTTTGGATGCTCTCTAAGTAATGAAATTGTTGTTGTTGTTGTGCATTCTGTTTGCTATTTTTGGATAATGTTGATTATTATTGTTGTTTTCATTTTGTTTGTTGCTTTCGGGATGTTGTTGAGTTTACTTTTTGTTGACTGTGTCCTGTTGAATAGAAAGAGAATTGAAAATACTAACTATAATATATACAAGTGCATGCCATAAATTTGTCTCACTTCTTACATGAAAGTTGTCCAATAGAGGTACTAGCTTCTGCATGTTTGTGATTCGTTGTGATATCTTTCCTGTTTTTAGTTTCTGTATCTTATTATTTTTTTTGGGTCTTGGGATTTTCTGTTTTTTTCCATTTCTTCCTTGCCTTGATTTTCAATAATGAGGCATGGGGTAAGCTTTTCCAAATGTTTAGCTGATAATAGAAAGATAACCACTGATGTAATTCATTTTCTTAGAATGCTCCTTACCAATTTGGTTTTATCTTTTTCTTTGAAACTTAACAGTAATAGAAAATAATTCTTGTGACCTTTTTCATGAAATTACACAATTAGAGTACCCCTACTAAGTCATAAGATGCTTCAACTGATGCGTACGAATGAGTGGGAAGCATAATGAATTGTCCTGTTTAGTTGTCTTCTGAGTACACAGCACATTAGAACATATCTAAATACAAGATGTACTGATGTATGTATATCATGATAGTATGCGGTGGTTCTGTTTTGAACCTGCACCTTGCTTTGCATATGCAATAATAGCTGATAATAGAAAGATAAAACCACTTATGTTGCTGAGTATGTAATTCATTTTCTTAGAATGATCCTTTACTAATTTGGTTTGATCTTTTCCTTTGAAACTTAACAATAATAGAAAATAATGGTTTGACCTTTTTTCATGAAATTATACAAATTAGATTACCCCTACTTAGTCATAAGATGCTGCAGTTGAAATTATACAAATTAGAGTACCCCTTCTAAGTTATAAGATGCTGTAGTTCATGCATCAAGTATTGACCAATGAGTGGGAAGCATACTGATTGTTTCCCTAGTTATCTTACGCGTACACATCACATTAGAACATCTCTAACTACAAAATGCAATAATGTTTATAAATCACTACAGGATGTGGTGGTTCTGTTTTGAAGCTGCACCTTGCTTTGCATATGCCATAATATGTGATCTGGACATAGTTAATAAAACCTTCTCTCTTCTTAACATTTCTGCTCTATGAACTTATGTTAGTCTGCTGGAGATCTGTTATGTTCATATTTTCTTCAACTTGGAGATTTCTCATCTTTTATGATATACTTATTATTGTGTATTGAAATGATTCTATAGGCACATGCTGCTTCAGCAGTCCTGAATTTCAGCGAGAATTGTACCCCAGATATTCTGGCACCGTACTTGGATGGAATTGTTAGTAAATTACTTGTCTTGCTACAGGTACATTCTCATTTTTTTTTTTGAACCCTTGCCTTCACATTTGCCATCTATTTTTTAAGGGTAAGTCGAAAGTGAGTTAAAACTAATAATAAAACCGTTCCTTTTTCAGAATGTAAATCAGATGGTGCAAGAGGGAGCATTAACTGCTTTGGCATCAGTTGCCGACTCATCTCAGGTAACTAGGGAAAGATTACAGTTTAGGACATCCCGTTTTTTCTGAGTGATCATTCTGTCATCACAAATTCATGCAGGAACACTTCCAGAAATATTATGATGCTGTCATGCCTTATCTGAAAGCTATATTGATGAATGCAACTGACAAGTCCAATCGTATGCTTCGTGCAAAATCCATGGAATGCATTAGTTTGGTTGGTATGGCGGTGGGCAAGGATAAGTTCAGGGATGATGCTAAACAAGTAATGACCAAATGTGCCTTACACAGTCCTATATGATATTTTGATTTTTTTGATACTTTTTTAGTTATTTTTATGCACCCTTGTTATTTACGTTAAGCTCCTTGTGTATCACTATCAGCATCCATGTCGTAAATTCTGTCAGATTTTATGCAATAACTATTGTAGTTAGCTCTTCTTGGAAATTGAATCCATCAAATCAAAGAGAAAATTAGGATGCCTTATGTTGTAATCTCATTTATAATTCGGCACGGTGATCTTATTGCTTTGTTTGATTGTGATAGGTAATGGAAGTGCTTATGTCATTGCAAGGATCTCAAATGGAGACAGATGACCCAATAACAAGTTACATGCTGCAAGTATGCTTCAGTTACTGTCGTTTATTACATATTCTTGGCATTCTACAGCTTTTTCCTTATTTTGAACTGTTGATCTATTTTATAGGCATGGGCTAGATTGTGCAAGTGTTTAGGACAAGATTTTCTGCCATACATGAGTGTAGTTATGCCACCGCTGCTTCAGTCTGCTCAGCTGAAACCAGATGTAACAATTACCTCTGCAGATTCAGACGATGACATAGATGAATCAGATGATGAAAGGTACGTATTTCCATGTTGCAGCTTCTAAGTATTTTATTAGAACTTGTTGAAAATGACATGCAAGTGGATTTTATTGCCCGTTATATCCTTAGCAGATTTTTCAAACATTTCTTTAAGATCTTTTTGGGGCTGAGAAAGCTCTCTTGCTGATATCTGATCAGGGTGGATGCAGCTCCTTGTTTGTAGATCTAAGCTGCATTGTGTTTATTATTTTATATTCCTTTTTTCTGGCTATGCTATTTCTTAGAAATCCGTTATAGAGTTCTTCTCTGCCTATTGAGCCAATGGCGGCGGTTCTGCAGAAGAGTTCTAACATGGGGCGACAAATGGCATGAAATTGCCAAACTTCCTAATTCCTAGTTTCAGCTTGATAGACTAACTAGTTAACTGAATTGCCCAGATGTTCCATCAATAGTTCCTTGTGGTTCTAGGAGGTTTAGATAGTTCACGGTAATCACTTTTCATGCACATTGAATAGTTCAGTTGTTATATGAGGTCTTGTACTTAATGTGTCCATTATCAAGTTGTTTGGTTGGAGTTTAGTTCCAGTAAAAAAATCTAATTTAGTTTGGTCTTTGACTTCTACGAAATCATTTTCTTTCATCGGTACCAACTGTTTCTCTAGTCAGTAGCATAGTTTACAGTATCGTCCGATACCGGTCCGATACGGCCGATACCGATACAGGTTGGCATGTCCCGTTCCGATACTGACCGATACCGACATTAGGGGTCTCTTTTCTGGTCAATTCGGAAAAAAAAATTGAGCGGAAAGACAAATCAACAAGGGTTTAACGCATAATAAGGTTGTAAAAGCATGTAAAAGAAGAAAATTTATCTAGGGTGACTAATATTTCATTTAATTTGAAAACTACTAAGAAATAACACTGGAAATACTTAAAATTTTGCCTAAATGTATAAAATATATTTTTAAATGTTAATAATTTATTAATAATTATTTGTTTCCGATACCAAAAAAAAAATCCCATACTCCGATCCGAAACCGTCGATACTACCGATTAGGAATGGTCCGATACAGATTCGGACACCGATACTGTGAATCTTGGTCAGTAGTAAGAGAAGCAAGAAAGTTGAAACAAGCTGATGCTGACATTGAATAACTAGGCTAAAAAATGTAAAACATGATACCTTGAAACAAACTAATGCTAAGGTTGAACTTTATACTTGAGCAGTGAGCATAAGACCTTAACATGTATTTCCTGTAGTTTTTGTTTGCTCTGGACTATCGCGCTAATGTTCCCATAAGCACCTAATAAAAGAAAGCAAGGCAACTGTAACAAGATCTTATCTTTGTTTGAACTTCATGTCAATATGTTTAATTAACCATAACCATCCCACAATTGTATTACATTTCTTATGTGGTTGATTTCCCTTTGGTTATATGAGCCATTGTACATTGTGTTTGAACAATGTGTACTAGTTCCTCTCAGATGATGTGCTTATTAGTTTTTCATTGAATGCTTCCAGATTAGTTACCTTTTATTGGTAATGCATATGCCTTGGCCTACTTCAATTGAAAACTGGTGACTATTGCTCTGTTTTAACCTGTAAAAAGCTAAACAATAATTAGTTATTCATGTTGTTGTTTCCATAAGATCACTATACTAGTCCTTTTTACCATCTTCTTGTAATAAGAACTTCATTTGAGAAATCCAGTTGTGCATACTTTAAAGCATCTTATCACCAATAGAGAAGATATTATATAACTCATTTGATATCTTCTCTAGTAATCTCGAACTTTGGTTTCCATAGTTTATTACCTAGACTTTCTTTGTGTTTCTCTTTCTTTTCATTGTCACTTTTTATTTTCATGAAATCCATTATCCTGTATGAGCAGCGTGCAAATATTAAGTGGATTTGCATCAAAACCTTTTTTTTCCCATTTGATCAAGCCACATGATCATAATGCAGCATTGAAACCATCACTCTTGGGGATAAAACGATAGGTATCAGAACCAGTGTTTTGGAGGAGAAAGCAACAGCTTGTAACATGCTTTGCTGTTATGCTGATGAACTCAAGGAGGGCTTCTACCCATGGATTGATCAGGTTGGTTATGATTACTGGATTGACATTTCTTCATTTCGCCTCTCAAATGAAATGATGATATGACGACTGTGCTCTACTCACACTAATCAAGTGATTATTTCATTTTTGGAATGCAGGTAGCACCTACCTTGGTACCTCTTCTTAAGTTTTATTTTCATGAAGAAGTAAGGAAGGCTGCTGTTTCAGGTAGGTTAATGTTTCTGATTTTATAGTACTTTCTTTAGTGTTTTAAGCAAATGTGGTTACACTTCTTTTTGACTCCAGCAATGCCAGAACTACTGCGCTCTGCTAAATTAGCAATTGAGAAGGGACAAGCTCAAGGTCGTGATGAGTCATATGTGAAACAATTATCTGACTACATTATTCCAGCTTTGGTGGAAGCACTGCACAAGGTCTATAAAATTTTTATTGATATATATTAGCTGAAGCATCGTTTTTATATATTTTTTAGTGGGTATGAATTTTAACATTTTTTGATAGGAACCTGAGACGGAAATTTGTGCAAGCATGCTGGATTCCTTAAACGAATGCGTACAGGTTTACCTTTTCTCTTATCATATTGTCTTTTGTTATTATCTGCTTTCTTCTGCATGTCTAGGCTAATATTTATTTCATAGCAGTCAGCTCAAATAGTACAGTGACGTCCTTGATAATTTTTCTATCACCTATTATGCAACAACTATTTTTTTTGCACATGATAACTGAGTTGTTGAACAACTGCTATCTGAATATTGTAACTTGCATTTATTGTTGTTGCACGGAATGTCATATGCAATGGAGGCTTCAGTTTTGCTGAACATACATGAGAAATCTCAAATTGTTACCATCAGACTGATCTATTTGAAGAAGTTCTAATTCTTCTGGTTTAATATTCTGATGGGTGAAAGTGTTTTCTAGTTTAGCCTTTCTGAAGAGAAGGATAATAAAGGAATAGCTATTATGATATGACTGATGTGGGTAATTTTCTCGATTAAATCCTAATTTCAGGTGAAATCTCAAATATTTCTTTCCAAAGTTTTTAGTGTGCTAGAATTTCTGAATTATAAATCATTCCTTTAGGCACCTATTGTAGAATTTCGGACAATAGAATCTCTGAGCCAGCTTAAGTCAAAATTGACGAGGTAAGCAACATGAACTATTACAATAACTGTGTTCAGATTGATTGTATAGTGTTCAGAACATGTTGGTAATGTGCTTATTTGCCTAAGCCTTAGTACTTGAGAGTCTGCTACTTGATGATATCAACATTGACAGGATCCCAACTAAATAGGGACCTTGAAGTGTGATTCTTCATGAAGTTATAAATGTAGGCTCCCAAGAAACTTTTGGGTCCTTTGGTTGCACAGAACTGATAACGCTTCTCAATGATAAACATTTGAATATGGTTATGCACACATGAAACCTTGAGTTGAATTAGTTCAAACGAACTATTATTTCTGACCTGAGGAAAAATAATGCCATTTTCTGATGCAATTTTGCTAGTTATGATTCACGTCATCAGGGATAATGCCAATGTCTTTGCATCATATATGTTAAAAGTCCCTGCAATTACACCAAAATTGTAGAGATGTAGCGAGGGTTGAGGGTTATATATTTGTATTATTCTGTCGCCCTGTAGGTCTAAGGCCCATTTTGGGTAGAGATCTGGATTCACGGACCTGTATGATGTCTTTTTCCAATAAAAACCTGCCTAAAATGTGTGCCACAGGAAATGAACCTTGGTTGTTCTGATATCATGTTGAAGTCCCTGCCACTACACAAAAAACTCTATAGGGTCGTGGTGAGTATTGAGGGTTGTATACATGGAAGCTTCTGTAGTTTCATATTTGAATTTTCAAGATGCAGTAGGATCTTAAGCTACATTTTAAGGATTCTAAGTGCCACTTTAATTATTCACAAAACATCACGTGGTACCAAGTGATTCTAGTGTAGTAACTAACTGGATGTACTGTCTACGGGGGCTGTATATTTGCTACTTTACTGATCAATGAAGAATCTGTTGTAGTGTGGCTGCATTCATTATCTATTTGATCTACCTAGTATGAATTCATAAAATATCTAATATTAGCTATTTACCTTTACTTTTCTTTTTTAAATATTTATCTATTTGGATTATTTCTCCAGCACAATGTCTCTTTTGACTAAGAAAAGCTTTAGAGCACTTCTCCACCAAAATTGTTAGATTTATTTCTATACTTTAAGCATAAAAAGCTGAAACCAATGCTAAATCAAGTTGTCATGTCATTTATGTCTCTATTCTGTTGCTAGCCTGTTAGAATCAAACTCTATTGAAGTGACTGAATTGTCTTTTTAAGGTCACTCGTTTGTTAAAAAGAGTCTTGGGATTGAATTTGTTTGAAGAGCTCTCAAACACTTATAAGATTTGGGATTTGTTCTATGCTACCTCTTTGCTAGATAGAGGACAGTCTTCTACTTAAAGTTGTTCATGATCTTCACCAAGGAATAAGATTCTTTCAAAAAAAATAAAATTTACGAAACAGGTTTACTAATGGATTTCAGGGTATTGATGGAATTGAGGGTTTATGGACCTCCTTTATAACATATAAATATATTATTGTTGCCTGTGCTGCAGTTTTTGAACAATAGAGTGGAGTTTATCACTCTTTCCCTTCGTTTCTTGATCTTTTTTGTTAAACAGAAGTCTTCCGTGTGCTTATCCTGAATTGTTTGGGAAACTATTATTAAATGAGTAATATTACAAAAAGAATGCATCCAACTGTTTGGTTCCTCCTTAAAAGTTAAAACAAGAAACCTTTGTCCCATTTCTTTGATTCCCTGCATTAGTTGGTTCTCATCATCTTATTGAGGACGATATCCTTAGTAATTCATTTTCTTATACCAATATAAATTGAGGGTTTATGGACCTCTTCTATAACTAATATGAAATATATTATTGTTGCCTGCAGTTTTTGGATAATAGTGTTAGAGTTTCTCTCTTTCCCTTCGTTTCTTAGTTTTTTTTGTTAAACAGAAGTCTTCCGTGTGCTTATCTTGAATTGATTGCGGAACTATTATCAAATGAGTAATATGACAAAAGAATGCCATACAGCTTTTTGGTTCCTCCTTAAAACAAGAAACCTTTCTTCCATTTCGTTGATTCACTGCATTAGTTCTTGTTCATCTTCAGCTTATTGCGGATGATATCCTTTGTAAGAATTCGTTTTTTAACCCTTCATTTTGTTGGTTGAACTATGATCATACAACCTTGGGGGCACCAATATGCCTCTGTTACACATTTCCAAACCATGACATGGTTTCCATATCATAATCTAATAGACTAATACTATGTCAAGCTTCTTATGATGCACTAATGCTTCCAGTGTTATAACTATTTATAATTTGCCTAGAGTATATTTACATCTTATTTGTGTTGTAAAGCTGTTAATGTTTATTATTTTTTTTTTTTTTAGATCGTGATCATTTTCCATTTTTTTGCTGTTAAAAATGGAGCTTACCCTTAAAGTTCTGTTGTTTTGTAAGGCAGCCACTACAATTAGGAACTTATCTCTTTTATTTTGTTCTTTTATTCAGCTCTCTGGACCACTTCTTGATGAAGGCCAGGTCAGAAGCATAGTTGATGTGATTAAACATGTGATTACTGCAAGCACAACTAGGAAAAATGAAAGAGCAGAGAGGACAAAGGCAGAGGATTTTGATGCTGAGGAAGGTGAATTACTTAAGGAAGAAAATGAACAGGAGGAAGAAGTATTTGATCAGGTCTGTTGCTAGAAAGATGCTTTTCCATTTGGATTTTTGGCGAATTATTTCGTATAGATTTAGCTTAATGTTTTAAGTAGTAGATTGCAAAACTCGACTGAATTGCATGTGTGTTTTTCAGATTGGTGATTGCTTGGGTACTTTGATCAAAACCTTCAAGGCGTCTTTCTTACCATTTTTCGATGAGCTCTCTGTGTATATAACACCTATGTGGGTAAGTTCTCATGATCTCATCTTCTGTATTTGGTCTTACATATTTCTAAAATTGTTTCACACAACTGGGACCTGTTACATTTAGATGACTTGATCTGGTAGTCTTTAATAATTGTGCTGCCATATTGTCTTTGTAGAAGTTTTGGATAAAGTTGATGGCAGTATTATGAATTCTCGTCTTAGTTTTAAATTTCAGGACATCTAGCCACTCCTTTCTATACTGGAAGAAAAGTTTGTGAAAGATGTAATCATGTAAGCAGAGGCCGGGGGTTGGGGGGGGGGGTGGTGGTGGGGCGCACTGCACCTAGGGTGGGACTATGTGCGGTTTAAGCTGGGTTTACATAATATTAATTTCTTTCCCCTCTCTTTCTCTCTCTCTCTATATATATTATATGATGCCAAAAATAAAATAAAAAGATGGTGTGTAAAATAATGATAAACATAAAAGATTATTACCTGGGCACTATGAAGCTATACATTAATCAATTGATTTGTCTATTTGAGCAATTTGAACCACTACTAACAAACTAAAAAAGAAGTCTAAAACTAAACAAACCATTCACTTATTTTAAAAAGAGTAAGAAAGTTAACAAATTAACTAATTTATTCACGTATGAGGTCTAGACAGGCCTAAGTGGGGCAGTAAACCTAGGACCAAGAGAGACAAGTTTGTCTGGAGGGGCCTAGGTGCGGCTGGATGCACACGTCGCCACTTTTTAGAACGCTGAGTATAAGCAAAAGATCTTTCAAAACTTTTGTATACAGTATACCATGGGACTGATGGGAGTGACTAATATGAAACTTTATGTGCAAAGCAAGGGCAGATAGTGAAGGGGGATGTTTGTTTTGCTGGGTTTACTAATGCAATAAGTTACTGAAATCCAACAGCCCTTTTTACTGCAATCGGAGCTGCAGGACATTGTTCGGATAGCCACAGTGTGTAGGCTTATATAATAAGAACTTTTAATAGAGAAAACCCTGCAAATGCACTTTGTTGCACAAAAATTGTCAAAAGGCAGCTTTCGGATGGTGCATATGTACATTTGCGTCAATGAGGCATGGGACATCATCCTCATAACTGTCAACCCCTGCTTTTGTAGGAGTGGTTTTTGCATCTGTAGATGCTGTAAAACGAACCAAATACATCATATAGACATCCGAAACAATTGTTTTGCAGGAAAATCTTTTACTGCGTTTTGAAAACATTGTACCCTATGTTGTCATATCGCGATACTATCGTGTATCTGTTTTGCTTGATTATTGTATCCTGTATCGTCGGATACATAATCCTATTGACGAATTTATCATTGGAAAAATTAATACAAGTTACATAACATATACGGATAAATTGAACACATTAAACAATAATGAAGAGTATCAGTAAACATCTAAATAACAATCAATATGAAGTTGACAACTAAAGATTTAACGTAAACACAAGTTTACAACCGTCATACGGTCTTAATATCCATAAATTCATCCACTCAACACCATAAGGTCCATATAGAAAAATGTCAATGAAACGCCCAAAAGAAGAGGGGAAAAAAAATCCAAAAACAAAGAATAAGAAAAATCTCAATAAATAGACAAGGAAAATAAAAATTGCAATTTTTTTTAAAAGGTATTGTATCGGTGTATCGTATTGGACGATACAAAAACGTTCCCATCCTATACACCTGTACGATCTGTATCGAAAACCTTTTGTATTATATTGTATGATATGTATCATCTCTTGTACGAGATTAACAGCGTATATCATACTATAACCTGTAAAAGAGGAGTCAGCAGTTGGAGCATGAGAGGGTTTTTTGTTACAACAAACTGTGCAAAGGCAATGGTCATGTCATCCATTTACTAGCAACATAAATGCTTTGAATCCTGATAACTATGTATTAACAGCTGGGAAGCACAAACACCCCACAAATCAGTGCCGTGTGCGGGGCGCGTTGTGCCTAACACGTATCTGACTTGAGCACTAAGACGTGCCAAAATCAATGTCTCGAGTCCATCTCACTGTCTGTAAGTTACGTTTCAGTTTTTTGCCAGGTCAACATAAACACATGATCTGATCATTTTCTCTTATATGATCTAGCTTTCATGATTTGTGTTTGGATCATGCGACTGCTATTGACTTGTTAGTTGTTGCCAGCTACTTATTGATTATAATTTGGTATTGTCTTCGGGATATATACAATCTTTTGTATATCCCCAGTACGTTTGACTCTCTGCAACCTAGGTGTCACATGTCATGTAGTGTAGAACGTACCCTAGTTTGATTTCTTGTTTTTGAGTTTCGTCTCATAAATTATTTATGTAGACATCCTGTCTCTCTTTGACTATTGACTATGTATCCTGTGGTTTCTTTCACACTTTTAACTATTAGTCAAACAAGCTAGTGGAACTGGATATGTTTGCCCTATTGTCATGCCTAGTTGCTCATTCGTTTGAAGACTAGAAATTTGTTGATTTTACTTTCATAAAAAAATGTTCCCACAATTAATAGTTGAAGGAACATCCCATCTTTTATTAAAAGCTTGCGTAGGTGAGAAGCACAACACTATTTGAGGTTGTCCTCGCTTTAGCCATGCATGATCCTTGCTTTTGTTGCGAAGAAGTGTGACCTTATACAAAGACCCAATAGCATCAATGCATCATCGACCATTCCTCTTATGGGATTCAAGCTACCTTGAAGTTTCATGTTTGAGCAAAACAGAGCAGTTTCGAGATCGAGGGACTATATTTTTCTTCTTATTATTATGCATGAATGTTGCTTTGTTCCAAAGCACACCTCACTTTTGTGCTTTGGTCCTAGCTTCTGTACCATCTTGGTGTCTAAGTGCGCCTCTTCACCTCTTAACTTCTCCAAAAATTATCAAGAGGGAATTTTGCTCCTGTTAGGCCTCGTTTGGTTCACGGAAAGGAAATGCATTCCCTTGTATTTTCCATGGGAATGGGAAAGTAGGATTCCTGTCTCATTTCCTTTCCGTTGTTTGGTTGGTGTAGGAAAGGAAAGCAAAAATATAGCAATGTTCCAATAATATCCTTACATATAAAATAAAAATAGCATTATGAAAAATAACATTAATGGTAAAATAAGCAATAACACATGGTTACTTTTGTCATAGCTTTTGTAATAAATGTTGGGAAAGGAGGAGGGAAAATCAATCCCATGGGTCATGAGTGGAACCATATTCCCTCCAATTTTTTCCCTTGTGAGGAAATTGATTCCCAAGTTTGTGGTTACCAAACAAAGGAAAGGAACAACTTTCCTTTCCTACTTCCTTGAATCCGTGAACCAAACGAGGCCTTAGTTTAATACTGGCAGACCCCCAGAGGGATATATATATATATATATATATATATATATATATATATATATATAAATCTTCTTTGAATATAAACTTGTAATCATTTATTTATTTTGCTTGTTTTTTATCTATGATCTACATATATAGGGTAAGGACAAGACAGCTGAGGAAAGGAGGATTGCAATTTGCATCTTTGATGATGTTGCAGAACAATGTCGGGAAGCAGCACTCAAGTAAGTTGTTTGAATAGATCTGACTGCAGACCATTCAATTGTGAAGGTACTAGCCTTTATTCTTTCATCTCTACTACAGATATTATGATACCTATATTCCTTTCCTATTGGAGGCATGCAATGATGAAAATGCAGATGTTAGACAGGTTTGTCGCCCCCTTCTCTCTCTCTCTCACACACACACACACACAGCTAGCCCTGGCTTATTCTCACTAACTTGCTCACCATCTTCTGGACACAAAATCTGTGCTGATTACACACCATGCACACACACTATGCCAGACCTGCTTTCCTGTATAATCTATTACTTTGGTTTCAGGCTGCTGTTTATGGAATTGGCGTATGTGCTGAGTTTGGTGGTTCAGTGTTCCAACCTCTTATTGGAGGTAAATCATGTTTCTTGTGCTATCTATTCATATTGACCTTGTATCATTTGTTAATAATTGTTAATGATTATGTATTTTTTTTCTGGTCTTCTGTAGAGTCTCTGTCCAGATTAAATAATGTTATCAGACATCCGGAAGCACTGAATGAGGAAAATATAATGGCATATGACAATGCTGTTTCTTCTTTGGGGAAAATATGCTTACTTTACCGTGATAGTATTGATGCTGCTCAGGTATTTTATTGTTGTATCGTTTCGTCTGTATCTGTCCTTGCACACATCATGTGGTATAAAGTACTGCCTATTAGTGTTACTAGCCTATTAGTGTTACTAGCATTTCGACAGAATTCCAGTCTTGAAACTCCGTTTTGTTAATTAAAGAGGAAAGGAGAACAAATATTCTCACATATCGTGCTGCATGATTCAATTTAGGTGTTGTTTTTTGCTATTTAGTTTTAAAATAATTAAGTCCCTCCAAGCATTATTATTATTGACTGGTCTAAAAGTCATCAGATATCCAAATGTTGGTACAAGGACGTCAAACAACTAGAACAAAGTCTTTATCCTAAATTTTTGCTGTCGTCTACATGAATACGTATCTTCTTTTCATGATTACTTCCATTCATCTTCTAAGGGTGATCTCTCTCACTAGCAAAAGCCATATCTTTTTTCAGTCTCCAACAGACATCTCTTTGGTCACAAGTGCATCTAATAGATCCTTTAACTAATAGTCTACCACTCCTAACCGGGTTGTCACCGTTGCATGTCTAACCACCTCAAAGTCGTTATAAGTTCATATCATAACCTACATAACATGAGTCACATGATTTAAGGATTTGTACAACATTGTGTACAATATCATCTTGTTTAAACTATATAATTTTGGGGCCGGCTGTTTGAATCCTCTTCTTCCATTCGGCTATGTTAAGGTACATGTCAACTGCTAACACTAGCAAAATCTATATCCTTTAACACATCAAACCATGTTCGTCTAGACGTACCTCTACTCCTAGCATGTTCGTCTTGACGTACCTCTACTCCTAGCGGCTCTATTACCTACTATATCCTTACTGGAGCATCTACCGGTCTACGTTGCAGATGTCCTAAGTCGATTGTCTCTCATTTGCCTTCAATTGGCACCACCTCTAATTGCGGATGCACTCATTTCTTATCCTATTCTTAAATATATTGTAACTCAAGGGCGGAGGGAGGGGTGGGATCGGTGGGGCAAGTGCCCTGCCTGGAATTTAGGAGATAGTTATGTAGTTCTTCCTAATTACACAGGTGCCCCATCCAAGAATAACCTCATACACACCCTCATTTATATTTCATAAATCTCTTTATTATATTACTACAAATGCTGGTTTTCATTTATATTCCATAAATCTCTTTATTGTATGACTATAAATGCTAGTTTTAGTTTGTTAATGGCCGGAATATTTGTAACTCTGGTTTATTCATATATTTTCTTGTTACCATATTGCCACATTGGTAACTATCAGATTCTCCAATTTATTTTTTCTTTGCATGAGGAAGAATATTCAAGAACTATTTTTGTTTATCTAAAATAAAATTCAAAATATAGTTTGAAAAAGGAGAGGAAGAATATGTTAGTGGTTAATGAGTAGGAAGAAATTAAGCTAAGCCGAGTACGGGTTTTCAAGCTCAGTTCGCCCAAAGTTAAGACTTTATGGAGGCTACTACTTGTCGAGCTTGTTCGCAGGCTCACAACCTGAGTTCTCCATGTTCAAGCTCAGTTTTATCAGTGAAGAATAATCGGGCTCGAGTGCTTCTTTCTTCATTTGCGGATGCAGTCTTGTTTATTAAATTACTAAGGTTTTGATACTTGTAAATTTGAATCAAAATATGAAGACTCTTCGCATAAGAACATAATCGATATTTTTAGGATTATGTAATTTTTGATTAAAAGTTTATTACATGTTTACGATCAATTATTTTAGTCCTGAGAACTAAGAAAGTTGCAAAGACATCAATTGATTGAGAATATAATGTCCCACCTGACATGGAGTTCTGGCTCCGTCCATGTTGTCACTCATCCATCTTATTTTTCTCATTTCGTCTACATAACTTTCTACTTTCTGGACATGTTTCTTAATTGCCCAACACTATGATCCATAAAGCATGGTTGGTCTTATAGTAGTCTTGTAGAACTTTTTTTCCAACTTCAAAGATATTTTGCGCTCACAAAGTATTCCAGAAGCACTCTATTTCAACCATCTTGTTTTAATTCTATGCATGACATCCTTCTCAATATGTCCAATCCATCATGGTGAATGATTGAGCATAACTACCGAAACTCTCTCTCTCTCTATATTTTTATTATATATATATTTAAGCAAATGACCTCTAGCCTAGTGGTTAAGAGAGATGCATGCGGCCCAAGTGGTCAGGAGTTCGAGCCCCAGTGGAGGCGAGTTCGCCACAATTTACCCATTGTTTCAAAAAAAATATATATATATATATATATATATATATATATATATATAAGTAAATAATTGGTTATTGGTTTATAAAGAGCAAATCACAATTGCAATCTTAAAGTGAACTCTACCAAAAACCACCAAATCTTCAAGCATATATGAATCAGGTCCCCATTGTTGCAGATGTCAACCTGAGTTTCAGGCGGGCTAGGGCCTAGAAACATTCATTTGATCTAGTTTGTAACATAAACTCTTTTTTGGTGTTGATCTTTTTGGTTATGTTAAAACCCTACTAAAAGCTGTTAGCGAGTTTGGTGAATTCGTCTTATTTACCATAGGGTATTAGTACGAGGCAGTGATCAAAAGAATTAAATATCAATTATTTGATAAAACTAAACAGTAAAATACTGTGGATATATTTTAAAAAATTAGACCAGTGCTAAGTGATGGAACGTTTGTAGATACCTTGTAGCCAACAATGTGAATCTGCTAATGGAGCTTATTGACAGCCGGTGTTTACCAAAAGGTGTAGCCGGCGGCCCTCAAGACGACAATGCGGGGTCCTCCGGCTAAAATTAGGAGTGTAGTAGGTATGTTGCGGCAAGCTTTTAGTTTATCATCACGACTTTGATTTAAAATAAAAAATAATAGGAAAAAATAATTGGAAAACACCATAAGTAGGACGCGTCAACAAGGGAAAAACATCCTATTGTCCAAGTGACAACTTCAGAATCATTGGGCCCTTGCATGGAGAGTAGAGCTGTCAAGTGGGCCGGTCCGAACAGATCGAATTTGGGCGGCCCGGGCCCGGGCCCAGGGTCTCTCAGGCCCATGCACTATAACGGGCCGGACCGGATCGGATCTAAGGGTGAAAATCTAAGCCCAACTCGGCACATGGCCTACAACACGGTAGGTTTCAGATCGGGCCGGGCTGGGTCGGGCTTGGAGCACTGGAGATGTAGCCATTAACCAATAACACTTTATAAGAGTTTCAAGTTATAACTAAATATCCTTTTGCATCTTCTGGAATGTGGAAAGTACTTATATTTTTCGTATGGGTAGCTAATAAGGTGATGAATATTACTGGAAAATGTGAAACATCATGAAAGACATGGGCTTGGATGCTTGTAGGTTCTCTCTCTCTCTTGATCAAGAATACTTCCTAGTAAGAATGTTGGAGTATCGTGTCCTGTTTGGACTTGTATCATATATACATGCTTAGTTACTAGATCCAAATGCTAGGATCTGGCTGACGGTCTTTATGGTTTGATTGAACTTAAATTAGTTAATTTAGTCGACTTTACCCTCTTTTTGGGTTTTATATGGATAATTGTACAAAAATATTTAAGATCATTTTGACCATCTTTTCATCATTTTCCCTATTAATTTTTGGGTTGTAAATGCAGTATCTAGATCTGCAATCATTTTGGATGCAACACCAAATACAAGGACCTATTTTGAAATTCTTTTAAAGTAGAACAAACTTCACTAAAATTTCTTGGTCGGGCCTCGGGTCGGATGGGATTGGGCTTCGGGCCGGGTGGGGCCTCTTTTATGGGCCGAAATATGAGACCCGATACGCCCCGATATACTGGACCGGGCCGGCATGGGCCAAAGATTATTTGGGCCGTGCCGGCACATGGGTCATTTTTTTTCTGGCCGGGCTTGCAGCTCGGCCCAATTGACAAGCCTAATGGGGAGAGAGAACGACTAAAAGTAGGAGTGCTTAGTAGGTACATTGATGACAAGTTTGTGGTTTATCAACGACACTTTGATTTAAAGTATAAAATACGAAGGGAAAATATTTGGAAAATACCACACGTGAGCAGATCCAAGGAAGAATAAACACCCAATTGTTGGAGTGTCGGAACCCAATCATCAACATGGCAACAATCAGGAATCATAGAGAGGAGACATGATGGCACATGAGAATAGGCATCAGAATTGGAGCGCATAGTACGTACATTGAGGACAAGCTTGTGGTTTATCAACGGGACTTAGATTTAAAATATAAAATATGAAGGACCACAAAAACCTGTCACGCTCCAGTCCCAAAAGTCACGGGACTAGCAAGTGACATGACCAACAGATACACACTCAAGGGCAACACCAAATCTATGGAACCCTCAAGTATGCACTTAAGCTGTCTATAAACTCACAAGTCCAAAAAATCTAGTACTATCATGGCAATCTATATCGTATCCACAGAAGTAAAAAGATAAAACTAATCAAATAAGTAACGAATAAGTACTGAAGAAACTGAATAATGAAGAATAATATAAAATTGAAGTTTCAAGTAATCAAGAATTTAAGTCAAGTCTGGTGGAGACAAATCAACTACCAATAGAAGGAAAATAAAACAAATCCACTACCAATAGAAGGAAAATAAAATAAAGACGGGGAATAAAATAACTAAGTCCAAGTTAGGCTAAGTATCAATAATGAGAGGTCATCAGGTCCTCAGGGGACTAGCAAGATACATAAAACATGCCTACTATGAGAGTAAATAATATGCATGGAAATACAAGAATAGTGCAGGAAATAAAGACTAGACAAAATACAGTACCAGAACGAAACATGGAAGAAATGTCATGCCGTCGAGAATCGTGCTAATAAACGTGACTGCAAGTAAATCGGGGTAACCGCAACTCAATGAGAGCTCACAGTCCTATAATAAGTAGGCCAATGATGACTCCTTCACTATAGTAAGTCTCCTTCGCAGTCCAATGGGAGCTCACGAACGAGGTGGTCAGGTATAGTCAACATCTAATAACAGGTAAGGTCAAGTCAAGACAAATACAGGTAATCAGATCAAGTCAAGGTCAACACACAAGAACACGTAAATCTGATCAAGTATAGTGTAGCATAGATCCAATATGTTCCTAGAAAAGAAAGACATGTAGTATATAAGAAAACAAGAAAACATCATGAGGCATGTACAAGAATCATGTGATAGTACAAGAAATAGACATGAACTAGAAAGACTGAAAATAAACATGCGGCATACTGTACAAGTTGGAAAAGTATACTTGTCTGGTGTAGAATTGGTTACATCCAAATAAGCAACTCGTCAAATCAATGAGCCACGAAAGCTGAACTCCCGCAAACGTATTCAGATGCTGAAATAGACATCACCAACGTTTTCGACATACGAAACATGTCTAAGATTGACCACCCACAAGTCCAATTCTGGACACATGGGCAAAACGGTAATTTTGGGTCAAAACGGTGTCTGCCGTTGGACATGCTTTGCACCGAAAAGCGTGCCAATACATATGGTCTCTAAAGTCGACAAATTATATATCTACGAGTGCAGTTTTTCGATACGAACTCAACGGAGAAGAGCCAAGTGAGAAGAGCCAAGGAGGAATAAGCACCCTATTGTCAGACTCTCGAAAGTCAATCGTCAACATGGCAATCAGGAATCATAGAGAGAGAAGACATGATGGCACGTGAGAATGGGCATCAGAATTGGAGATGGAATTTGGTGGTTAGGGCAAACAAAGAAGGGAAAACAAAGGGGAGGGTAAAGGGCAAAGGCTAGTGTTCCTTTCCTCTTCTTTAACATTTCTCCTTTTTTGTTTTTAACTTTTGAGCAATTAATTTGTTTTTCACTTGTTAATTCAGTTTCTCCCATGACAACATCAATCTCACATATGTGTGCAGTTTATACTACTCATATAAGTCATTTTTTTGTTTCATAACAATATATTTTTATTTGTAAACTTATGTGATTTCTTTTGATTAGTGCACTATTAGAACTTTGTTTCAAATCCGAAATGTTATGGTAGCTGTGTAATCTATGTTAACTTACCTTGTACTCTTCTGTTTTCTGGCAGATCATTCCTACTTGGCTAAGCTGCTTGCCAATAAAAAGTGACTTGATTGAGGCAAAAATTGTGCATGACCAGCTTTGTTCAATGGTAGAAAGGTAATCCAGGTTTCATATAGTTAGCATTTTATGAAGCCTGATATTACTAAGCTCCTATATATCCCTTTGTGACATAAAAAATGTATACAACTGTGAACTAATACTTTGTTGTAATTCACAGGTCGGATAGGGAAGTTTTGGGTCCTAACAATCAATATCTTCCTAAAATTCTTTCAGTGTTTGCTGAGGTAATTTAATGTCTGCTTGCCCATTATTAGTTGTATTTAGCCATTATTTCAGTTGTAAGCTCTATTCCGTGCTCAATGGATTTGAATCATTTCAGACATCGTCTTGATTCCTTCTATAATGCTATTACATATAAGATCTACATATCCTGCAAATACTTGTGAGACTTCGAAATCTTGTCACTCTTCACATCCCTTCTTCATGGGATGAAGGGATCAAACCAGCACTATTCTATTTCAGGCTTCTGACCTTGTCTAGTAAGTGGAGGGACAAAGTCCTTGTTGCATGAGTGTTTAGTTTACTACTTTGTAACTTTATACTATGGTGGTCTTTCTGAGTTTAATCAGGGGACCCAATAAATGTGCCGAGTGTGAACCCAACATTTGCTTCAACTTTCAAAACTTAGGTCATCCCATACCAAAGGGAGGTTGCCAACCACCATGGAATGCCCTTTATGCACTTATCTTATTGTTATTGTAATATGATGTCAACTTGCATTAAGTAGTTTAATTGCTATTTTCCAGCACTGATGATAAATCCAGAACTTTTTGATTATGGATTACATGCAATTTCTACTGCATAACTTTACCATTGGGAAAAGAGCTTTCATAAGATTGATGTTGAAATTGCTATTCATAATTCAAATGTGGCTTACAACAAAGAAATATACAAGGCCTTCAACTTGTTAGGTTTGTCTAAAATCACTTCACATAAACTAACTTCTCTACTAAGGATCAATCTCTGCACGTGCATCAAATTAATCTGCATCATGTCTCTTTTACTGTGCCAATCCAGTTTAGATGTGCATACTTATTATGACGTCCAAGTCTTCAGTTAAGAACATTGCACATTCTTCAGCTAATATCCATTGCATTATGCATCGTATACTTAAAGCTTTAGCATGCCATATTGATAGGGACATGGTCTTGACTGTTTGTATTCATATCTACATTTATACTTTAGCTTCCCGCCATGGTATTTTGCAGCAGTGTTTAGATTCAATGATTATATACTTTCTGTTTTGGCTTGTGATGATGATGCTGGCTATTCCAAATTCTGATCGGCTCTCTTATTTGCTATTTCTAATTCTGGCCGGCTTTCTTATTTGTCAGGTTCTGTGTGCGGGAAAGGATCTTGCCACAGAACAGACTGCTAGCAGAATAATAAACCTTTTGAGGCAGCTCCAACAGACGATGCCACCTGCTGTGCTGGCCTCGACCTTGTCATCCTTACAGCCGCAGCAGCAGCTTGCACTGCAATCTGTCATGTCGTCGTAAATATATTCTTTGGTGCAACCAATGGAACCACCGCTTGCCCTGCGGTCAGTTTGCTTGTTTGTTATTTACACATATTCCATTACCCATTCTTTATGTTTTGATTTATTCAGAGTGTTATGCGATCGGTGATTACATCTTTTGCTTGAGAGTTGAGTTGAAGGGTTCAGAGATCCCATGGCTTTTGGTTGTAGAATGTGTATAGTATTCGATGATTCATATGAATCAGTTGTATTATGTGCTACATCCAGTGAGAGTCAGGACTGCCTCAAAGTGGGCTTTCGAGATTTTTCTTTCTTTGCAAGGCTACTGATAGGTATGCCAGTGAGCAAAATACTTGATTGTAGCAGTTTTGATGCTTGATGTCCTGTTTTGATAATGGAATAATTGGTTATGTTGAATCAGTTTCTCCTGTCGATTTGCTGTTCATCATTTAATTGCCATTTGTGTTCTTGTGATTTCTTTCCCTGCTCTTTTACCATCATTTAATTGCCATTTGTGTTCTTGTGATTTCATTCCCTGCTCTTTTAATGCTTGCACACATTATTTTCAAACTCTGGTGATGCTATTGGAAACATTGAGATCTTATGAAAATAGGTCAAGTTGTTATGTAATCTCAGCTGCTTTAGTGATCTTATGAAACTTCTGATCTCATGATTTCGCCGTGTTCATATCTAAACATGCGGTGCCGGAATTCCCCAAATTTCTCTGAGTTCTGTTTGCTATGCCTTTGAAAGTTAAAGTTATTGCAGAAAGTTTGTAAGAAAATTTCAGGTTCTCCATGATAGCCTTTCAATTTGATATCAAACTAATGCTTAAGATGTCTTTCATACCATAATATAGTTTGTCCCATTTCCCCCTGGTTTTTACCTCAATTTATTCCCATTAATCTCAATTTATTCCAATTGATGCTTATTTCATGGCGAGCCGCAATAGTCCATAGCTGCATCACGCTGTTATTGACTACTTTTCGGTTCTTAGCTAGTGGGCATCGCTTGGACAAAAACTGTTATAGTCGTTACAGTACAACTTGCGAAGAAAAAGAAGATTACAACTTGAACAATACAATACTTTTAGAGCAACAAATATTGCAAAAAGTTGTTGGAAAAAAGAAAACTCAAGAGTTGCTACAACAAGAATCAGGAATAAGAAAACTGAAGAAGAAGGTTTATTTGGGTGATGATGATTACCGTTGCTCAAAATAAGATTTGACTCTTTCCATTGATCTGTTCACAAGAACCAACAAGTTCATCGTGTTGAACTTTCACTTAGACTCTCGGACATAACCTTAGACATCATTTCGTGGCTTCAACTATGCTGCTAATTCTCCTCTTGTAGCATGTCTCAAGTCTACCTACAATGGCAAAAGACTAGAGTATATATATGAGGGCCAAGCTCCCAAGCAGCCATAACCATCCATAATGGGCAGCCAAACTGGAGAAGAGCCGTTAGAACATAAACTTCCACAAAGTGGACAGTTACGCAGCTGTAATACCATGCTGAAACACAATAACAGCCATGCTGGAATACACTGAAGCAGTCGAGCTGAAGCACCAATCCCGCTGTAGCACTAGTCCTGTAGGAGCAGCCTCCCCGCTGGAACAAAAGTCTAGCGGGAGCAGCCTCTACGTTGGAACCTAGGTCCAGCGTGAGCAGCACCCACGCTAGAACCAAGGTCCAACATGAGCAGTTCCCTTGCTGGAACCAAGGTCCAACGTAAGCAGCCTCCCCGATGGAGCATAGGTCTAGTGTGAGAAACACCCACGCTGGAACCAAGGTCCAGTGTGAGAAGTACCAATGCTGGAACCAAGGTCCTGCAGGAGCAGCCTCCCTACTGGAACCTAGGTCTAGCGTGGCACCACCTACGCTGAAACCAAGGTCCAGCAGGAGTACTGGCCGCACTGAACCACATTGCTCCTCGTTAAACAGCTCACTAAACAGGCGTCGAGCGACACAATGACGCACAAAAGTGCCGACTCGCGTCTGATGTGCGTCATCAAAGTGTCATTTTGCGCCATTCGCCCGGCCTAGCTCCTAATAGAAATCCCAATAAATGTGTGGCAAAATAAATATTTCTTGCATGGAGGATTTGAACCTTGCTCTCTAATAAAATATTCCACCATACTGACCACATGGAGTACCACTCATGTGTGCAAGTCAATAGAAGAAGACTATTATATTGAAATAGACACTTAGGGCTTGTCATATAGATGAGTGACCATTTTCTAGATAGAAACTTCAAAAATCTCAATAATCCCCCACATATTTCAATGTATGGACCGAGCGTTCCCCACTGCGACTCTACATAATGTACTGGGTTAGATGTTGCTTACTACTTGAATCTTTCTGCATGGGTCAGGCAATAATACGATACAAAATGAACTACGTCTTTAATTCAGTACCACAACTGCTATCATCGCCACTTACATAATTTTAATGACCCACTCTGCACGGTGCATTACGATCAGTCGTTGACTCGAAGAGTTGCGTTGACCCGAAGAATGCATCGAGTAAGATCGATGCAAGTGTTAAGTTGGTCCGAGAGAAATGCTTTGAGTCGGTTCAAAGATTCTAATAAATCGAATCGATGCAAACGCACAAGTCCGATTCGAACGAATATTGATTTTAGTTGGTTTCGTGTGCAGCTATACGTTTACGCTGAAATATAAGAGGTCGATATTTTGCTTTGTTTGCAACAGAGTTCGCAAAACCAAATCACCGCCTCGCAATGGATCGAGGCATAGGCACGGTAAGCCAAATCGGTCGAATAATTCAACAAAGCATGAGGTGCTCGAATGACTAAGTCAGAAGAGTTGGTCATGCAACAAAGTTATGAAAATCGAGCCGCATCGGCTCGATGAAACGACAAGGAGTATCGGCTTAAGATGGGAGGACTTTGACCCATCTTTCCTACTCCTTCCATACATAAGTAAAATGTATTGTTATATGCTAAGTTAACCTATCAAGACCACGGGCGTGGCTCGATCGAGAGATGAACATAGCGCGTGTCGAACACTAGATAGAACAATTGAAATGAAACATACATCAAATGTACGAGTCGCTATTGAACATTGAGTATCGCAAAGACGAGCGCCTCGGTGCGAAGCCATAAGAACATGTGATAACTGTATCGACAAGTGCCTCAGTGCACGAGTCGTTCATGCCTTCGTGCACGAGTTAGCGAGGCTAGCACATTGAAAGACTATTGAGGCAAGTGCCCTAGTGCACGAGCCATGAACATTGAACACTAAGGCATAAAACATGAAAATACGATATCGAGGCGTGCATCGAATGCACGACTTGAAGGATAGAGAACAATTATCTCGAAGCGTGCGTACGTGCACGAGACTTATAAAAGATGGCTTCGTTGCGAAGAGAACATTTGTGGCATAAATGTGAAGGAACTGTCGAAAGTTGCATGGTGCCTCGGAATGTTCGGGACCTTCGGGTCGTTCGTTTGGCAAACATTGAATTGGGGCATGGTGTCATAGAACATTGAAAAAAAGAATGAAATTGTACAAAGAGTGAGAACATAGAAAGAAAAAGAAAGAGTGGGAACATTAAAAGAAATAGAAATGCGAGACGATGTGAAGTATGAGTTTTGGACTCAAGACTATGTTGGTTGTTTGAGTAAGACGCGCGTTGCATGGTCGAATGGACTTGAGATATTTTCCGTGCACAGGTGTGTGTAGCGATTCCCTCGAACGAGTTATTGGCCCGGGCACCGGGACCGTTCGGCCTAGGAGGGATGTTAATTATTGTTGGTGCACATCTTTGGATATGAGTTGTGATCTGCTACTGATGTGATAAGCCACAATTGATGGTAAATTTGGCATCCTTCGGATACTTGGAGGCTAGTAACCCGTACGGGAGGACGTCGGGTTACCCGATTTGAAAAGAGAAACAAATTAGTCCATTCTGGCGCGGATATATATGTCAACGACCTTCATATAGTTAAAGAACGGTGGGCTAAAAGTGCACGCACACAGAAATTCTGCACAAAGATCACTTATAATATGGCAGGGAAGGATGGTAGATGTATTCACCTTGCAACGGTGCAAGGGCGAGTGCGTCGATGTTGTTTAGAAGTCGCACCACGAAACAAACACGAGATTGCTATACGTTGTCTGCCGGTTTGCTTACATAAATCAAACATAACATTCTTGCCATGATAACATGCTTTACTGTTTTCGAATATTCCATAAAACCTATCATAAGGCAAAGATAGAAAGATCACAAGTTAAGCTGCATGATTCATATATCTACTTAATGTCGGTTTAGTAGAGTGGATCTCAAGTACGCGAGATGATTAGTACTGATCTTCCACCAGATTGCTTACAGGTTCATGGAATGGTCTGCTCGCGACGGAGTTTCGCTTGAACGCGCTAAGGCATGGAATGCCGTAGCGTATTGAGGCGTGCGACCGCAGGATGATGCAGCCGAGATATAGAAGACATGATGTATGGAACGGTAAAATTCTTTGTGGGCAAGAGAGAACTTGAGTGTTGTAAGTCAATCTGGCATGATTCATTTGGGCTATTGAAAGTCTTTGTAATGTTGCGCTGCTTATCGAATAAAGAGAATTGTTTCGTATACTATGTGAAACTCAATTGTGACTCTGTTTTCTTTCGCTGCTAAATATCAAATTAAGGATAACTATTTGAGAACTTGTCATCTTACCTTGTACGAGTGCAATTCCAGACTCATACTGTAGTGCCCCGTATCGCTCAGTTCAATCGGAGGAATCGGAACGTCGATGGCGTTCGGACTTAGCCATGCAACGGCTTACTCGAAGTCCCGCTCGGTCGAGACGACTCCTCGCTCAAGTGGGTGGCTTCAGTGAACTTGCCTAAGCTTGGCCTTCACACTAATAAAACGAAAGTTTGTAATACACAAGTAGGCTTGATAATAAAAGAGACGAATCCACATAGCTAAGGGAATAATCCCAAGTCGGGTCGGTTGAGTTAGAACATGGAAAAATGTCCCACGGTCGGCTTAAAAATGTTGCACGATGTCTTTTAAAATGACACTCGATCCTTCGTCCCGTGGCTTAGGAGAAGAAAAGTTGGTCTTCTCCACAAACTTGTAAATTAGCCTAAGTCATAGGCGTCGCCCGCATAAACGCTTGATAAAGCATGTACGGTCCCAACGTCCAAGGCTTGGCATAGCCTTTGCTCGCGTCATGGGTTAAGTTGCAATGCATGACTCGTGGCATAAGTCTAGGCACCCAAGGAACTTATTGTTCAAAGTCGAACGTGTGCACGACACATTCCCACGATGCAAGGCTTGATGCAGCCTTGCTTGTTAAGTCGTTGCACGATTAAGTTAGGCTAAGTTATGCTAGGCTATCAAAGTCATAGCATGCACTGTTCCATATTTTCTGCGGTTGTCATAACCACATAGTCCTACGATCTCAAGACCCGTCATATAAAGTATGACTTGGGTGGTAGTGTTACATAGAGTTCCAGTTGGCTTAAGGCACGATATCACGGACTTAGTGTTTTAAGGCACGAGCCACGGTTGATTCAAATTGAGTTTGGAAAAAGGGCTATCAAATAGTCGTTCCTGAGTTGAGAAAAATGATAGGGCAACATGAAAGAATACTCGCGACCATGGGTCGTCGAGGCGGTCTCAATTATTAGAAGTCTTGAACTTGGCCCTGGAAAAGATGGTAGCACTAGAAGAAGAATGACTGTATGAGACGTCAGTTCGAGTCGAGTCTTGCATGGTCATGGACAACTTGTCGATAAGGTAAAATATTTTCTCGGATGGTAACCTGGGGCAACAGAACCGTTCCAGCCTGGGGGGAAACCGTGGAAGAGAGAAGAGGGATAGGTAAGCCGCTGGCATCGGTATTCGGTGGACGCTCATTGGGGCTAGCCACCCACTTTGACCGGTCCATCCTATACCAGCTATGTGCCCAAAATAGCTGTGGTGCTAGTGACCTTTCATATAGATGAGTCGGCATATAGCGATAATCCACGTACATGCCTTTGGATTGAGTCGAGTATTATGTGCACGATATCGATGAGTCGATTCGAATGTGTGCACGATCAGAACACAATATTTGGGCCTAAGATTTGGTTGCAACGAAGACACCGTGCTTCGGCATGAGATGTGGCATCGAGTTTTAAGTTGTTGGCATATAGTTGCATAAGTTGGATTGAGTTGTTTCGAGTTTAAGTCAGGAAGCGTCGTAAGGCAAAGTTGGTTAAGTGACACTTAGTTCACAAGTCTTGATTTAGTCAGTCGGTGATTAAAGCAGCAAGGGCCGCGAGATGGCAATATGGTTAAGTCACACTGAGTTGTGAGGCACGGCCTCAATATGGACTTCTAGCACGGTCACATAGAAATTGGGTCTTATCGCGTAGTTGCGTCTCTGAGTATGGGCCGAAAGGCAAGCACGACTTGATAAGTTGACGTTATTGGCACAAGAAGGGTCTAGAGGCAAAGTATAAGTAAGTTGTTGGTACAAAGCATGGGGAAGGTCTAGAGACACAAAGTAGGCCGATAATCTGTCCTAAAACTGACCCTAAGGCAAGTGTAGAAAGACAATCATAAGGGAACTTTGTTGCACAAGGTAAACGAACGTGTTGGTTTTGTATGGGTGGGCGAGGAGCTCACTCCACCAGTACAGTTGAGTACTGACACCCACACATTTTTCATGTGCAGGAACAGGTAGAAGCTGGTTGGCACGGAGCTCGCTTGGATGCGTCGAGGCATGGAGTTCCTTGGCATTTCGAGGTGCACGGCTGCATGGAGTCTGGACTTATACATGACATAATGTATGGGCATCGCCTATCTGAAGCATCCGCTGGCATATCAAATTGTACTGAGAGATGAGAGAGAGCAGAGTGACTTGTATTGTGAGAAGAGTGAGCTTGAGTGATTGTAATCTTGGCCTCGTGGCCACCTATGTAATCTTTGTTTCAATATCAATAAAGAGCTATTTGCATGACTTGTGTTTGTTTCAACTTTTCGCTGGTGTTACTCAATATTTTCTGCTTGGGACTTCTGTGCGACGACCCCGTCGCTTAGCCTATAATCGGCCGTTATGGAACCCATCTTGCGTGAGCACAATCTAGGCTCACGTGGCATCATGCCTTAGCGAGGACAATCGGTCCTACGGGATCGGGGCGTGACACGTACGGCATCATACCCCAGCGAGGACGATGATTCGGTAAAATTGATGCAAGGACGAGCAATTTTTTGGGTCGGGGCGTGACAATAATGACATCAACTGTGCTTCTGGTTGCACAATAAAGAACCTGCGTTGAGATGATATTGGTATATGTATCTTGGGTGTTTACAAGTTTACCCTTAAGTGATGACTTACATCTCTGTCAATACACATGAGTTCCCGGGATTCGGTCTTTCACTTCCTTACAGTGCTACGCCGCTACTACATGGCCTGAAGCCGAGGTCCAACCTCTTGGTGGTGTCATTCCACAGTAGCATGACGTCCTAGCCTCTTTGTAGTGATGTACCACCACTCTCCGTCTTTCAACATGAGTCTACCTGTCTTTATGCGGTACTATGCCGCTGTGACATGATCCGAAGCCGAGGTCCCACCTCATGTGATGTCACGACAGTATAGCATGGGGTACTATCCCCTTTGTAGGGTGAGCTAACCGTGCTTCCTGTAAACTACGTCGAACATTCCAAATGCTCAAGAACTCATTAAGACATAAATCCATCCTCTCACAGGACTTGCTTGATATATAAAGCAAACAATAGACCACAAAGGTTACATGATGCAATCCCAATGTCCCTAAGGACTAACCTCTTAACCTGATTTCCTAGTAAATGATCATTCCTTGAACCAAAAGTAAGAAGCCTAGTAGATTTTTCTCTGAACTAATAGTATAAAACATGGTAGAATTACAAGAACATAACCTCATAATTCCTTCGAGACCATTTTCTTTGCTGTTTTCGACCAGCTGACGCTTGTGGTCTTTCATAAATTAATCTATCAGATTCTTCTGGCTCTGAACATCAACTACTGCAATAATGTCATCTTTGATGCGCTTATTCATTATCCTGTGACGAAGTTTCACAGTCCTTTTCTTACTATTGAAGAGATCATTGGATGCCACTATTATAGTTGTCTGGTTGTCACAGTATTTTGATATAGCTGAAATCTGCACCCCAACCAGAGGAATATCATACATGAGTTCCCGAAGTCATTTTTGCTTCATCTGCTGCAACCATAGAGCATAGAACTCAGACTCCATAGATGAGTGAGAGCGAAAAGTCTGCTTCTTTAACTTCCACGAAATAACAGCTCCAGCCATGGAGAAGATAAATCCTCATGTGGACATTTTTCTCTCCTATTATGAGTACCAACTAGTATAACTGAAACCTTCTACCACAGCCGGGTAACCGTTGTAGTGCAATGCAAACTTTTGAATATTCTTGAGAAATCTCATAACTGTTTTCATAGCTTTCCAGTGTTCTACACCTGAATTACTCATGAACCGAACAATGTGAGGTCTAGTGGCACTCATAGCGTACATTAAACTTCAAATGACGCTTGAGTACTTCAACTGCCTGACACTTTCTCGTAGATTTGGTTTGAGCTTATTGCACACCTATAAGGAGTATGAGTCCCTGAAAGATTCTAATATCCATAAAGTGTGAGCATCTTCTCTACGTAGTAAGCTTGAGATAGAGCAAGCTCAGCTTACGTTCGATCTTTATCCCAAGGATAATATCAACATCTCTCATGTCATTCATACTGAACTTGGATGAGAGAAACTTTTTTTTGTCTCTGCGACGGTATCTAGATCCGTACCCAGGATTAACATATCTACATAGTGACATATAATGATTTCTCTGCCATCAGTGAACTTAGTGTATACACAATTATATGTTTTGCTAACCCTGAAACCGTTTGATCTAAACAAACTTTTAGTCCCACATATTGGGAGCCTGCTTCAGAACGTACGTAGATTTTACCAACTTGTAAACTTTATCTTCAACCATATTTTTATTTTGTATAAACTGTTCCGTAATGTCCATCTATATTTTCAAAATTTCCTAACCTAGGGCTATGATAACAACTTTGATGTAGAACGAAACTAGAGAAAAATTTAGGACTACCACATGTAGATTATGTTTTATAAATTTGGATAATTGTGGAAGTTCTAGAATTTTGTGAACAATTAAAATTACTTGTTCATTATAAATAATTATAGCTATTCACAAAAAAAAATGAACAATTGAAAACAACAATTTGAAACAAAGTTGCTTTATAACAGCAATGGAGGAAAAATTTTATAAAACTCTCGTATTATCTTCTCTAATTAAAAAATGTTCAAGAACATTATTTCTAAGCGCTGCGCTACTAGTACTATATTAAAAATATTAGTTGAATTTCATAAGGAATAGGTTTTCTTTTCCTGATCTAAATTGAACTCAGGACTTGGTTATCAAACATTAAATGGTCAAGATGGTGTTATCTCAAGATACCAGTACAATGAAAGAGGAATTTCAAGATTTTCAAGTATCACCTGGGTTCCGTGCTATCTTAACCCTTGTTAGCAATTCAGCAGACGAAAAAAAAATTCAAGACTGCAAAAGTATAAATCGACACAGTGCAAATAAAATATGTTAAAAAAATCGGTCAAATATTCATCAAATGAAAATATTTGAGGTTAAGAAACTTCATTTGCTTGAACAAATTGTCAAATTTGGTTGGTTAAACATATTCCCACCACGTTTCTCATGCCAATTTTTTCAATAATTCATACAAAACACGTTTAAAATTTCACATGCTTAGAATCTTTCAAAAGTAAGCAAGTACACGTTTCTTAAAGATAGAAAATATTCGCGTATAATACGAGTTTTATTCGGGTGATTGCTAACAAAGATCTTAACATGCTGATGCAAAGACATGGTAAATCTCAAAAGTACAAAAATGTTCCTCATCTCCAACATTATTAAGCCAACCCTTTCACGGTTACCCATAAAACTTCACAATTTAGCTTTAGAAACTAACCGAAAGCTTTATGTATATTGAAACATGAGGGTCATGATGAGGTAAAATGAAACCAGAATATTCATATTAACACAATTTTTACATGACTTACATAATGTACTTCTGGAATTTCAACTTTTCGAATGAGCACAACAGTTGATGCATCGAGAGTCCACTGGCAATATTTTACAACACGACACAAAATAAAGATACAAAGATAGAGAGCACACATATTGGTTTCTCTACGCAATGGAGGCTTCAACAGGAAGAAGGCTACTAGGGGTTGGAATCAAGGCCAACATTTGGTTCTTGATGATTCCCATGCAAGTTTCTATCTCTTTGTAAATAGGAAGGTTCTGCTGACAGCATGGTTGCAGACTTGTCACTGCAGAATCAAGAATCTGTGCAACCTCAGCTGGAGGGTATTGCCTCTCGGCGCAGGTCTGCATCATACGAAATAAGGAGCTGAGGGCATCCAAAAGATGAGATTTCACATTATATATATAGTAAGTTGACATGGGGATAAGCACAATAATCAACAATAAAAACAAAAGTCAACCAAGGTTCTCAGTGGCATCAAGAGGATTATCTGCAAAGTGAGCCATGTTGAATGAGCACAAATTATTCGACAAAACCAGTAGTGCTGCAACGTTGAGTGGAACTATGTAGCATAAATTCGGAATACCCACCATTAATCACACTTGACTCTTGAATTGGATACATATTTACGCCAATTTGTTCAGTTTTGTGAATCCTGATTTGCAAAAACTTAAAACAGATTGTTTGGACACGACAAGACTCAGAAAAAAAATCACAAAAGAGAGAGAAAACAGAAGTAAAAGAAAACGGCTCATCTCCTCTTTAAGCGGTTTGAGAACAGTAGATATCCTTCAAGTAAATGAACCCTAAGATCCGCTAGTAAAAACTTAGAACAATAGAATCCACCAGTATGATTGAATCTGATTATAATAATGCTTGATAGATGCACTTATTTATAGCCTTCAAATAAACATAATCCTAATATATGTATTATATAATATAAGGGAAAGTAGTCATGGAGCTCACACAATTTTTTGGGGATTTTTCTTCAATTTAGAGCATTATTGGAGGGTTTTTTCTTGCAACATTGCTCCACCTCATCATTATGCCATGTCATTTAAGTTGTGCCACCTCGTGTAAATTGTGCCACTTCATCTAAGGTGGCTCAAAAAAAGATTTTATGGAATATACAGTAAAGTGATCCGAGAAAAGGTTCTATAGAACCATAGCATATAATTTTTTTTATGGAATTCTTAACAATATATGACATATATTATATCAAATAAAGATATTTTAGACGAAGCTTTTTAAATTTATATTTTTGGAAGATATTATTTGCACAACTTTAATCATATCTAATTTCAAATTTAGGATTTTAAGTGTCAAGGTTATCCAAAATTTCAAATAAAAAATTGTAACCAAGGATTTTAAGCTTATCTATAGCTAATACACCACTTTAAATTTATTGAAAATATAAGGTAGGTTTTGAATTTTATAATTTAAATTAGAATTCAAAAACTGGAGTACAACTCATCTAAGTTATATTTTCCATTTTTTTAAATAGCTATATTTTTATTACCGTGCTGGGAATTTTTTGTCAGTTAGTTAGTGTTAGTGTGTGTGTGTGTGTGTGTGTGTGTGTGTGTGTGTAGCAAATAAACCTTAATATTATCGTACTTCTAGATAAAACAAATCACAATCCTATCCTACTTTGATATAAAATCAAAACAAATTATAATCCAATCTAAAGCAAAATCATAACCTTTTCCTAAATCATTCTTCCCTTCTTTTAAAAAATCATACGAGTTCAAGAATCGCAATCTTCCTTTTGGGATGCCTTTAGAATCTAGACATGAACGGATCATGCCCAACAGGCATGTTTAGGAAATAGTATGAATATGTGTCGTGCAATCACACAAATAATGGCATAACTACCGTCCGTAGGGGGTGTCAGTTCACCTAGGTTCATTCCTAATGCAAAATTTGCACTACAGTATTCAAAGTCCCTTCTTGAATTTCATCACTGTTATACTGTAATAAAACAAGCACCATTTACAAACTCAGTTTCTAACATGAAGATATGTGGACACAGATTTAAAAGACCACAGAGATTCAAAGGTGTTGACAAATTAAGTGCATAATGATAGTTAAAAGATGGTGATAATAGATGCAGCAATTGATCTCAATCAGCATTTATATCTACCTGTATCATGAAGAGTGTAGCCACACAAGATGAAATCAGCTCCGAGGGGGGTTGCACCTCATTTATATCATTAGAGGTGTTCAGTCTTGGACTGGAAGAAAGACCAGGAGGAATGTGTCTTATGGTAGATATACTGGAACTAGATCCAGAATTTCGATTATTCACAAGATCTAATGCCTCTCGGATCCTAATAAAAACATCTTCTCCTTCTTTTATACCATCTGCTACCTATAAATACAATTAAAACAATCGACCATGAGAACAGTACATGATAATAGATCCTGAATGCACTATCATAGTGGATGAACATGGAATATCTATAAAGTTAAACAAGCATTTAAACTGGACAAAAGAAAAGCACATAACTGGTATGAAAGGCTGAGATGACTATTGACTTTTAGAAGGCAAAATGATCTGTCACTCTGTCAGCATATACTATAAATGACCGCTAAAGATATTGCATCTCAATTTTGAATTGTATGACAGTTGAAATTGTTAATTTTACCTCCACAGCTACTTCAACCATCAATCTGGCTTTTCGTCTAGAACTATGAATAATTTCCAGCACATTAGATCCTGAATCTTGAGTGAGAAGAGCAGAGTGACTGAAAGATCGTGTGGCAGGTCCTCCAGAACTCTCCATGGGTTTATGCCATGGAGGTGTTGAATTTCCAGGGTAAGTGTTACGCTGCCTCATATAGATGAGACAGGAAGCAACCTAAGAATTAAAGCAGTTGTTCACAACTTTAGTCAGTTATGTATATAGGCAATAAAAACCTTTGAAAGGCGAAGTCAGTTATGTATAGGCAATAAAAACCTTTGAAAGGTAAAGCAAATGAAAAATCATAACGAAGTGACCTGATCATTGGCATCTCGTAGCTGCAAAAGTACCAAGGCATAGTGCTTTCTGAAATTCTCCAAATCCATTATTGGGCCGCTATCTTTCTGACATCCACATACTTCTTCATTCATGTGCCTCAGTTCAACCAGCAAAGCTTCCTAGAGAAGTTCAAGGAAAAGCACATGATGAGGATTCGACTTACCTTGTACCTTATATAATTTGATTTGATCCAAAAGGAACCATTCCTTTCTAACCACATTCTTATAAATAGGCAACCAATTCAAAATGGAAATCCTCTTCCAGCTGGTAAATCTATCTGTAGACTCATACCAACAAGATGGGAGTTTGGTTCCTCATTTTCCGCCTATACCTTATCCCTGGATCTGGATTTTGGTTGAGGATAAAACCTAGGTCTATACAGCCAGTTGCATCATATAAGGAGGTCAACATAGCAAAGACAAATAATAGCTGTATACTTGCCTTAAATAAGGAAGCAGTGTGGTAGACACTCGTAATAAAAGACAGCAGCATAGCAAAAGAAAAAGTGTAAATCAACGTTACCTTTTTGTCAAGAGAACGTGCCAACTCAGCAAGGGCTTTTATGTCGGCTTCCCTTGCTTGTATTTGTGCCAATGTATAAGGTTGACTGTACATTGCCTGTTGGGCAGCAACAACTTCATTAACAGCAGCCTTAGCCTGTACAATGGCATCAATTGTATCCCCCTGTCAGAAAGTTGTTTAGGTTAAGGTAATCATGTAGAGAATCCTTTCCAAAGTATGTAAGAAAGTAAACCATTGCCTGCTTCATCAACGTTTTCATTGAATAATTGGATGAAGCAATATAAGAGGACATATCAGCAATATCCGCACTCTCATTTGGAGCTAATTTCATAGAGCCTCCAATTTTCCACTCCTTTGGTTGATCTTCAACCTTGGTATCTGTGAAGTTGTTGCAAAATTTGTTCATTACAACATTCTGCCTTTCTAAACCTTCAGGCATGTTCTCCAATGGATTTAATGGCATGCAATCAACATCCTGGAAAAGTAATATGAGGATTCTTATAGCATTCATAAGGCAAAGTAAAAGCATTAATACAGGAATAACTGATGAGCTTTGTGAATTGTTTCCGCAAAGAAATTATAGCATCATTCAGCAACTATTCAAGAGTGAAGCATATGCAAGTCGCTGTGAACTAGACTGAATAAAAGTCGAGGTTTGCGGTTCAGCTTATACAGGTATGCATCGGCCATATCTTAATGGTTTTGGCATCTCCTATCCTATCCTAACCCCACCAATACAGGTGGATACGAAAATTTGGGATCTCTTTCCCGGTCAATTCCTTGTAGGAAAAGAGAGAGTATCACAAAAACAAAATTGACAGCTTTGATGGTGCCGAAGATCAACATTCTACAGTGTGTTGAAGATCAACATCTTAACATTATTCCATTAAAAACTATACATTATAAGGGTACTTCGTCTAGAAGCTAGTAAAATTAACACAATATCTATTACAACAACAAAGCCTTTAAATTTTTGGGGTTGGCTAGACAACAATATCTATTGTGGATGAATAATTCCGCAATGTTGAATATTATTTCATTAAACTAACAAGAAACAACAATAATACATAAGTTTACGCTTAAATGTTTCAAATATTTTTTCCTCTGTTTTAAAGCAATTTCTTACTAGCTTTTGGCTTTCCAAAACCAAGAACTACTATCCAATACCGACGAGACTGCCAAAATCCCCAATACTGATATCCATAAGGGTTTGAAACCAACTCAGATGCCAATACTGTGAACCTTGATAAAAAATATGAAACCTACTAAAATGTGAAATGCTACCAAAGCTGCAATTTTTTTATAAAGACCCTGACATTCAAAAAGACTACTAATCAACAGAACGTAAAAAAAAGTGATATTTCCTTGGAAGCTGCAACTGGATGATAAGCTTATTAGTCAATTAACAAATATGCGAAAAAGTTTATTATAATGTTTTAAACTATATGCACTAATAACATTAATCACCTCTTCCACGTATACTAAAAAGAAAAAGGAATGCAGGCGGCAGGGAAAATATGCAAATCAACTTATGTAAAAGTTAAAATCACTATAAACTAAGTTAGTGAATCTGGCATGTTTGGATTCTTTGGAACCATAAACGAAACCACATTTTTAAAGAAATTATCTAAGCCGTATTTGATGGCGTGGCTTCCTTCCATTACCATTTCAAAGTGTGCAAGATGATCAACTTTACATGATAACATTGCTACTTTCAACTTTTGGAGTCAATATGTTCAGCTAGTAATAAATAGAATTACTACTGGTGGTTATATTTTACTCATACACCATGCGTGCTTGTTATTTTGGACAATGTATGTTTTGTTTTGGTAATAGTAATATTTTGTTGGTTACTTGGTTCAGACGCTTCTGGTTAAGTACTTACCTCGATTTCAAAAAAGATAAACTTAACATAATCACATAAGTGAAGAATGTGCCATCATGAAGTATGGCATGCTGGCACTCATAGATTATGACAACAATAATAATAAAGCATTCAACCAAATTTTTGGGGTTGGCTACATGAATCATTATCATCCATTCCCCTCTCCTCTCTAGCATCAGAAAATGTCACATCTTTCTTCACAATCTCAATTCAAATTCCTTTAGCTCTAACTCAAGAGTCATAGTATCAGCCTGTATTGGCCGTATTGTATCGTTTTTGGATTTTTCTATCCGATATCGATATTGATACTGGCCGATACCGAATTTGTCGCTCTCTTATATGGTCATTTTAGCAAACAAAAAGAAAAAGAGAAGCATAGTAAAAAAAGACAAAGCATAATAAAAAGACAATGTCGATACTATGATTTGATCCTAGAGTCTACAGACAAAATTCATATAGATACAATGTAATCATAACTAGTGTTTGTCAATGTTTACTACAAATTCACAATGTAGATACATCTTAATATTTTTCCATTCAAATTATCTATCACGCGGGTACTTATTGCGACTAAAATAGACAAAAATGTCTATTGTGGATAAATAAGTCAACAGTTTTGAATATTATTCCATTCAAAACTGAAGGAAATGAGAAAGAATGCATAAGATTATGCCTAAATGAATAAAACACTTAATAGGTTTTTAAAAAATAATATCTTATTATCTTTTGGCTTCCGAAACCAAGAACCAGTGTTCTAAAAATCGGCCTAGGCGCCCGCCCACCACACCTAAAACCCCTTAGGCGGTGGGCTAGGCGCCCCTAGGCGGCGGATTTTTTGATTTTTTTGATTTTTTTTTGTTTATTCTTAGTTGTATTTTGGATATTTGTTTGGGTTTTAAGATAGTATTTGGACTTTAGAACATTGAAATTTCAAATTTTCAAAATTTTCAAAAATAAAATAAAAAATAATAATAATAATTCTAGGCGGCCGCCTAGGCGGGCTAGGCACTAGGCGGACCTCCGCCGCACCGAGTCCGCCTAGCGATTTTTAGAACATTGCCAAGAACTCTGAAACTCCGATTTGAAACTGCCGAAACTTCAGAAACCATCGATACCGATACTCATAAGGATCCAAAACTGATTCCGATAGTGCGATCCTTGCTCTAACTCACTTCTAGCAGCTTTCTTAACTAACAACCTATCACTCTTAACTACTGGATCTATTGGTTTGAACATGTCCAGGCCATTTTTCTTTCATCTTATCATCAATAGACGCCACCTCTAACTTCCCATTGATCTGTTACTCAAATTTTACACGTTTCTTAACTACCCAACATTAAAACTCATATAACATGGCTGGTCTTATTGCTGTCGTACAAAATTTTCCTTCCAATTTCAAGAGTATGTTCAGTTGATCTAGCTCGTTTGATGGCTAGCAAACTATTTGTATTTAATGTATGAGTTTTTAGCATGTGCAGGTTGCCGTATTGTGCAGAGAACGTGAATTGAAAGTGATTTGTACAAGAATTATATAAGGAAGCCCAACATAGCAAGAAAAATAAATAAATATAATATAGAAGCAGCTGGCGATGCCAGTCAAGCCGATAGGGGTTGCAAATATCACATCAGCGCAGGTCGCAAGCACAGATCCACAACCAACGCTTTCACATGCGTTAGCAGGCAGTATGGTCATGCATCAAGAAATCATGAGTAGCCACCATCAAGTGATGTTGCTTCCTTGTCTTTGTTGTTGGTTTCCCAAGTTTCCTCGCGGAAGCAGCTAACACGAAACCAGCAACATATCAGCAGAACAAATGTTTTTCGGCCGCCTGTGTGGTGCTTGAAATCCTATATTTTCACTTTCAGTCCTGAGCCCAGATAAAAAGGGTATAGCCAGTGTAAAATATTTGCGTATCTCTATGAAATGAAATTTTAAAGAATACGCATTGGGCGTCACTAAGGAGCAATTGATTTGCATTGTTCCTATCTGGTGTAATGAAAAGTGATCAATGATGGATTGCTAGGTCGTCACCCGTAAGTGACACATTGTACCAATACCACCCCGGTGCAATGTCAATTGAGCAAGGGTGGGCTAGGGAGTTCTCCAGAAGCAATGTGTCACGTTGTTACTCCAATGTCGTGACAAATAAACAAGCGACTATACAAATAAACAAGTTAACATAGGAAGCAAAGAGAAAATGAGTTATTGCATGTGTATATTTGCTACTTGAAACATAGGAACACTAATGGAAAAGAGAACGAGTTATTGCATACAATAGTTAGAAGGAAGATTAATATAGTTGGTTACAGGAAATAAAGTCAGGTGAGGAATTGAGAAAAATTGATACTATTGAATTTGGAATTTGGTATACAAGTGAAAAGAGACGTAGAAATGAGATAGAGATGCTTGTGGATAAATCATTAATAGCTTTGTAGATGTCAAAAAGAAAAGAAGACAGGATTAGGGAGGATGTTAATAGTGCTATCTGTACATATGCTCTTTACGTAGGATTACATGAAAACACAAAAAAAAAATTGAGAAAAAATGGATAGTTTGATTAAGCAGTACTTGAAGGAGAAAAGTTATATATCAAATAAGACTTAAATGGTAATGTTAGAAAAGAACAATTATTATAACGTGCATAAAGATTATAGGTATGGAGTAAATAAATGAAGGGGGCGATAAGATTCTTAGTTTGCAGTGTCACATGACAAATAGCAAATACTTATTTTAGGAAAAGATAAAAGGGCGTCCTAGAGCCACGAGCTCCCATTTACACAGGGTTTGGGAAGGGTTAAAATGTACGCACCCTTACCCTATATACAGCGGCCGCTTTAGGAAGAGAGATGGACATTTAATTATTTTTAAGAGTGGAGCCAACATTAGCCAGGTAGATTACTTTGTCAGTAGGAAGGTTGATAAACTAACATGTAACATTGTAAAACTATACCAGGAGAGAGAGATTAACTAATCAACATAGGTTAATGATCCTAAATATTAGTACTAGAAAACAAAAAAGAGAGACTATAATATACAAGAAACAAAAAACAAAGAACAAGATGATGGAACTTGAAAGGAGACAACTTAATAATATTAACGACAAAATGAAAAGCAAGGAAGGTGGAAAATATAAGAAGATTATAATGTTATGTGGTATATATATCAAATTATATTAAAAAAAGTAGCATAAGATTGCAAAAGGCAATGAGTGGGACTTCGAAAGAAAGTTGGTAGTGGAATTAGAAAATCAAAAAGATAACTAAAAAAGAATTCCTATCAGAACCAGCAAAAGTAAAGACCGACAAAAGTGTAAAAAATTGAGAAAAACTTGAGAGAGAGAAATAAAAAAAAGAACAAAAGATATATAGTCTTACTAAGTGTAAGGAAAGGAGTACAAAACTAGGTAATATTAATTGTATCAAGACTGAAGATCAAGACGTGGAGTATAAATTTTGAATGAAAGCAGCCTAGAATGTAAAAGAGTTATTTTCACAAGTAATATAACAAAAGCAACCTAGAAGAGCTTAATTTATATACATACTTGGTTCATGACAAGTCATATTGTTAATTATCATAAAATTAGAACTTTTGAAGTTAAATGATGCTTTAAATAAAATAAAAGTTGGAAACAGGTATGACCTCATAATATTCCAAATGAGCTTTGCAAATGTTTATATGGATCAATATGACTTACGAATATTCCTTTGAAGTTAAGAATCGATATGGCTTACTAATTTATTCAACAGAGGAGGGGTGCCTAGCGCCTACGAGCCGAACACGTATCATGCTCTCTTTTTTCCCTTCTACTCCTTTGTAATAGCTTATATAGTGTTATATCATAATGAAACACACTTAATAAAGAAATTATCAACATATATTATATCATTATCATGATTCATAAAAACACCATCAACATTATTTCATAATGAAACACACTTAATAAAGAAATCACAATATCCATAATACAAATTTGAAATTTCAATGTTCTAAATCCAAATCCAATCTTAAAATCCAAACAACATATCTACAATACAACTAAGCAAAAAAAAAAGTATCAAACAATCTTAAAATCCGAACAACCGTACAAGCCGCACAACCTTATTATACTGCCGAATGGGAAATTTTCGGTTTGGCCTAGGGGAGCCTAGCGCCTAGGCGGCCGAACATGTCAATTTTTAGAATATTGTGTTTTTCATTGACTTAAAAAAAGCTCATGACAAAGTTCCTAGAAAGAGAATATGATAGATATTGGAGAAGAAACAAGTTTATAATAGCTATATTAAGACTATTAAGGATCAGAATGATGGGGTTACGTTGAACATGTGAACCATTCAAGGAGTTAGTGAACCAATTCCTATTACCATTGACTTACATCAAGAGTTATAATGCAAATTTTTTGGAACAAGAAGACCATTTTTTTCCTAAGCTTGAGTGTTGTTTCAAAAGAAATTCCAAGACATTTGTTAAGAGAAAACGCTCAAGTCATTTCCTTTTTGCACTAGTTATGGATGAAATTACATATCCAGATGGGAGGTTACATGGTATACAATGCTTGTTGAGGATATTGTACTGGTAGATGAGAGTACAAAATGGTCAAATGCTAAAATAGAAGAGTGGAGAGAAACTTCGAAAACAAAGGATTTTAAAATTAGTAGAACAAAAATAGAGTATATGAATTGTAACATCAACCAAAAGTCGAACAAATAAGGAGAGAGTACATATAAATAAACAACATATGCAGAGTGATAGTTTTCGGTATTTAGGATTCGTCATTCACCATGATGGGGAGTGTTAGTTAACTAGTATTGTATACCTCACTTTAGTCCAACATAGCATGGGCTAAAGGAGGATGTCATGACTTGTTTATATAAATGTACCAAGGTTTCTCATGTTTTATTCACATCAATAAAATAAAATTTATCTCTGAATTTCATGACAGAGCTATACAAATTTAGAGAGAACCCTAACTACAAAAAATTATAACCCCCCTTCTAGCCCCTCTTCAACACCGTCGCCGCCTACCCCTCCCCACAACGACCCCCTAGCTCTGGCCATAGCAACTTATGTGGATAAACTTGGAAACCATGCATCTGTCTTAGCTTCTAGTAAAGCTACTAGAGTTTCCAACGAAGCTACTTCGGGATCAGCCTACAGCGAAGCTAGGTTTAAAATAGCATATGACGGAACTAACTCCTTTGGTAGAGCTAAAGCCAACACCAACTTTCGCAGAGCTAAATGTGCAACCTTCTACAAGGCAAAGACGCCCGCATACAATGATGCTACTACCAAAGCCCTCGACGAGGCTACAAACAAAGTGTGCGGCAAAGCCACAACACTTCCTCTAAGACCCTCCCTAACCTAGCCGACAATAATGACTTTTCCCATACACCTCCCTCTCCTGTCCTCCCCGGTCTCTATTGTCACGTCCCGCTCCCGTAGGAGCGATCGTCCTCGCTAAGGCGTGATGCCGCACGAACCTAGATTGCGCTCGTGCAAGGCGGGTTCCATAATGGCCGATTTTCAGCGGCTGCGACGGGGTCGTTGCACAGAAGTTCCAAGCAGAGACATTGAATGATAGCAGCAGAAATTTGAAGCAAACACAAGTTATTCAAAAGTGGCTCTTTATTGATATTAAAACAAGGATTACAATAGGGCGCAAGGCCAAGATTACAATCACTCAACCTTACTCATCTCACATTACAAGTCACTCAGCTCTCTCTCATCTCTCAAATACAAGTCTTGAGCCAGCGGATGCTTCGGAAGGCGACGTCCATACATTATGTCCCGTATAAGTCTTGAATCTATGCGGCCGCACGCTTCAAATTGCCAAGGGACTCCAAGCCTCGACGCATCCAAGCGAGCTCCGCGCCACGAGCTTCTACCTGTGCCTGCACATGAAAACTATGTGGGTGTCAGTACTCAACTGTACTGGTGGAATGAGCTCCTCGTCCACCCATACAAAACCGACACGTTCATTTACTTTTTGCAACATAGTCCCCTTTTGATTGTCTTTCTACTCTTGCCTTAGGATTATTTTAGGATCGACGCATTGGCCTATTTTGTGTCTCTAAACCATCCCGTGCTTGCAACAACGTTAACTCATATTTCGTCTCTAGACCCTTCTCGTGCCAACAACGTTAACCTATCAAGTCGTGTTTGCCTTACGGCCCAAATCAGAGACGCAACTACACGATAGACTCTATTTCTGTGTGACCGTGCTACAAACCCTTGCTAAGGCCATGCCTCGCAACTCAGTGAGACTTAACCATATCGCCGCCTCGCGGCCCTTGCTAATTTGATCACCAACTGACCCAATCGAGACTTGTGAACTTAGTGTCACTTAGCCAACTTGCCTTGCTGCGATTCCTGACTTAAACTCGAACAACTCAAACCCAACTTATACAACTCACATGTCAACACTTGAGACTCGACGCCACATCTCGTGCCAAAGCACGTCACCTATGTTGTAGCCATTCTTAGGCCCAAACATTTGTGTTCTAACTGTACACACATTCAACAACTCAACTCAATCCAAAGGCACACACGCGGATTGCCGCCCGTGCCGACTCATCTATATGAATTGGTCACTGACTCCCAGAGCCATCGTGGACTCCTCTAGCTTTTGTTAGACGGGTGCCCTTTCAGCGCGAGTAGCTAGCCCCGCTGCAAGTCCCCGTCTAACCCGTGTCCAGCACAGCTAATTACTTGTTTCCAATCGCGGCCGCAACGGTCCCGTAGCCGCCGGGTTGCCGTGCAGGGAAACGACCCACCTTGTCGACAAGTTGTCCATGACCATGCAAGACTCGACACAAACTGACGTCTCACACAGTCATGCTACCTCTAGTGTTACCATCTCTTTCAGGGCCAAGTTCAATACTTCTCAAATCTGAAACCGCCTCGACGACCTATAGTCGCGAGCATTCTTCTTTCTTCTAAGACCGCCTCGACGACCTATAGTCGCGAGCATACTTCTTTCTTGCCCTATCATTTCATTTAACTCAAGAACAACTATTTGAAGCACTTTTTTCTTTTCTTTTTTTAACTCATTGATTCAACCGTAACTCGTGCCTTAAAACACTAAGTCCGTGCATCGTGTCATAAACCAACTTAAACTCTATGTGACACCACCGTCCAAGTCATACTCTATATGACGGATCTTGGGACCGTAAGACTATATGGTTATACCCAGCCGTAGAACTCGTACGATCGTGCTTGCTATTACTCCGATAGCCTAACATAACTTGCCTAACTTAACTTTGTAACAACTTGATGAGCAAAGGCTGCGTCAAGCTTTGCCTTGATGGAACGTGCCGTGCACGCGTTCGACTTCGAACGACCAAGTCATTGGGTGCCTAGACTTAGGTCACAATCTGTTCAACGCAACTTAACTCATGGACAAACCAAGGCTATGCCAAGCCTTGGACGATGGGACCGTGCATGCTTTATGAAGCATTCATGCGGACGACGCCTATGACTTAGGCTACGTCGTAACTTCGCCTACTCAACCAACTTACCTTCTCCCAAGCCACGGGACAAAGGATCGAGTGTCATTTTCAAAGCACGCCGTGCACCAACTCTAAGCCGACCGTTGGACCATTCCATATTCTAACTCAATTCGACCCGTCGGAATTATTTTCTTATCTATGTGGATTCGTCTCTTTTATTATGAAGCCTACTTGTGCAGTTGAAAACATGCAATTTATTATGTGAAGGCTAAAAATGAGGCAAGTTCACCGAAACTACCCCACTTGAGCGAGCGGTCGCCTTGACCGAGCGATGTCTTCGAACAGCCGTTGCAAGGCTAAATCCGAACGCCGTCGGCGTTCCGATTCCTCCGATTGACTAAGCGGGACGGGGCACTACATCTATGGTTCTACAACACCATTTGCATTATTGTTTTATGCATGGTTGTGGTCACTCACTTGGTCGTCTTGTCTTTGAAGCTGCTCTACTGAGACATGATGCTCTTTGATCTCTCGTCTCTTGGTGAGTTGAAAAATAATCTTTCATGTGTAATTTTGTACGTCCATGATTATAACCTCCGACGATGACAAATGTGTCATTGTTCACGCTTCTTCCTCTTTAGTCGACTTCAAAACATATTTATGACCCACCACGCAAAAAATTACGTACAATGGTCCAATTCTGTAGAAAAGATTTTAAACAACAAAGGCCTCCATTGTCACTTGATGGAGTCATCATTGGACCCCAAGGATCCCCAGTATGCCTCATGGTATCAGAATGACAACAAGGTAATTGTTTGGTTAACTCTAGGGATGCTCGTTGTTATAACTCTATTTTGTCACTAAAAACTGTCAAAAAAATTTGGACGCATCTTTGATCCATATACCCGTTTGAAGACGATCTTCAAAAACTTTATAATATCTTTCACACCCTCAATACGACCATACTTGGAGAAGATTTGCGAGACTTTGGTGCCCTCTTCAGCGGCTTTCTTGAACAATGGAATGTCACCAAGTCGATCTCTTCTGATCCCGATGTTACTCGCCAACAACGTGAGATCCTTGTTGACCCTTCCATTGGCTCGGTTACCATCTACTTTTGAGGGCGTCCAGTCACTAGTTCTCTCTCAGCACAACACCCATTCTTTGACGGATGTCATGTCGACAGTTTATCATGTCTATGTCATCTTTCACCTCTGTCGAGTCCCTGTCGACTGCCTCTACCACCCGTGACCAAATCGTGGTGGTCACTTTCAGTATAAACGAGGACGAGACGACCGTTGTGGTCTATATTAATTTATATTTTTGTGGCTATTTTAAAAATCTAAACTCTTATTTCATCAACTACAAAATACCATCAAGTAAATAAAATACACAATGCAAGCTCGTGTTGAATGTGCCTAGTACCACAAATAGGGCAAAAATATAAGGTTGATGCAAGCATATAGTTATAGGATATGGAGACGTAACTCCTCTAGTTGTCCTCACATTAGTCTCAACTGCATCGTTCGTATCATTGATAATCTCATTATGGCTATCAAGACTTGTTTCTTCCCCAAAACTTATCTTATAATCCTTTTACGTCCACAAATCCCCTTTTATCTTCATGTATCCCTATCAATTTTTATCTTACCTGTATATCAATGTTTCAGTATTGTCAGTTTCCTGCATTTCTAGCCTACATATGTAGCCTCTTAAAGTAAAAAAAATGGAGGCATTATATAAAGTTCTTAGAAATACAATTTTTGCGTCCAATAAGGTAATATTTTGAGAAAAATTATGGAAAGATATAAAATTACCATAACAAATTCGACACCTAGTTCAGGCCGATCAAATTGGATCCTGAACCGGCTGCGATCAACAGTTAGTACACTCCCATCATGAATTTCTCTTGTTTTTGGATGACAAGCACTAACACGCTGTCCTACTGATAAAGGCCGAGCCAGATCGGTAGGAAGTCCTTCTCTAACACCAATTCGAAGTTCAGCATAATGAGTCCTAACTGACTCACGGTATTGTTCAAGTTTCTCTCTTTCTTCCTGCAGAAATTTCTTGGACAATCGGCGTGGCTTCCCAAGAGAACTGGAAAACAAAATTTATCTGGCTTCATAACTCAAGATATTGTAAATGCTTAATTAGAACTAGTACCTTCTTATGACACCCCACTCAACACGAGTAAGCCTGGGTATATGACCCAGTTTTACATGATTTAAATACTCCACAAACTCAGTTTTAGCAAACCATGGGTAATCAATTGCACTGTAGAACCACTCAAAAGCACACCATCGCCGCACCATTGGAGATGATAAGCAGTGAGAAAGCATTTCCTGTAATCGGCACACATATAGGATTAGGCATGTCAATGATCACCGATAAGCCATAAGCAAAAATTTGGTTGGATGTAAAAAGTGAAACCCGAATGAATTTCTGATCAGGTTCGGGTACAACATATGAAACCCCCAAAAAAATTCGACTCTGGTTCAGGCTTGAGTAAAAATAAATAAATTATATTTACATATATAATAAACCCGGTGTAATGCTTAGTTGGTAGAGACATCAGCCTTTTGCTATGGGAGATTCTTGGTTCAAACCATATCATCCCCACTTTCAACATATTGTTTTCTTCAAAACATAGAATTCGTTATACGTCAACTCGACCTGATTTCAAATTGAGTCGGGTTCTGGTAAACTTAATTATTTTTGGTTGGGTTTGGATTTTACATAAATCCGACCTGAACCCAACCCGTTGACAGCCTATATAAGGATGATAAGAGTTCAAAACGTAGTAGTCTTCTTTGTACTGATAAAAATAGTAAAATAAACAACCTTAAAATTGAGCAGCCTTTTATTTGCCGCCAGTGAGTATCCAACGGGACAATCTTCTCCAGTACTCTCATTAGACTTGGATTCCCTCCCTGAGAGTGATTTTTGTAGATCCATCTTACGCTGACTCCTCAACTTTGTTGGCAAACGGACTTGGTCTTTAGTGGAAATGCGCACACTTGTTTCATTGATATCTGTTGCAGTTTTATTTACATCAGTACTCGAAGAAGGATGTTCTTGTGACTTTGATAACTTTCCTTGTCTCGCCAGTAGGTTAACTTGACTAACACGCTTAACTTTCTGTACATATTTCTTTCCTTCCTCAACTGAGGCCTACAAAAGAAATTAGCAAATAACATAAATGCAAAGACGAACATTTATAAATGGATAAATATAACAGTAGCTATTGACCACCTTCAAAGGGAATATAAGAAGGCGCAAACTGTAGCAAAAAAAAATATGTCATGTAACAAATCCACAAACTACATGGGTAGTCACAAACAAATTTAATAAGGTAGATAAGAACTTTTTTTTCTTCAACAATAAAGATTAGATGTTGTGCTCTTGAGCATGCATGGACAAAAGTCACTGGCATACATCTGCATGAGCAAGTATGCAAGCATAAGCATGGCCATACATATACACTGCAAGTATCTACAAGCATAGAGGTACATGTATATTGTCCAGTCACATAAACCTGAGTTCAATTCTAAAAGCCAAAGGTTGAATCGACAACAAACGAGAACATGCTTTTTTTTCCTTGTTGCTTCAGGGCATAAACATAAACCCCTCCCTTGAACCGGAAGCCAGTTCTTATATGTACAATGGAGTGTGTTATATAATATACTAAAAACATAGTCGATAAGATTACGAACACCAATCTCTGACACTGACCAATCAATTAGCATAGTACATTTTAGAAGTCTACAACAATACTAAACTGTTGTATGAAGAACCCTAAAAACTGAACAGTTTTGTCAATGGAAGAGATGAACCTTACCTTCATTAAGTGGACCAAGTGGTAAAAACATAAATAATCTCAGATTCTCAGCATCTGGCTGTGAAAAAGTGACCATTCCTTGTATTATTTTGGCATTTTCTGCAACCTCGAGATATGAAAATGGTCGCTATGTTGCAGGGACACATACAACACGACATGGTGATATGGACACAGCATTGATTTTTGCATGCCTTGATGTATTTTGGTCTCTTATACGCGTCTGACATGACATGACATGACACTGATATGCGGATATGCTTCCTAGTTTGTGGCTCATTTGGACGTGGAGAAAAGGACAAAGTTGAGAATGCTGCTGGTTGGACAAGAACTACATATTAACTGAGGTATATGATGATAGATAAACATAGACAACGGTGTTAGAGTGATTCTGTTGCTGTAAAAATTTTACTGAATCTGAAGCATTGGATAAAAATAGACCTCACACCGCGAGTTAGCAGCATAATCACTCGACGAGATAAACTCACACAACTTGGAACCACACCAAGGAGCTCCAAAAGAATTTCACCCAACCATGCAATGAATGAGCTAATGCCAGGGGTTAGAACTTAGAAGCCAAATCACTGGGATGCTAGTAAAATCTTGGAAACATACAAGTTGGAAATTTTGAATCGCACCAAGGAGGGCATTACATCCAAATGCTAGAAATCTCTCGATTTTATTTATAATTTTCCATCATAAACCTACAAAATTGATGCCCTTTTCAGAAGCTTATATTTAAGAGTTAAGAAATACAAACAAGCTAAAATCCTCATCAAAGGCAACTATGCATAGAAACAAACTTCAACTAAAAATAAAACCTATCCAAATTCAAATTTAAACAGGAATCCAAATCCAGAATCAATTTAAGATTTGAATCTAAATCCAAATCAAGATTTAAATATATTTCCAGTCCTAAAATAAAAGTCAAATGTCTTTTGTTCTGGATCACTTGGGTTCTCAACTTTCATGAGCAAAAAATATTATTTATCTGGAAAAGTGCGCTATTGACAAAATCTCAAGTTACACCTATACGAACGGCATGCATAGAAATCTCAGACACGTGGATAGATAAAATATATTACGAGAAGAAATATAACAAACAACTTCTTCATATTTGAAGTAGAAGTTTGGTGTGAAATTACATACATCCGTTACCATAGGTTCACTTTTCCGAGATTCGCTACTTTTCCGAGACTCCCTGTTCACCTCAGTTTTTGAAACCTATGGACAGTAGAAGACAATGTAGTAAATGAGCAAGAATGTGCAAAAAGTATACACAGAAAGTACAATACAGATTAAATAACTTCAGACAGCTCACTTTTCCAAAAAATGACTTCCGCTTCCGTTTTTGGATCTTCCTATTGATGGACGAACTGGTTTCCAGAATTGTTTCACATAAGGCATTTGCATTATGAGGCATGCCTTTTGCAACTCTAGCACCTTTTCGGGTAACAACTTCATTTCCAACATTAGTAGAATGTACTCCTTCCTTTTTCTCAGAACCTTTAGACCTATCATTTAGATGGTTTGTTGACACAGATTCAGGTAGACCAGGCTTCTCATCAATATCAAAATTTATGTCTTCTTCTTTAACCTGAGCAGATGACTCTGAACATGAAAGATAAAAAGATAAGCAAAACAAAATTATACCACAACAAAGCAAAGTAGTTCAAGTTCGTATGCTGATCCTGTAATTCATGAACAAACTTTAAAAAATGTAGTGAAAGCAATTAATATGAAATCGTCAATAAATATTAGCTATGTACTAACATCTATCAATTTCTTAACTGTTTGCTTAAATGAAGTTCAGGCATCCTCCCCCTTCTGTCACCTATTCAAGCAGACCTTCAGCAAGTTGAACACCGCCAACCTTGGATGTTTCCCAACAAGTGGGGTACGACGACCACACCTAATCTCACCTCAGGTTTAGCCACATAAACTTCCGCATCTCCCTCGCTTCTCTCCCTCTCCATATAATATATAATACACACACAACAACAACACAACCTTTATACAAAAAATGTTCTTGTCAACTACTCGAATCTCTTTTTTGCATTCAGTTATGTCAAAGGTTATGTCCTCTAGCCATATCCTTCTTTTGATCTTCAATCCAAGTTCGTTTAGGTTAGTCCTTAGTTCGAGGGGCTCCTTTAACTAATAGTTTATTGGTCCTCCAAAATAAGGCCTGGTTTGTGATTGTTACTGTTTTTCAAGAAGCGGCAGCAGAAGCAGCTTTTCACTGCAGCCCCAAAATTGAACTGGATTTTCAAAAGTTTTCTGATAAGCAGCAGTTACCAAACATCTTTTGCGACTGCTTTTCAAAATAAAATAAACAGAAGCAGCCAAGATAAGCCAATGCCACCCCAGCCTAACTTTACTGCTCCTCCTAGCTGATGTAGCTATTCGTCTATGTTGCATATGCTTGAACAACCTAGGATGATTGTTTCTTATCCATATGTTGCTCCACCATCAAGAATACAAATATTTCTTATCCTATCTTTCTACATATTCCCATTCATTCATCTAACATCTCATTTCAGCTAGTCTCACTTTTGGATATGTTTTGCTAAACACACACTGAAAGCATTGCTTGTCTTATGGTTGTTTTATGAATGTCCTTTCAACTTCAAGGGTATCTTGGTATCATAAAGCACCCCAAAAAAAACTTCACTTAAATTATCACGCATTCATGCTTATGTCTTTGAACAGCCTTCTCATGTCTCCATCATGATGGATGATTGATCCTAAATACTAAAAGCTACCACTCATCATTTTGTGTCCATCAATATGGACTCCTTCCTCATTTTATTGACTTTTGGTAGAGTTGCATTTCACAAACTATGTTTTCATCCTAGATTCCTAACATTTAAATCCATATTTTTGAAGTATCTCCACAAATCTATTTGAAGCTAACATTTCTCTACTCTCATCAACTAGAACAACATCATTAAAAGACGAACACCATAGGACCTCCGCCTGTATATGCCTAGTAATGTTATCCATAAATAGTTCAAAGACGCAAGGACTTAATGTTGATCCTTGGACCTTGATGTAAACCAACCATGATGGAAAATGGTGCAATGTTTCTCCAATTACCTGAACGTCAGTCATAACTAATTCCATATTTTATGTAATATCAATATTAGGCCTCCTTTCTTTCCCAAAAACCACCATATTTTCTCCCTAGGTACCTTTTCACAAACATTTTCCAAAATATTAAACATATATGGATCCCTTATTTTCTAAAAAAGAAAATCAATGATCTTCTAAGTAAGAAAATTGCTTCCAAAATAGATCTTACATGCAAACCAAATTGTTCTCTGAAATTCTAGTTTCTTTTCTTAATATTTGCTCTTCTTATCTCTGCCAAAGTTCTATTGTACGGTCATACATTTTTACTCATCGGTACAACTTTATACACCTCCCTAGTTTATATATATAGTTGGTTACTAAAACAGTATTCTCAATTAGAATTTTTTTTCTAGTACTAAGAAATTCGGTCAAATAAGTTAGTTAGCAACGTCAATTCTTTCATAAACATTTCCAAACCGTAGTAGGAATATCATCATGTCCTGCATCTTTTTTTCGGTTTTCATTTTTTTAATTCTGCCCTATGTTGTGCTTAATTTTCTATATTTTCAATGCCGGACCTAAGCCGGGTAAAGGAGAGTTAGAATAGGTAGCCGACAGCCAGCATAAAACATTGTCATATCTCTGTGAAATGAATCCTTATATAATACACGTTCGGGCGTCCCTTAGTACCGATCCGGTGCAATAAAAAGTGAGAAAATATGGATTGCTAGGCCATCACCCGTAAGTGATACATTGCATTTTTACCACCATGATGCAATGTCAATTGAGCAAGGGTGGCTAGGACTTTCCTTATAAGCGACGTGCCTGATGACAAATAAACAAGAGCCTATAAGGTATAGGAAGCAACGATGTAAGGATATGAAGCGGTAAGTCAATAAGTTAGTGCATGAGAGTAGAATTAGATTAGCCACTTGGAACATAGAAACACTAACAAGAAAATGAATGCAGTTAGCTGGTGCAATGATTAGGAGGAAGATTAATATAGTGTGTCTATAAGAAACTAATTGAGTATTGGGAAGGTGGAAAATAGAGGAAAATTGATACTATTGGATTTAGAATTTAGTATACATGAAAAAAAGAAAAAAAAATCAGGTATGAATACTTGTGGATAAATGATTAACAGATAGCGTTGTAGATGTAAAAAATAATAGGAGAGAATAATATTAATTAAGTTAGTATTAGGGTAGAATCTTATTGATATCATTAGTGTATATGCATCCCAAGTAGGATTAAATAAAAATATTAAAACAAATTTTGGGAACATATAGATAGTTTAATTCAAGAAATAGATGAAGGAAAAAATTATACATTGGAGGACAATTAAATAGTCATGTTGGAAAGAACAATAATCATGATAGCATGCATGAAAGTTATAGCTATGGAGTCAGGAATGCAAGGAAGAATAAAATCCTTGATTTTGCAATGCAACTTATATTAGCTTTTAAGAGTCATAAAAACAGTCTATATATAAAGGGTAAGTTTTTGTGCATCTTGACCCCTCCCCACATCCTGCATAAGCGGGAGACTCGTCTTTTTATATGACTTTGTAATAGCAAAATTTTGTTTCATGAAGATAGATGAACATTTAAGTACTTTTAAGATTGAGTCCAATATTAGCCAAATATATTATGCTTTTTGTTAGTGTTGACGAGGACATTACATGTAATGAAGCTAAATGAGAGAAAAGAATTCAAACTACCAACCCAAAAAATATGGGATAAAGGCTTTCATGTTGTATTTACTTAAGAGAAAGCTTATGATAGAGTTCCTAGGTAGATAATGTAGTAGGCTATGGAGAAGAAACAAATTCCTAGTAGCTATATTGAGACTCTCTTAAGGATAAGTAGGATGGAGTACGACGACTATACGAACCATTTAAGGAGATAGTAAACAATTTTCTATTATTGTTAGCTTACATCTAGGATCATCATCAAGTCCTTACCATTTTGTGCTAGTTATGGATGAAATTACTAGACATATCAAGGAGAAGGTTCCATGGTGTATGATGTTTGTTGATGATATCGTGTTGGTCAATAAGAGTAGAGATGGGTTAGATGCTAAATGTCACGATCCGTTACCCAAATTGTTGGGCCGGGCCGGACCATGCCCAGCCTACGCTTGTGTTATAGCGTAGTAAGCTGTACTAAGTAAAGGCAATAAATGGATCTAAGATACTAACAGTTCTAATATCAAACTTTAATTGTTCATCATAACACAGTATCTATGAGCGAAAGCAAATAAGTTCAGATTTAATTATTGCATTCCCAAGTATATAGCTGGAGACAAAGTCCAGTGGTAAAGGTGGAGTCTAAGCTATTTCCAAAACACCAATACCAAAAGAGTGAACTAAGTCTAGGGCAATTAAACGAGGTTCCCTGAGGGGACTTCCTCAGGGGCAACGGCTTGGTCCTCTGCATCGGATCCAATATGTGTCACATAGCATTTCCACCTCAGAAAGGATGCCTGCAACGTTTTCTGTCAGGAAGGGAGCAAGTACTGGCACTACAAACTATACATACTGAGCATGGAATGAAAAAATATGTGCTAATAAGAAACATGTCATATCATATCATGTTATATGGAAAGTACACTTGTCATGGTGGTATAAATGTAAGGTGTTTGAAACTCTAGTAAGTACGTGATCGGTCAATGGGTATAAAATGTACCGATGTATAAGTCTACATGAATAAAATGTACATACGTACAAGTCTACAGGTATAAAAGTACTGATTGTACAAGTATACTGGATAAGGCCTACGGCAAGGTTGCATGAGGTGCAACCAAGCTCGATACATATACTAAGTTACAGTCTGATCACGTACTCAACTAGCAGTTTTCCGATCCCCAAGGTATAACCATGTGGAAAGATACTAAGAGCAGTATAAAATCATGTGAAGCATATGGAATGTACATACAAACATGTGAGATATGATTCAGTCGCAAATAGTTACATTATTAGTCTTCATAGTCAGATCATTATTATGTGCGGTAAATAAAGTTTATAGTTGTACTTACCTCAATTTGGTTGGAGTCGACGTGCGCGACACGAACGTGTCGATACGAGATAGGTACGACGCTATGCTCCACAAGATGGTCTCAAACGACGACACAGACAGTTCCATTAAGTCCAGAATAGTCCAAATAGTCCAAAATCAGAGTTCGGCACGATAATCGATTCAAGGAAGGGAAAACGACTAAAATAGTCGTGATTAATGGTTTCGGGGAAAATGTAACTAAATAAATATAAGTAATTTGGAAATCTTCTATAAAGTCTAGAAACTACATCTTTATGAATCAAGGCATTTTTAGATAAATATTTGAAAACCTGAGAAATTATCCTCGCACAAAAAAACTTAGTTTTAGTCAACGTGATTTTAGGTCAAACACTTAATAAATATATTTTTAGAAATATTTTTGTGTATTTTTATATAATTGTCAAATGAGTAACAGTGTAACACTAACGATAAAGAAAACAATAATATGAATGACACTTAGTATTATATAAATACTAATACCAATAAGACATTAATAGCACTTAACATATAATTTTGAAAATATAAATAATAATTACTGGTGATAATAATAATACAAGCGACAATGCATATCTATTTATAAAATAGCACTTCAAATTATCATTACCTAACGGGCTCAAACCCAGCCCATATGACATTCAACAAAAACTTATAAAAGAAAATAACATTACTATTGGGCTCAAGCCCGAACCATATACCTTTGCTACAAATTTTCATCATTTTTGAAATTATTTACTATACATACATTTAGTAGAACAATATAAATATTTAAACAAATCTAATGATATCAGATAATAATACAGTTAATTGTACGAAATCACAAAGGAGAGTGAGCTGCTGACTCAAGTTCAACTAAAGTTGATCTAATAATTATTACTAAAACCAACCCCAAAACTTAAATACCAAAAAGTTCAAATATAAGGTATGGAAAGGGGGAAAGCTTGATGCTTCTCTCTCCAATCCAAAAAAGGATTCAACCAAACCCACTATTTACTCCTAAACGAAAGAGAGGGAAGAAGGGGCGAACGGCTTACAGCGGGGTGCGGTCGACGGCTGACAGGGCCTGGGTCGGCACCAAGGCGGAGGTCGACGGGCAAAGCGCCTTGTCGGCTGACTCCGGAGGAGAGGCGGCCGTAGATGCCGAGGCGGCAAGGCGACAGGGGTTCGGCGGAGCCAAGCCGGTCGGGGCGGAGCGGGAAGTTCGGCGGTGGGGACAGTTAGGTCTCAAACTCTCTCCCTCTGCCTCTCTATGTGTGTGTGTGTTTGGTGGCTCTGCTATGACGGTGGTAGGGCGCCGACGGGGTGTCAGTGGTGGCGATGGTGGTAGTGGTGGATGGTGGTTGGAAAAAGGATCTAGGAGGTGTAGCATCGGTGGTGGCAGTTGTCCAGTCGATGGTAGTGGACAGGGTCGGTCGGCCACGACGGGGGTGTGGTCGGGATGGTGGGGGTGATGTGATGGCAATGGTGGTGGTGACGGCTCGGTTATGGTGGCTATGGCAGGGAGGCGGTGGTGATGTCGGAGTGGTCAGGTGGAACCGGGTGGTGGTGTACAGATGGCGTGGTGGCTAGGCTAGGAGGCAGTGGTGATGTCGGAGTGGTCGTTGTCGATGGGAGGATGGCAGCAGTGGTGGTTGTCCAGCGGTGGCCGTGGATGGTTGGCCGGAGAGATGGCAGTAGGTCGGAGTGATGAAATGGGCTACAAGAGTGGGGATGGAACATGGCGGCTGCAATGGGAGTCTAGGGATTTGGAAAAAATTGTTATGATGTATATTTGGGAAGTGTGCATATATATAGGGTAGGAAGGGAACCCTAAAGAAAATGTATATGTAATAGCAAATAGGAAATTAGTGGAAAACACTAACTACTAACCTCACACTAACCACTAACAATTTATTCGTTAACTTAGTTAATTACTACTAAATATTTACTAGCTATTTATAATTTAGATATTACTACTAGTTAATTTATGAGCTAATTACAATTTAGCTATCACTATCAATCATTACCTAACCTAAAGGACCTAGCCCATGATCCAAGTCCAACTTGGTAGGCTAGAAGACCGAAATGGTCTTAGCCCGTTACGAGGGGAAATCAAATAACCAACCGATTTATCAAAAACCTTTAAGCTAAATAATTAGTAATAAAATATTTTTATTTACAATCAAAACTTTACAAAAATATTTTCTCTATATAAAATAAATATTTATAACTTATAGATTCTCTAAATGGACGAAAATTTAAATTAGGATAAAAATTTCACATAAAATAGTTTTTATGAAACCAAAGATCCAACAAAACACCGATAACAATTTACGATCGAAAATGTTTTCTCAATATTAGAATTGCACAATTTTCAAAGATTCAGAAAATTCAGAGATTTGAAAAATACAAAAATTTGAAAAATCCAAGAAATCGATTAACGGAGATTACACTAAAGTAGACGCGTAGAGAGCAACTTTGGAATCTAAGGATCTACGTTGTCACAGGCGACGCCTAGGAGCGCCTAGGCGGCCGACGTGCAGGTCGGAGAGGGCTCGCCTCGACCTGGGAAAAACTTTTCTATGTGAGGCGATGCTCACCTAGGCGTGCCTAGACGTCCGCCTTGGATCGACCATAGGAAAAAAAAATAAGGCGTCTAGGCGCCTAGCTTAATGCATATTGCTTAATGCTTATTGCTTATTAGTTATACTACATATTATTGTATACATAATTATTATATACATAAATATTAGTTAAATTCTTCCTTGCTTAATGCTTATTGCTAATTAGTTATACTACGTATATATTGTATACATATTTGCATAATTTATTTTTTTTACAAAAGATCAGCCAGATCCTGGACGGGCGCCTAGGCGAGGCTCGCCTAGCGCCCAGTATAACATAACTAAGGATTCTAAATTAATAGGACAAAATTAAAGTGTATGAGATGTAACATAACCAAAATGCAAAGAGAAATGATGAGAGAGTACATGTAGATAGATAAGAGAGAGCTAGGTGCGATAGTTTTCAATATTTAGGATCAGATAGTTTTCAATATTTAGGATCAATTCATCATAACCATAGTTGTTAGCGGCGTAAGGCGCACAAAGGCACAAAGGCTTCCTAGCGCCTCAGTGCAAGGTGCGGCGCATGGCGTGCGCCTTTTTGAATTAAGGCGCACTTTTTGCAAGAAAAAAAATCATTTTATTCTACATTATACATACCAAAATAATCAAACTGAATTAACATAAAACAATATATGCTTGAATAAAAGAAATCCAACGATTCTTAAATAAATCAACATAAGTATCATCAATTTAAAACATAATATCCTAGTACAAAAGTCGTCCTAAAAGCTAAAACACCAAAAGAAATATAGAAGTCATTAAGATCATAAAACTAGATTTCTGCATCAGGATACCGCCGCCGTTACTGATACCGCAAATACCGATACTCATACAAAAGGTCCGATGCCGATTTCGATACCAATAGTGTGAACCATGACTCTATATGTGAGGAAAAGTCTTAGAGGAAAAATATACTCTGATTCTAGCACACTACTAATATTCTATAAACTGATTTATAGAATCAAAGTGTAGAGTTTAAAAGAGGAAAATTAAGTGTAGCATAAAGGAGGAAGGAAGAGAGGAAAAAAAATAATAGTAAAAAAGCACCGAACAATCAAATGGTGCATCTTTTATGCGCTTTGTGCCTATACCCAAACACTAAAGGTGTGCGCCTATGGAAAATCGCCTTGACATAAGCATTTGAGACACTAGATATGCGTCGCACCTTGAGCCTAGGCGTGTGCCTCACAACGCCTTTGACAACTATGATAATAACATAGAGATTGAGAAGGATGTTATGAATAGGATTACAATAGAATGGTTGAAATGGAGGAATGTTTTTGGATAACCAGAAGATAACTTTGAAATCAAAGAAAAATTCTATAAGATGGCTATAAGACTAGCCATGCTTTATGGCCAATGTTGGACAATAAAGAAACATATCCAATGTCCAAAAATAAATTAGTGTAGCAAAAATGAGAATGCTAAGATGGATAGCTGGCAATAAATTAAAAGGTAGGATAAGAAATGAGTTTATGAAGTTAGGGGTGACACCAATCTTGGACAAGATCAGAGAAATCGTCGTAGGTTGTACGGACATGTGCAACATAGACAAATAGCTCTGGTAATGGTAAGGATATAACCGATTGCAACGTAGACTAATAGATGCATGCTAGACCAATATTTGGGATAAAGGCTTTAAACAGCTGAACGACATATTCAAAACAATGATCATCAGAGTATTTGGATCCAAATTTCAAACTACAACCCTTGTGCCATCCCACATGACCATCATCATCATCTATGAAACAATTAAGGAGAAATGACTATTAATATTGGATGAACTTGTAGCTATAAAATAGAAAATAATTAGGAGAACCAGATCATCTTCCAATCATTATTACTTTGATGCCATAAGTAATTGAATTGTACCTTCTCATTTTATATGTATGAAATTGCACCAATTATAAAGGTGTCAAATGCATGGCAGATGATTAACTCACAACTTCACCAAGTTAAAAACATCCAAAATCTCCAAATACAAAAACCAGCTTTCTACAGGCTTCTTATTTGTGCATCAAGTGGTCATGTACTTCCTAGCTTTTCTTGCAACAAGGTTTGGTATAGTTCATAGTTTGGAAATATATAAATAGGGTAAGATTAAGGTCCCACACAAGATATCAGAACACTATTTTGAGCATTGATGCTAATAAGATCATTGTAGCTCCACAAATTAAAAAATTTGGTTCACAAGTTCTGATAGTAGACAACAATACTGCATTAACTATGAGCAATTATGAACCTTCCTGACTACGATGCACCACACATCTCAAAACCATTTCCAAGAAACTTCAAAGAAAAGAAAAAATGTTGTATGATTTCAACACAGTAGTCTACATATCATTTGTGATCTATATTATAGATTAACTTAAATCATAGATAAAGGACACATGACAGAAAGTTGTATATTTAAACTGCAATGAGTTAAAACATTTAATCATATTATGAATAATTGAGAATCCCCTATCAACAGATGTTGCAAAAAAAATTCAAAATAGAATCTCCCAATGGTTTCCATTCTTTGGTGGTCCCTTGTGCAAAGAGGCCAGAAGTGATTCATGACAACTATGAAAATAAAAGTACTTAGATTTTACAAGAATCAATACTCGTAATATAAGAAACAAAAGAGCAGAACAAGTGTTGAGTAAATAAATATTAAGAACACTTCATCCCTTATTCATAATAAGACACAAGGGTTAAGTAAATAAAAGCCACAAACCCATACTGATTGGCAAGTCCCTTTTCATAGAAGACGAAACAAACAAGGGGGGCCAAGTAAAAGCCAAGAACACTAATCGTTAAAGCAATGGCAATGCTATATGCGACCCTTAAGAAATTTCACTAAAAAGCATAAAGAACTAACCAGATTCAACAGTTGAAGGTGGTAACAGCATATGTAAAGATAAATCTGCCAGTGTCTGGAGAGCATCAAAGGCAGAGCTTTCATCTACACGTAGGACAAAAGAGCTAATAAGAATACATAATAGAAGAAAAAGCACCATCCTCGAGCAATATTGAGTTATTAGAATAACATATCAAATTTGCAGTCAACGGACGGCGGCGGGGGGGGGGGGGGGGGGGGGGGGGGGGGGGGGGGGGAGGGGAAGGGGGTGGGTGGGGAGCATACTATCGAAAAATAGTTCACGGCTCTTCTTTCTTGAACCCTTGGAAACCTTTGCAATTTTACACTCTGCAGTTTCCATGTTCCGCTCGTCTTTGATTTTCCACAAATTACTCCCTTCTTCGGTGCCACTACATGCTTCTCGATCATCATCAAATTGATCATTATCACCTCCAGCTGCTATTGGTCTCTTTTCATGAGGCTTCTTTGTCTTTTGATGAATTTCTAATGTACGAGCACCATAAGTATCTATCATATAACTGGTATCCCTAGCAAATTCTCCATTCTCAGCTTCTCTGCTTCCTAAACTACCTTCTAGGTTGTCAGCATTCATTTGAACATCAATGGTTCTGGAATCAGCCACCTCCAGTTCAGCATTCTATATTTATAGGACAATATAATTAGATCAAACAACTACAAATGGGAAACTGAAATGAAAGACAACATTGCAGATCTCTAGATGTCTACCTTCCTTTCACCACTCCGAACAGGAGAGAGTCTCATATGATCCCCTCTTCGGCCAGGAGTTTGAGAGACCTGTGGTGACCCTACCTTTTGAGAAGCTTCTGCTAAAGCCAGTGCTGCCACATGGGCACCCTCATCAGCAGCAGTACTAAGCTCAGACTTAAAAGCCTGTTTACAAGGTGAAAATATCTTATCCTTGCCATCTTTACTGCACATGTTTGTAACGGGGATGCGAGGAGTTCTTTTTCCAACAGCACGAGGCCGACTACCTGGAAATAGATCTGGCAATTTTTAAAAATTCAATTCCCTTTCATCTGTATGCTAGACTAGAAAAATGCATCATGACATCACATATTCAGTATAATATTTTTCTAACCTATTGGGAAGATGAAATGTAACAAGTAACTTATCTTCAGATTGCCAGATTCACTAGTATTACATGGATCTTGAAAAGAGGGTAACCTTTGGCTTGGGATGTACCAAACCTTTGCATCCAAAGGAAAACGAAAGAAAGAAAGCAAGAACAGGGTGAAAACTAAGTGAAGAGGGTAACCCAACAACGGATTTGACTCAGTTAAAGTATCTGTGTTTCATAGTGCTCCAAATTCAAACAGTGAACAATAAAGAATATACAAATAATAGATCATCATAAACTTCTACTGAAAAGGAGGATATAAAGGTCTCAAGAATCACATAATTATTGAAAATGTAATCATTTTATTGCTAACAAAGTCCATAAGTAATGTTTATGCATTATGCAACCACTTGAGTCATTATGAATTGCAATGTTCTGTGAAGAAAATAGAAGGGAAACCGGTTAAATGCATATAGAAGTCTTCAAGATCATAAAAATGCAGAGAAAAGAAACTGGCATGCTGAATACAATTAACACCAGTCAGCACCTTGGCTAGTCAGTAACATACAACAAATGCTCACTGTAATACTACAGAAGACTTCCTGAGATCATATAGCGTCAAGAAGATGGTACACAACCGAATCAAACAATATATGCAAGTCTATGTAACATAAAAAGACATAAGCATAGCAGAAGCATATAAACATCAGTGGGGCTTCAGTTTGTGCAGAAGGCTTTTGGAAGTAACCTCCAGAACGCTTCTTCTTCAATAAAGGCAAACAACCATAACTTGTTGGAGTTGATTGATACTGCAGTAGATCAGGAACAGGTCCCTCAGAACCTTTTGAAATGAGTCGATATTTTCCACGACCACGTTTTTGGGGTTTCCGAGATGTTCTTGGTACATCATTGCTTTCCCGATCACTTTCACTACCCTCCTGTATTGACAGGCTAATTTTTCAAAAATGGATTTCATGTATGTATTAAACAAATGTCAGTTTAGTATTTAGTAATTAGTGAAGGATAAGATGCTTCTCTAGTTGTGCAGTTAGAGGAATAATATAGTAAACATGAATGAAATATAAAATTGCCAAAACAACCAGAGAATGACAAAATAATTAAAGATGACCAAAAGACAACAGGAAACATTATGGAACTGCATTCATGGATAAGAAAAGGATAAATTGCTTGGAAAGTCAAAGCTGAACAACGGATAAGCGCTTGTCAAGAAACATAACAATGCCTTAAGATCTTCAGGTCTAACTCCGAATAATTTGAGATAAGATAAACTGCTATTCCACTTAAAACACGTTTTCATGCAAGGACAGTTGGTGAATGCCAGATTTCTACTTATGCCAAAAGATATATAATAGACTCTGTAGGCATTAATAAATAATGTCCCTGTGGAGATTATGTGGAGACAGTGGAGGGTTTTGAATGAGAAGTATGCAGTAGCTATAGTGAGATTACTGAGGTGCAGAATGTTGTTGTGACCACTATGAGTACAATTGGAGGAGATACACCTCCATTCCATCAGCAAAGGCTTACATCAAGGACCGGAAGTACGTCGTTACCTCCTTGCTAAGATGAAACTTACTAAGCAGATTCACGATAAGGTTCCAGGGTGCATGCAGTTTGATGTTGATGATAGTATTATACTTGATTAAACTAAAAAAGGATTACCTTCTGAAATAGAAATACGGAGGAAGCTTTGGACCCTAAAGGATTTAAAATTAGTACTAGGAGAACAGATATATACAATATTACAATGTAACTTTAACAAAATTTTGAGAAAAAACTATCGGAGTATTCCGTATTGAGCGCAAAGAGATGGCTATGAGGTCTTCACTATTTAAGATCTAGCATCCATCATGATAGAGAGTTGACAAGGATATTGTTGAGAAGGATGTTTTTCATAGCATTAAAACAGGATGGTTGAAATGAGGGACACCTTTGCAGTTCTTTGAATTATAACCTTAAAATTGTAAAGAATTTTATAAAACAGCAATAAGACCAGCCACCACCAGTTGGGACAATTAAGAAACAAGTCCAGAAAATAAGCGTAGCTAAAACGATAACGCTGGGATGCATAAATGGAAATACACTAAATAGGGCAAGAGAAGGGTGTATTCAAGAGAAATGGATGCAGTGACAATGAATGCTATAAAGATGTTTGGACGTGCAACAGAGAGCAATGGAAGCACCAGAGGAGCAATAGAAACTTAGTTAAAGGAGAAGCCTAGAATTAGTAGTAGACCTAAAGAAACTCGGATTGAGGCTATGAAAAAAGACATGAAATTTGCTAATGTGAAATAGGTGAAGGCCTTTAACAAAGTTAAATGGAAGAAAAGAGTCTGTGTAGACAACCCCAAAAATAATTTGGATAAAGGCTTTTGTTGTTGTCCTTGTTGTTGTTTTTGTTAACAATGCTAGAAAAAAATAATTTTTAACTAGTGGCCAGCTGTCAAACCCTTTGTATGAGTGGCTTTCGAGTCGGCACTTATGTTGAACCTTTCACAAGTGAATGGTAGTCAAGTTTACTATGTTTGTTCTTTCATGATAACAAGATATTGGTTATAATTTTAAGGTGAATAGTTACCAAAGCACAATTCTGTCAGAGTTTTGTCAGAAGTTTTATCTAAGTGAAGCTACAAGATGCACTATAATATAATCTCTCTGGCAAAATGCTTAGCTACGGTTGGACTTTAAAGTGACCAAATTTTGCTTCGGTAAACTAAAGATCCAGGCAGATTTATTGCAATTAGTTGGCTATTTCCCAACCGACCTACAATAAAAAAAAGATCCTTGACTTAAAAAACCACTATGTTAAAATCAAAAAATATGAATTACAGGTTAATCATCCTTGCAAAAGAAAACAAAGGATTGCCATGCTATCCTTGCAAGAGAATGTCCATGCAACTAATCGATGCTGATATTGTGCCTGTACAGGCAAAGTGTGCAGGAAGATATAAACCAGCAAAATCAATCATTAGCTTGAGGGTTAAACGATTAAATTGAAATCAACTGTATCACATGGAGTCAATTTCTTGTTTAGTTACTTTATGGGACCAAAACATATATTATTTAGATATCATTAGCTTGATGTTTGGATTCCTAAATTACATACCTAGTATATGCTTTCAGATTCCCCAGTGAAGAATTTGGCATTGATGAATTCACATAGGAGTAGTCAGTCATTTTTGGTCAGATTACTTTAGTCCTAGTTTTCTTCATAGTCAAGTAGAATGGCTTATATATGCACATAGAGACCGGGACAAGAAAATATTGTCCAGGCCTTTTGATGGTTTTATCTCTCTATATCTCTCCGATGTTTTCTCTCCTATTCTCCTTTCTCTAGTTTGCAGAGTAATGTCTTCCGGTTACATTCTACTCCCTCAACTACTCCAAAGTCATCCCCTTCTCAGACTTTTCAACATAGCTTCCAATTATTTTCAGACAAAATCCTGACTGAACCTTGAGATTTAAGTTTTCTGGAATTTCGGAACAGCAAGCATAACGTTTATACAAAATCCAGTTTATATATTTCTGAAACTCCCAATTCACATCCCCTTTGAAACTGGACTTAGATTTCATGAGAAACAACCTATCAGCATGATGATATAGCAGTATTTATATTGACAGTAATACCATACATCAAGAAACCATATCATCGCCCACAGTTTATAACCATCATTTTCAGCGATATCTTTAGTGTTTGGAAGAAGTTAAGAACATTGAAAGACTATTTTAAATTTGGCTGGAGAAATAGGCTATCAGTTATCATCACTAACCAATCTCCTAAAACTACTAGGCCGTAGCACAATTGTTATAGATGTAGAAAGATCCTCCTCAACTTACTAAATGACTAATAGTCCAACAATGCCTTCATGGTGGTCATTTCCTACCGAGTAAGGTTGACAGAAATACAAAGAAAAGGCAAGTGCGTAGAAGCTTGCAGCTCTTGCAAAGAATAGTCTATTTATATGCATCATTTTATTTTTATGAAAAGAATTTTTTTTTGTTTGAGCTCTCAATTGTACTTAAGTGGACTCAGTAAATAACAGTTTGCCTTGTAGATTACATGGAGGAGAGACATCATAATAAAGTTTGCGACAATTGGCTACCATATTGACAATACAAGCTTAGGTTCTAGTAGTAACATTTAGACAAATGACTGAAAACTTAATCAAATTAAAATTACCAAATCTCACCAAAATATTGTAGTGGTCAGTCGTCATTGCAATTAAACCAGCAACAGTCGCCGTTCCTTCTGGCAGCGATAAGTATGCCTGAAATGACATTGTCAAATCAAGAAGTACATACGGAACAAATGGTCTATACAACTAAAGCCATTGACAGGAAACACAACTGTGGTTGAGAGACATGTCTGAGAAGAAAATTCATGCATCAACACATGCTCCTTAAGATAAATTGAAATGGGAAAATAATTAGCTCTGGAAGAAGCATGATTAAAAAGAATATAACAGACACAAGAATGTGGCTGGTCCAACAAGCACAAAGCTTGGTCTACCAATTAGTATGGACAATAACCAGCAGCATTGACGGTAATCATGATGTTTCATATTCAAATATCAATGATTTTTTATTCAAATCTGTTTGTAAGGACTGCAATATTTTAATTTAAGGCAACAATCTTTGTTACACCAGATCCAACACCTAATGAAACATGGCATGTGCAAGTATTGAATTAACACAACAATAATGACAAAATTAGGTAAATTAGAAAACAGTTTTCAAGCATTTGGCCCAAGGATTTTGTTACCTAATTACTTATGCTGATAAATTCCAGAGTAGGAACTCCATATAACAAAGCCCCTTACAATTTTGCATATATAACCTTCATATTATTGAATTAACACAACAATAATGACAAAATTAGGTAAATTAGAAAACAGTTTTCAAGCATTTGGCCCAAGGATTTTGTTACCTAATTACTTATGCTGATAAATTCCAGAGTAGGAACTCCATATAACAAAGCCCCTTACAATTTTGCATATATAACCTTCATATTATAAGCACATCCTACAAGACTGCTGCCTATGCATGAATGCAGATTTTGAACTTGTAAAAGACTATATTGGAATTTGTTAAAACAATGCAACAGCAATATCTGGAGAGGGTACATGAAGAAGAAGAAAAAAAGACAAGAGACGGAAGTATTCAACTTATCTAGCAATATGATGAAGTTGATGATGGGTCTCTCCTCTTTGATAATTGCATAGTCCTTTATTACATTTTGCATGTAAAAGATAGTAAATAGGAAACAAGGCATGCAATCAAATAAGAGAATCCTATTTTATAGATTTAGTTTTTTAATTAAAAAGATACTTAATTTTCTAATAACGAATCCAATGTACTTGTAATTCTAAATACTAGTTTGTTCTCAAGGAGTTATAGGGAAACTTCAAGAAAAAAATGAAGGAAAACCAGAACAAATCTTGAACCATTTGGCCAAGTGAGTGAGAGAGATGGAGTTGTCTCTTTGTTCCTCAGTATATATCTGTGTGTGTGCTTTAGTTTTACTCTTGTGCTATTTCATGTATTAAAGAAAAATAACTTAATATCTGTAACAAACATAGCATATCATATTACCAGTGCCTAATCCTTTTCACATTCAAAATGTGACTTATTGCCTAACCTGACAATTGAGGAATCACCCGCACAGTTTGATTAAATCTTCTATATCTTTTCTTGGCACCGATATATAAATGCAAAGTATATATTGTATGATAAAAATTCTTAATTATATTTTGAAATGAATATTTAGAGGGTTCATATATACAAAGAACAAACCAAACCAACAACGGTAAACTGAGTTGAAAAGATAAATAAACAAAATGAATGTTTGAAGGTACATCTATCTGAACTGAAAGGTTGAAACAGTCAAGTTTCAAGTGTAAGGAAACACATATCTAAGTATGGAAGATAGAAAGTGACTACCTTTTCAATAAATGCAGTCTTATTAAGAAAGAAAAAAAAAACAAACAAACTAGTACATTATTAGAAATAAAGTGAATGTATGTGGTTCTTGATGCCTTATTTAATTTTGAGTAGAGGTTGCTTTTAGCATTGTCAGAATATAACAAAGAGAACTTGATCATACTGATACCCCTCATATTTGTTGCTCCTGCAAGTATGTAACAGTTGGCTTTGGTACCAAGAACAATTAGGTGCAAATAACTAGAGTGTACATTGAGCTTTTAGACCGTCAGGTTATATAATTTAACATGTTGGAGTGAGAAAGAAAGAGATAGAAACTTGAATGACGGGTGAGGAATATGCTAGAGACAACGACAGGTAAAGAAGAAACTCAGCACAGGGGAGTGCTAATAAGCGATGAATTAAGTGACCAGTAGCCATTTTCAAAGAGTTCATACTTGTGGCGGATGATAATCGCCAAGGCCCACTTATCCATTTGCCACAGCAATGCAATGAGATATTAGTTCTAAACATGCAGGGGAAGAATCTTATGATATTAAAAAAAAGTATTCTTGTCAGGCTCTTAGGTGAAGAAACTTATGACAACATAAATTCCTAAAGAATTAAGCTTTTTGGAAGGAATTTTTTTTGAAAACAATGGTGGAAAGTATGCTGTTGGAAAGCATGATTTGTATGGAAGATATGGAGTACACTTGAGAACGTCCATATGCATAAGGTCAACTCTTCTCTTACCTCCTGGCACAGTCACCGCCCGGTGGGTATCCAAAAGGAAGGAAACCCAATAATAAAGCACACACACATGCTATATACATCGTTTCAGTAAGACTTGATAGCGATCGTAGTTTTTTTTTATGACGTGATATTTTATCCTATTTATTTATCTCGACGTCATAGGCTTACTCAATCTTATATCCACTCTCTTGAACCCTCCTATGATTCCCCTGATTCATGTGGTATATTGCGACGACGATGAAGATGTAGGGGAAGAATTGGCATCCCAAGTGCCGAAGTATGGATTTTTTTTTTTTAATCTCAAATCCCATTTCAATGCGCCACTGGGCGAATATGGTTTTCTGATCTCAACACCTACTAGATGAAGATGGTTTTCCCATTCAGGAAATAAGAGCTGGCCACCAGCTATTCACTAAAAAAATGGTGATGCGAGAGGGCTTTTCCAGCTTTTCTGATGATCCAAAAGATCCGGATGTATTCTGTCTCAAGTCGGTAGCAAGAGGGACCAACATGGAATTCACAAGGTGTATGGATCTATATCAACAGGTTATTAATCAAGTTGACAACTGACATCAAGTTCAGATCGGAAAATGGGCTAAGTTAACTTAAATGGCCTTCAGGTTCAGATTGATCATATCATTTTCTTAGCAGGCATGTTGTTTCCCACTTGGGCATTTCAGGTACCCAATTTGCAAGAAGATTTAACGAGCATACAGAATTGTCTCATGTATATATATATATATATATATATATATATATATATATATATATATATATATTTATTTATTTATTTATTTATTTTTTTATTTTTATTTTTATTTATATCTTTCAAAAAAAAAACTAAAATGCCTCTATATATATATATATATAGTGATATGGCAAATTGTACTAGGGAGTCTTACATATCATAGCAAAAACTGCATCACAAAAGTTTGATAGAAAAACCTAAAATGCCTAGCAAAAACTCCATCACAAAGTTTGAATGAAAAGCCTAAATTGTCACTGGGGCTACACTGTTGGTGAACAACTTTAATTTGTGCAATGAGGAATTCGATCTTCTTTTATGAGATAGAGTCACCATTGGCTCTTCATAAAGGCAATAATCAAGACATAGGCTTTGTCTGAGGGATGACTAAAATGTTTGGTAATAATGTGTTCCCAATCATAATAAACATGATGAACACATGAAAAATAATGAGTGAAAGAATATCATAGGTACCTTATTCGTGAGATCAGAACAGCTCACCTTGTTCTTATTGTAAAGTGCTTCTACCATTTCTAGTGATCTGTTCCGTGTCATACCAGAAACCTGTAATTCCAAAATTGTGTACTTTCAGATTATTGGAAACCAGAAAGGGTTTGAATATGTGTGTGGTTTGTTTGTGTGTGCGCATATGCAAGTCTATGAGAGAGAGAGAGAGATATCATCAAAAGTCGTGGTTTGTTTGTTTGTGCACATATGCGTCTGTAAGAGAGAGAGAGAGAGAGAGCAGCAGCAGCAGCAGCAAAAGTCATGAATCTATAGGTTAGAATTGATGTTCATTTTAATATTATAAGAACAGATTCAAAGTAGGGGGAGGAGAATTTACTTGTAACATCCAAAAAACTTTATAAGGTATTTTTACACTATAAATAATTTAGTAAATTATGAAAGTTGGTTCCCTTAATTTTATGGATTTTGGGGATTTATTTCACAAATTTGAGATCGTTTTTTGGCCTTGCCATGATTATTTGAGCTTAATGGTTTATTTGACCTAGAGCTTAACTAGACCCCATTGGCTTAGGGAACAACACTTCCTTACATATACAAATTTTGTAGAGCTCCATCCTTCATGTCCAATGGTCCTTGCCTTACTCAAGAGGGTAGATACTAGATACACCTATCTAGATGCCTATGTAGTATTCCAATGACATTTTTAGGTGCCCATGTTAGTCGAATTTTACATTCATGCATTCAACATGAGTTACACCAGTGACTCATATAACATTTTCATTATAAATCGCTAAAGTGTTCCAAAATACTAGATGAACTGCGATGATGAGGCCCTCCTCCTCCGTGCCCTTTGTACTCATATGGTTACGCCGTTGAGAATATGGACCTTGATGTTGCTATGATGGTTGTTTATTATTCATGGTCATTGGTCTTTAAACTAAGTAGTGAATAGTAAAAGTCAAGAAAAGTGGAACTAAAAACCTTAGAGGTGAAGTGAATAAGAGACTATTTTGAGTTGTGAATTTGTGAGGATTAAAATGATCATATTTATTGAGTTTTGGAGGATTAAAATAACCACAAATATCCTTGATATATATAGTCGTTTATGACTGTTATAAGGGTAAATGACCAAATATCCATCATTAACCTCCATAAACGGTTAAATATTTTAGTAAAAAATATCCTTACAAGACCATATTACTCGTGTAATATGGTTGTTGGAGAGAAATTGACAAAATTGTCTCCAAACGACTAAAATAACGTATATATAGGGGTAAAATGGTAAAAATTTCCAAGACGTTCACATGTGGCAAGACCCACATAGAGGAATCTAGGCCAGGGCCGAGCTAGGACAAGTCGGGCCTCCGAGCCTGAAGAGGAAAATAATGCCCAACACTGTTAGGGGAGCGGATTGGGTCGGGTCAGCTCGGACCGGGTTCAGGCTTTGACCAGGCTGGGCCCTTGCCCGTTTGCGGACCCGCCCGACCAACGCAACACCTTGACCCAAACCCTAACCTCTACCACTTCATCTCCTTCCTCTTGGAAAACTTGGCCCTTCTTTCTTCCTCTTCTCAAATCCTAGATTTAGAAAGCCAACCCATAAAAATCCAAACCTAGGTTTCTCTCACCCAAAACCCTAATTATTTTCCAAAACTATACCAAATCATAACCAAATTTATCTAAACCCTAATCATAGAATATCTAGATTTCTTAACTAAATTTAACCCTAATCTCTACCCCTAATTTCTTCGGATCCAGATCCGAACCTGAAGCCTGCATCTTCTTCTTATTCTCCGATGTTACCACCCGTGCACCATCGACCTCGTCATCACCAATCACTAATCCGAGCGCCACCCTCCTTCCTCCTCTTTGAGGTCAAAATCACTACTTTACCACTTCAGACTCAATGCCCCCATGATGACCATATCCAACCACCCTTAACCTCTGATCGTCTCATCTGAACCCATATAAATTGTTTTTGCTTCATATTTTTCTTCCCCTCTAGATCTGAAACCCAACTCGTTTACCCAAGAGTTGTAGTACCCAGCCCGCTCAGTTCAACAGTATGGATCAAATGAACATAACGGCGTTCGTACTTGGCTATGCAACGGCTTGCTCAAAGTTCCGCTCGGTCGAGACGACTCCTCGCACAGGTGGGTTCCTTCGATGAACGTGCCTCAGCTTGGCCTTACTAATGAATGGGGAGTTTTCATACCCACAGAGTAGTCTTGTTAATAAAAGAGACAGACCCACATAGCTAAGGGAATGTTCTCACTCAGTATCGGATTGGAATAGAACATGAAAATGTCCCACTTGTTGGTCTAGAAAGAGTTCACACTTGTTTTCAACGAGCACTCGGTCCTTCAATCCTATGGCTTGGGTAAAGAAGATACGACTTGGATAGAGTAGATCAATTTATAGTGGCACATAGACTATCAACTTGCGGTTATAGTATGAAGGTTTCCATGGTCACATTGCTTATTAGCATGCACGCCCCCACAATTTCAATGCGGGCCATACGATTTATGGCACGGGTTAAGGCACTCAAAGAACACGGTTGTTCAAGTTGAGCACGTGCATGTCCCTACGATTTCTAGGCCCATTGTATAGAGTATGATACAGTTTTTGTGACACTTCAAAGGAACACGACTTGTTCAAATTGAGCAGGAGGGCTATCAAAATAGTCGTTCCTGAGTTTGAGTCAAAAGATATGGAAAATAAAAAGTTCTCAGGACTGTAGGTCGCCGAGGCAGTCCCTAGTTTAGAAGCTGCATCAGAAGTGTGGAAAGAAAAGAGAAAGATCACTGGTTTGAGTCGTATGTTGGACAACTTGTCAACAAGATTTCGCATCCTCGAACGGAAACCTGGAGCTACAGGACTGATTCGGCCAAGGAGAAAAGCAAGATAGTCGTGTTGGATTGTACCGCACCGGTGATTCGAGGACTTCAGCTGGGCTCGCTACCCGCACTGTAAGGGTCTCGTCTGTACCAAACTATAAAGTCTGGGTAGGTCTTAGGGGGCCGTGATCCTTCATATAGTTTAAGTTGGCGTGCTGAGCAGCTATCCACGTGCAGGCCGTGAGTCGAGTCAAAGGTGAATGCACGGCATGCAACGAGTTTGGTAAGCCTAAGATTTGGCTTTAACAAGAGACACGTGCTTCGACACGATTTGTGACACTGTGGTTAGTAGTTGACACTGAGTCATTATGTTATAGCAGGTGTTGTCTCGAGTATGAACAGGAAGATGAGTATGGTATGATCACGTTATGTTGCGAGGTACGACCTCGATGTTGAAACACAAATGGGTATTATAGCAAGACCATGATGTTGTAACACACGTTATGGCTTAGAGTCTGTCTTAAATTGATCTTAAGGCAATATTAGAAAGACCACAGAAGAATACGTTGCACTCACTAAATGAACGTGTTGGTTTTGTATGGGTGGGGGAGATGCCTCCCACCAGTACGATTGTGTACTGACACCCCACCAGTTTACATGTAGGTTCGGGTACTTGTTCGTTCAGGGCGGAGCTCACTTGGACACGCTGAGACGTAGAGTTGCTTGGCGTTTCAAGGCATGCGACCGCGTTGGAGTCTTCTACGGGACATAATATATGGACATCGTCTTCTGAAACATTCGCAAGTTGTAAGCCTTCCGACAGGATATCATTGTAATTAAGTGAGAATGAGAGAAAGCGAGAGAGAGAATTGTATTGTGAGAAAGAGAGTTGAGTGTTTGTAATCTGGCTTCGAGCCACTTGTAAATTCCGCTACTTATCAATAAAAGTTTTGGATTTTGATTTGAATATTTGTGTTTTCTTTGTTATTTAATGCTTCTGCTTCGGGACTTCTCTGTGACAATCCCGTCGTCAAGCTGTTGTAATTGGTCGTTATGGAAATCGTCTTGCGTGAGCACAACTTAGGCTCGCGCGACATCACGTCCATGCGAGGACGATCGGTTCTGCGGAACCGAAGGTGACAAGAGCATACCACACATGAACCCTTTAACGTAGCTGCCAAGCTCATTCTCAACCCCGACTCACCATCACTTATCGTCACCATTAATATGTCCACATCACAAAACAACGGGAAAAAAATCATAAAAAACCCATACATCTACCCTAGTGATCTCTTTTCCTAAACTCAACTCCCGTACTTCCTTTCATCCGACCATAAAGTTCACCATCACCAGCCTCCACAACACCATTTTCATCTGCGATCCGATCTCGTCCACCATCGGTCAACGCCAAGTCACCACTAGGTTATGCAACTCAATGTCCCCCTAGCCAAGTCGAGACCAGTGCATATTGCCCCTCCTCGACTCACAGCATTCCCCTCTCCGATAGTCCTTCCACTACTCAACCTCGACTGTGCCGCCACTCTCACCAGTCTACTTTCCGTCCCTGACACTGAGTGCGCCTCCACGAGTCACCCTACAACTGGCCAGGCATTACCACACCCCTTCGCGTAAGTCCGCTCCCCCTATCCAACACCTCTGCCACCCCCGTCCACGTGTGATCCGCCACCATATTCTTCAGCCCCATCCAAAACCCACACCATAAGTCGCTTTCCTCTTCAAGCCATATCAACACCTATTCAAAACCAAAACCTGACATGTTTGCAACACCATCTCCAAACCTATTTGACTTAAATCACTTCCATCCAAACCCGTTTTCCCAATAACTATTGTAACTTAAATTTCTAATATGCTTTAATCTGAAACCCAAATCCAATTTCAAGCAATCTATATTCACTCCATGAACCCGAATCGCTAGTCGTTTGTTAAAGGCCCGTTTTGCACTAAATTAGACTCATAGTTCACCAAAATTTTGCACACCCTCTTCAAAACCCACTACAAAAACTACATGTATCCTTCAAATTTTGAGACCACAAACAATATGAAATTTCCTTATTTTGATGAAAAAAAAGAATCAAAGAAATAATAAAGATAGTACCAGCGAAAAAATTCTACAAGTATCATGAGACTTCTAAGTGGAAACAAGTAAAGAAAGTAGTTGGTCGACTAATAGGCACCACATCCTATTAGTAGAGAGACGTCGAACTAAATCATTCAAACGTAGAAAATATGGCAATCGAGCCATGGCCCAAGATATGACGGATGATATTAATTTTCTTTCCCGATTTTAACCTTTACAAGTAGTATCAAGAGTGTGGTCAAGGAAGAGACTTTACAAAGGTAAGTGAAGAAGTTTCAATGACTTTTGATTTGCAATGATCGAGAGCGATACAGAAGAACAAAAGACATTACTTTGTGGAAGGTCTTCATGAAGAGCTTTATCGTGAACTATCTCTATACACGATGACAAATTTATCAAAGGAATACAAAAGCTTTATGTAAATTATCTCTATACACGGTGACAAATTTATCAAAGGAATAAAAATTACGGAAAAGGCCGAACGATAATTACGTCACGGGGCAAACCGACATCAAAACTCCAATTCATTAGTCAGCTATCCCGTTGGAATCTCCTAAGTTAACCAATTTGACTAGAGCTGAGCACGATGACCATCAATTGAGTCAGACATACATGAAACTTTTGAAGGGGAGGGAAAGTCGATTCAATTAATGATAGAGATGCATCAACCGAGATCGAGCTGAAAACTTGCAAAGAAGACTTTATTTATCAGAAGAAAATCTTTAGTTGCCTTCCGCCTTTCTCGAAGACACTCCATCTTCCCCGGGCAATGACAAGGATGTCTTCCTACTGGCACTATGTCACCGTGTATAGAGATAGTTCACGAGAAAGCTCTTCATGAAGACCTTCCACAAAGTATTTGTCAAAGGAATACAAAAGCTTTATCGTAAACTATCTCTATACACGGTGACAAATTTATCAAAGGAATAAAAATTACAGAAAAGGCTGAACGATAATTACGTCACGGGGCAAACCGACATCAAAACTCCAATTCATTAGTCAGCTATCCCGTTGGAATCTCCTAAGTTAACCAATTTGACTATAGCTGAGCACGATGACCATCAATTGAGTCAGACATACATGAAGCCTTTGAAGGGGAGGGAAAGTCGATTCAATTAATGATAGAGATGCATCAACCGAGATCGAGCTGAAAACTTGCAAAGAAGACTTTATCAGAAGAAAATCTTGAGTTGCCTCCGCCTTTCTCGAAGACACTCCATCTTCCCCGGGCAATGACAAGGATGTCTTCCCACTGGCACTACCTTTGGCATTACCCTGAGTATTGTATGAGATAGAAATAGTGTCCCATGTTCCTACCATTGCAGTTCGAGATTCGGCCACCTATGACCCTTTCCTTGGGGGTTCTTTTTATCCATTTATCCACTGTCACCACTCCTAAAAATTCGACCTCTCAAAAACAATTGGACCGGCCAACCAATTGACTGACCTCGCTCCCTCGTCATTATGTACATGCTCACCAGAAGCTCAGTGTACTATGGTACGTGTATACACCTCTATTGTAGCTATGCCGCTCAGGCCTTCGTCGCGTCTCTTTCGCCTTGGTATTTCAAAAGTGGGGTGTGACATTACAGGTAGCTATACTACATGGAAAGAAGGAAAAAAAGACTATTCAATGCAGTTATTAAACCACAAAAGAAATTACCTTTCTCCAGTCCTTTCCATATTTACGGTAGGCCTCATAAAATCGCTCCAACTCTTCTTTACTCCATTGAGGCCCCAACATGTCAGACATTTTTCTTTTCTGCAGAAACCAAAATATGAAAACAGCGATAAAATAATGGCTCTCCTGAATGTCATAAGTCACAGGTTACATCTCTTCTAGATAATCAAATATCAAAAGACATGAATAATAACCCTAACATATGATTATGAGCTAGACCAATGGAAGCCCCTAGCATATGCTTAAGAGCTTCCATCAATTGAGCAACAGAATAAAATAAGTAAAGACTCATGGAACATTGTGAGCTTTAGACTGAAAGAACAGATGGTTAAATGACAAAACTGGCACATAAGTGAAACAACCAGTTCGTTATAAATAACAACAATAATAATAATCTGAATGCATTCCTATGGTTAATCGCTGTTCTCATAAGATGCAACTGTGTGGTGACTAATAAGGTAATTTTCCATAAACACTGGAGCAGTAAAAAAATTCAAGGTGGTTAACATGTTCTTGAGGTTGTTTTGGCATGTCAAATACAGTAAGGACAAGTCATCCCCCACTAAGACATCAAAGGATTATGGTATTATGTTAAATAGTAAGGTTGGCGTTTCTATACAGACTGACTCTCAGACTGTATCATGGAGAAATAGATAGCGTGAGTATTTACAGGCTCATGCAATACATGCAGAACTAACTTAAGCAAGTTTTTGGTGTAAGGCTATATTCCCATCTCTGGATTGTAAACAAACAAAAAACCTGTCCTGCCGGGAATCTAGTGGCTAGACCCCAAAATAAGGAATTAGAGGGCGCCAAGAGCCCCTTGCCATATCAGGATATTCAAGAGCACCAAGATTATTCTTTATCGAACTTATGCTGGAGGTACGTTGAAGATGCATAATCAAAACTTTATGAACCAAGTCCGATATTAACAATTGGCCACAAAATTACACTTAAAATACAGGTTTAACGATAAGAAACAAATAACTTGGAGGTTTGGATTGGTGATGCCGGACCAAACTATGGGTCTCTCCCTCCAGTAAAAGAATAGTATCGTTTGAAGGTGCTAGTGGAAGAACCTTTGGTAGAACTGCAATGGATAACTGCTGAACAGTATACCTATAGTGTGATAACAGCTAGCTCCAATATGAGAGGAAGGGAAATGAACAAGAAATGGGAGGATAATATATCTTATTACATTGTATTAACTACAACATTGAATTAAGTTCAACATATACTACATGTCAAGGGTATATGTACTTGATTAAAAACATTATTCTGTTTGTATCCCTTATCCTTTAAGAAATTTAATGACCAGAACTTACTCCCACCACTCCCCCCCCCCCCCCCCCCCCCTTTCACCAAACTCTGCAAGGAGATCCTGCTCCACCCAGAAATCCGGTAGTACTGCGGCACATGATTATTAGAAAATGGGTTCCAATGTCATTTTGCATACCATTTGGTAGCCAACTTATACTGACGGCATACTTACCAAGAATCATTGAGGAGCTATCAATTAAGTTTAATAGGAGCCGTTCATATGAAACTAGAGTCTCATTATTTCACAGCACTCTCAAAGCTAATGGAAAATTAAGCAGATCTGTAACCACTAATTAGTCCCTAACTTTGAACTTGTTTATTTAAAGCACAATAATACTGATCCCTGTAGGTCACCCGTAACATTTACACTCTCAAGCACAAGTAACTCCTACTCAAGGGAAGGGAAGCAGAACAAGAACAATGAGCATCAGTTGGCAGTGATAACCAGATCCCACGCCACTATTGACCTCAAACAACCAAGCAGCTTTAAACGATAAGAATTACCAAGCTGAAAGATCCACGACTAATATTCGTATGCCTCCAAGTAATTTACAAAGAAACAGAAGTAATATTTAACTTTTCACAGTCAAAGCATGCAAACAATTAATGTAATATTGAAGAAGATGACAACATAAAATAAAAGAAGAAAAAAAGAAGCAATAAGTGATGTTTAACTGGCTTAGACAACCAAAACACTTACCCGCGTCCTACTTTTACTAGCACTTGTCCCGTCTTTCTCAAGCCATTCATCATTGATTTTACCATAACGCTTGTTAACATTTCTAGATTTCCTCGTTGAAGCCATAGGAAGTTCTTCACCTGTCTTGAATATGACAAAGCAGCATATGTTATAAAAAAGAAATATCTATTAAAATAAATGGGCCAGCAAAATACGTAAAGTTGAACTAGAAAGAGAAAGGTATCAATGCCAGAGAGGTGGCAGTAGGAGTAGGGCCAATCTGTGTAGGTACAGGTTAATGCCTTCCTGTATATCCTTGGACACATGGACATGGTAGCTTATCAAGAACATCAGGGCTCATCGTCGTTACCCCTACAGCATCCCATACCACTAGTAGGTCTAACATATCCTTCTAGGAAGAAGACAAATTAATATAACTGTCTCAATAATCAATTGATCCAAATCTAGTTCACTATAGTACTCTCTCAATGCACAAATATAGAAGTTGAGACCACTGTATAAACAATACATCGACAGCGCCGACTCTAGTTGATTGCAATAAAATAAGGATACAATCACCTATCTCAATTAAATGAAATCCTCGCTAATACACTACAGTGCTTTTTACTACTTTCCCAGTTTAAACTTGCTAATCTAGTGCAGCCTACTCTAATCTACTCTATTCAGGAAGAGGAACAACATGTACTGACTTTTGTTGACCGACCTAATTTGTCTTAACTAAGAAAATGAGTTTAAATCCTCGGTTTCAGATCCAGCTTTAGTTACTTGGCCCTCTTTTCTCTATGTGAAAGCACGGACAAACATATAGAAAGAAGTGAATGTTTATTGCCTGTCCCAACTACAACTTTCCTTTCCTTGAAGATGTTCGTCCGTCTAGCCGTCTTATAGAAAGGAAGAAAAAAGATAAACCTGTAGCAGAAAGTGTTGAAATCTAACATAATCTTTGCTCGTATATCACATCCACTAACATCAAGGATTAAAAAAAAAAACTGAAAATTTGACTCAAACAACGAAATTCAATTCACAGAAAGAAGGATTTGAACTCTTCGGATCCGAAACTAAGCCAAGATAATGGCCTGTCTACCAGCATATAGAGCAGCAAGAGAGAGAGAGAAGAGAGATTATGGTATTGGCAACCAAAAAAATTAAGAAGAAGATAAGTCAATCTGGAAGGGAAGGGAGCAGAAGAGAGACATGGCCCCACTTCAACTCAAAGAGTCTCTCTCTCTCTCTCTCTCTCTCTCTCTCATGGTGAAAATAAAAGAGGGGTGGATGGTTTGAGGGACCCGTACAGTGTAGGGCAGTCAAACATGTCACGAATTTACACAGAACCTGGAATTCACTTAAGAGTACAACAATAACAATAAAAATTCACTTGGTTGTACCTAATGAATATCCTTTGGTAACCACACTTACATGTCGCGCACAGGATTTTGGCTCCACCAAGATACCGTTGCATAAACCTTTCCAAACTGGGGTTTAGTTGGGAGGCTCTAAAATTATCTGGAGTATGGTGGAGTTCACTTGAACTCTCAAGAGACTTCCCTAAGTTTCTAGAAGTTATAAATTGTTCTCATCATGTAAATAACTTAGGCCTAGAAGCTTCTTGTAAGGTCCTTAAATCCTATAAATACGGTGAAGTCTCATTTGTCCTGACTACCAAACACTTGTAAGTTTCTTTCGTATAGTGAAATTCTTTTAGGTTAATACTTTTGCTCTACTCTTTTGTTCTTCTTTTAGCACGCTAGCTAAGTTTGTTCGAGGGAGGCTTCCACGGATCTTTGAGAAGGAATTCATGCGCCTCAGGGAGGAAGTGTAAGGCAAAAATACTAAGTCCATGACAAGTGGTATCAGAGAGAAGGTCGATCGTTGATTGTCGTCATGTCGACATCCGACGTCGTCAAAGAGCGTCCCGGATTGCCCAAGGAGAGACCAAAAAACACCAAGAGGGGAAGGAGCAAGGAGCCGTCGTTGGAATGTGCCCTTGGCAAGTTGGAGTCCTGCATAGAGCTCTTAGAAAAGGGCGTGACGACGTAGAGTTACAAATGGAGCAAAATCATGACTTATGAAGAATTCTCTCATGGATTGGAAAGTGATATTTCCAATGGCATGACGCTAATTTGAGAGCAATTTTGTGAGAATCGGGCCGAGTTCAAGAGAAACGCAAGGTGGTCCATGCAGAGATTGAGGAACTTCGCGGGGATAGCGAGGCGCCTCGTGCGGAGACTGCGGAATTGCATGAAGAACTCAAGACCAAGACGGTGATGCTCGAAAAGGCTATTGCCAATGGTGGGACTTCAAGTAGGGAGGCACCAAGAGAGAAGTATCCCAAGCCAAAATCCTTTAGCAGTGTTCAAGACGCAAACGTAGTGGAGAATTTCCAATGAACATACAATAATACCTTAAGGCGCTTCCTTCAAGGATGAGGCCAAGAAGGTAAACATTACTGCACTCTATTTTACCGACGATGCTAAGTTGTGGTGGCGGCGCAAATGCATGGAAAGATAGAAGGATTTGTGCTCTTGAGACTTTCTCAAAAAGGAATCAAACCTAATTTTACTCAAAAAAATGTTGAGTTTGTTGCAAGGAGAAGGTTGCGACAACTCAAGCACTGGATTATTCAAGGACTATGCTGCGGAATTCACTCGACTCATGCTTGTTATCACTAATTTGGGCTATTCTTCTTCCTTGATGGGTTGAAACCGTAGGTGGTACAAGAGTTGCAGAGGCAATACATTCAAGACTTGAACATTGTTGTCTCAACAGCCGAGAAGCTTTCGGAGTATCGACGGAGCGATACATCCAAACCAAAGCCAAAGACCACCATCAAGGCCAATGGTGGGGGAGAGAAAAGCAACAACGGAAACGATTCCCCATCGGAGGACAAGCAGACGGAACGCAAAGTTGAGTGTTACGTGTGCAGAAGTAATCACTTTACATGAGATTGCAAGAACAAGGGTAAGCATGTAAACGTAGTCCAAGGCAAGGAGGCTGAGGACGAGGAACCAAGGATGGGCTCGGGTGGGAGACTTACGCTTGCTCATTGCCTTGAAGAGCAAGCTTGCAACGGCAAAGGCCCTGAGTCGACAACTCATGTATGTGGATATCAAGATAAAAGGCGATGGATGACACAGGAGTTGCACACAACTTTATTTCAGACGCGGAGGTCCAACGCTTGAGTCTGATGTTAGAGAAGAACACGAACAAAATAAAGACAATTAACTTGGTGTCTCGTCCCGTGCAGGGGGTGGCCGAAGGAATGAAGATCTGGAAGATTGGACGGGAGTCACCAATCTCACGTTCGTACCACTCGACGACTTCAAGATGATCTAGGTATAGATTTTCTTCAACAAAAGCGATACCAATAGCACATTTAGGAGTCATCAGAATTATGGAGTGCTCGTCGTGCATGGTGAGTGTTGCGCGAGACGAAACCTCAAAGGAGAAAGCTCTCCGTCATCCAACTCAAGAAGGGTGTCAAACTTGGAGAGACGACATACTTGACTGTACTCAAGATGAAAAAGACGTCCATGCAAGGGTGTCAAAGCCGGAAAAAATCGGCCGACTAGGTGACTTAGTCCCTATTAGGCCGACTGGGTTGTTACGGAAACAAAAAAGCGGGTAAAAGATCCGACCCGAACTTCAATTGAAGAAAAATGAAAACCCAAAACAGCAGCCTCCAACCTCAAGAGAAAGAGGAGAAGATTAAAAAAAACTTATTTACTTACAGAGCAGCCACCAACGCCACCGATCCCCGCCGACCGCCGATGCTGAGTCGTCGACCAACGCACCGTAGATAGTTATTTTTTTCATGTTTTCTTTTTTTTTCTTACTACTCTTGGTTTTTGGTGTTGCTAATATGATTCAATTGTTTCATTTCTAGAATATTAAGATATGACTACTTCATCGTCTGCTTCAAATTCCATTATTGGTGAAACCGCAAGTGATTTGAACATTCAAAATGCTTTGAAACGCATATCCGGTGACGTTAGATAGGAGTTTGGTGAACTTGTGAATGCTAAGGCATTAGACCGAATTATATACAAGTTTTGAAGATTATGTTTGGAGACATCTATCGGCTCAAATATCATGTAGGCGATGGGTCCAGAAATGTGAAAGCTTGCACTAAAACCCCTAAAAAAGCAATACAAGCATGTGTCGAGACACTAGATGGTGCGAAGATGAAAAAGACACAGAAGCAAAGTGAAGAGACTGAACTTAGAAGAGAAGTTTCGACATCACATGGTGTATGGAAATAGATGAGGATATGGAAGTGACGACTCGCGAGATAAAAAAGGTTTACTATAGATAGATTTGTGGAATGCGGATATTAATCCAGGAAAAAAAACACCGATTCCACAATGTTTACAAAGCAAGTTCATTTAATGGTCTTGACGAACAAGAAAAAGGTAATGGATACGCAACAATATATAGCACGGTGGGTCATTGAGAGAGATTCCTTTCAACGCCATTCAAAGTAGCAATTTCAAGCTAATGACAGAGGTTATTGGACAGTTTGGTCCAAGATTACCTACGCCAAGTCGATATCGGTTGAGTGGCTTATGTTTGAATGCGGAAATGTTGAGAGTTAAGAATTCTCTAAAAAAGCATGAATATGAGCGGGCCGTATTCAATTGTTCCATTATAACTTATGCTTGGACCGACCGTAAAAGGAGGAGCACTATGAACTTGTGTGTTCATTGTAGAGAAGGGATTTCTTTCATTTCATCAAGAGAAGGTTCGGATGCATTCCATACTAGGTCATACATATTTGAGTATGTCGATAAATGCATTGAAGTCTTGAAAATGTAAAGCCAAAAAAGGTGGTGCAAGTTGTGATTGATAATGCTTCAAACAACATGGCAGCTGCTAGTTTAATGGCAACCAAAATGTCTAATTTATTTTGGACTACTTGTGCGACATACGGTGAATTTTGGTATTCTTCATCTACCTAATTACTAAATACTAATTAGGACGTTCTAATTTTATCTTGTAGGTGCATACAAGAAAAAAATAGACTTTGATTTGGAAAGATTGAACAAGTTGTGTATGTCCAATTCAATTCCAAAATTGACAATAAGAAAAAAAAAGTGAATGGTGATAAAGATGTTCTTCAAGCGGATGATTGTACTCAAGATCAACATGGGATCGATGATGAGATTGATGTTGATCCCGTGACCGGAGCTACATAGGAGGTACTTGACCAAGCGGTGGGAGTAAATGAAATACTTGAACCTATGAGGACCTCTAGGATCACGAGAGAACTTGATCAGGAAGAGTTTATCTCGGAGGCCGAAGAAGATGATGGAAATGACTTTGAGTCCGATGAAGAGGATGTGCCCTTAGTGGATGAACACGACGATATCTTTCATGATTGGGGAGCACTTTAATCTATCTCCTTTTGTTTATGTGAATTTTGGATTATGTATAAGACTTTTTCACTTTGGGTACTTAAGTTAATACTCCGATGACATATTAGCACATATTGCATGTATTTTTTTTCACACACGTATATGTGATATGTATTGGCATACTGCGTATATATATTTTTAATTATAAAAACTCAAAACGATTAATCCGATTAGTCTCCTATTAATCCGATTAATCCCTAGTCCACGTGAACCGACTAGCGGCTGTCTAGCGATTTTTACAACCTTGCCTATCATACCTCGATTAGTAGTTCCAACCCGACTTATACATGCTGAATTTTAGAAAAAAATAGTGAGTTAATTGTCAAAATTGACAAATTCCAGCCTCCCTCCCGATGTCTAGTTAAACAATTACCCACTTCTCAATTGACTTCACTAACGGTTAATTTAGGAGAGCAGCTAAGTGTTGGATTTTAGAAACCCCTACTAGAAGTATATTATACATCAACCAATACCTAATTTAACCCACAATAGCCTTGTAAAGGATGTCTGGACGAATACCTAACTTAACTCATACTAGTCCGTTAGCGAATGTTATTTGGTACGCGAAATACTATATAGCTGAAAATTATATATTTCAGAAATCAAACTCTCTGGAATTAAGTTCCCTATAAAATTATATTTCCATGTTCGGCAAATATATAAATATTCCCATGAATATATATTCCATATAAAAATATATTTTTTATTGATAATTAAATATATTTAAGAATTGTTACTTTTTGTTTGTGACTTTTCATAGTAGTTCGTTAAGGTGATATGTTAGTATTCAAAAGAACAAGGTTCAAATTCTATTGACATAATAATTTTTTTTTACTTATAACCCAAACTAATCCTGACGTGAAACGGGCCAAACAAAAAAAAACTAATCTTTTTTGAAAACCCAAAAAAGAATGAAAACAAATAAAATTTTTTAAAAATGGGAAAAAGAAAGGGAAAATGTTAAAATATAAAAACATAAGAAAACGAAAAAAAACAAAAAACGAGAAAGAACAAAAAAGGGGAAAAACTTTTAAAAAGTTTAGAAAAAATAACGATTTTTCTAAAAACAAAAAATTAGGTTTTTAAAAAAAAGGAAAAAGAAAAAAGAAAGTGAAGAAAAAACTTTTTTTTAAAAAGTATATCAAAAACAAACAACAACAAAATTTACAAAAAAGCAAAATAATTTACAAGAAAAAAAACCAAAAAAATGAAAACAAAACAAATGAAAGTTAAGTGAGGAGGAAATAAAAGCATGCTTGGTTTGAGGCTGGGAGTTTAGGAGGGAGGGTTATAGAGGGTTAAATGAGGGTTTAATTCACCCTCTTTTGTCCATTTTTTAACCCCCCAAATCGAAGGGTTAACGAGGGAGATTGAGGAATTTTGTTTAAAAAGTCATAAATACCCCTTATTTGTTCTATAAAATATCATGATTTTTTCTCCATTTTTTTCTTGTTTTCAACATGTTGCTCCGTAGCTTCCTAATTTGTGAAGATATGTTTGACAAGTTCTAATTAAAATTTCAATCAAATTTAATTTTATGACATATGTAATAAGGTTATTTTGGTAACTATCACATTTTTAGTAATCCTCCTCTCACTCAAAACCTCTAATCCAATTAAGAGTTATTAAACACCCCCCGCCTAACTCTCCCTCTAATCCAAACAAGGTTCTATGTATTGACTCTACTCCCTCATTTAACCCCACTTAACTCTCCTTATTTTTTTCCCCTCAATCCAAGCAGACCCTAGGCCTCGTTTGGTTCGCGGAATGGAAGGGAAAGGAAATCAATTCCTTGTCATTTCATTTCCCTTGGGAAACTTTAATTCCTATTGATTTTCCTTTCCGATGTTTGGCAATGCCAAGGAATTTGGAAAGGAAAGTGAATACTTCAATGTGGGAAAGTGATTCCTTGCTTGGATGGATGGAATCACCTTCCCCCCTAATTTCATTTCCATTGGGGATCACTTTCCCTTCCTCCTCAATTCCTTTGGCACCCAAACATAGGAAAGCAATCACTTTCCTTTCCCAACCCGGAGATTCCGCGAACCAAACGTGGCCTAAAGGATGTCCAGAATGCGGCGGACACGAAGTATGTGTATCCAAGATTAGGGTTCTGACACAAATCAAATAATAGACATAGCGAGAGTGGGGATTCCTCGGTTCCGATTATCGCAATGATAAAACTTCCCTATTCTTTCTATAACCAAATTGCACAAATCATGATGACGATGATAATGAAGAAGAAGATGAAGAAGAAGAAGAAGAAGGAGAAGATGGGAACTTGCCTTGTCGGAGAGGCTCCTCCTCCTCTAGCTCCGCTACTGCCGCTGCTGCTGCTGCTGCTCGGTGCTGCTGTCCGGACCGGGGAGCACAGCCGCCGCCGCTTGGGGCCGCGCGCGCCACCCGCACCAGCCCACCCCCTCCCTCGACTCCCCGATCTCTCGCTCTTCTAGTTCGTGGTTGCAGAAGAAATAGAAAATTAAAAAAAAAAAAAATTGAAAGAAGAGGAAGAAAGAAAGATCCAACGAGAGTGGGGTTGTGGTGGTGGGAATGGTGGTGAGGGTTTGGGTTTTGAGGCTCTGATGCATGGGCCTAGGAGCTAATGTTTTACATGGGCCCAAGAGAGAAAAAGACTTTGGAATAATTTGATGGATATAGAGGGGTATAATTTGGAAAGTATTTGGGGGAAGATTTTAAGTTAGGATTAATTAAGGAAATTTATTTGGACTAAGGAGGTTTCTTTTCTTTTTACCTCTAAATAGTAAATTCATATGGGTTGCGCATAGAACAAATATTTCATAATATTACAGAAAAAAATAGTTCAAATATTTAAATATATTTAAATTAAGATTTGTTAAACAATTTAAATATTTTTTGAATTTTTTTTTCCCCTTAAATTTAGTATTTGAAAATTTTATTAGTTTTAAAATATATGTATTTGGAGGGAAGTAAAGAGAAAGTTGGTCTTTTTGTGATGTATTTTAAAAATAAATTGTGGGTGATATATATACGGCTTGGACGGCACATTTTTGAGCCGTTTTCAAGCCCCGTTATAGTAGTAGAGATTAGAGGTGAATCGCTAATTGTCGCAACATCTAATGAATGTGGTTCTCGAGGCGGGACTTTTCTATCGATCTATGAAAGACACTACACTCTCATCCTTTTTTTTTTTTGCTACAAGTTCATTAGTGTCACGACCCGCACCCTGTATAGGGGCACGAGAAGTGGGTACGTCCAGCCTACGCCGCAGTGTCGGCGGTAGAAAGCTGTCCTAGGTTGCTAACTAATCTCATGCAGTGTATATAATGTACTTGTCCAGATATCAGCTCCGAATGGAGGACAAGTAAAGGATATGATATACTCAATCACAGTCTAAAGCACGATAAGATAACACAGAAGTTATACCTAAGGAATTAAAGACAACAACAACTAACTACTAAAAAAATACAACAATATCTCAAACAAACTCAATATCTTAACTTTAATACAACAAGTCAAAACATGAAAGCTAAAGTAGTCTACTAGCTAATCTCCTGAATCACTCCTGAGAGTCGGGACCAAAGGTAGCTAATCCCTCGCCAGGTCCATGGTAAGTAGGACATGTGTCCTCAGGATTATCATCTGTAATATTTTCAACAGGTCCAATCAGGACAGGAACGAGTACAACTCATCTAGAAAACCCAAGTAAATGACAAAGAACTATAAAGCAGTTATAGACAGTTTTATTGATGAGCATGGCAGTTTTATACAGGTAATGATGGCATAGAGAAACAGTAAGATATAAGAAAAGAAAGGTAACTAAAACAAGAGAAGAATCATGGCAATGAAGACGGTAATAAAAGCTAACTGAACTAGAATAATAGGTATGAGTCCAGACAGTACAATATAAGTCTAATGTAATCCCAGTGTGAGTCCAGTCCATATAATCCGATCTTGAATCTATAGTTAAGCTAAGCCCATACTCTAACTCAAAACATGAAACAACTCCTAGGTATCCCACTTAACCCCATACATATCTTAATCTACTTAGGACTATCCACATAACCTATATGGTCAAACCTAAACCAATTAGTCGGTAGTCTATGGTTTAGTCAACTTAGTCAAACTAGTCCCTTAAAGTCCATCTAAGCCCCTTTTGTCACGACCCGCACCCGCTTTTCGGATACGAGACGTGTCCAAGCCAGCCTACGCCGCAGAGTCGGCGGTAGAACGTTGTCAAGCCCGTAAGAAATAAATGCTCAAAATAACAAAATATAATATTTGCTGCTCATTCACATTTCTAAGTTTATTACAACAGTTACAACATTTAAAATTAAAGGAAAATACAATATTCTCACAATTAACGAAAATGACAACTAGTTCCACTATCTAGGTCGGCCTCAGCATACTCATGTCTTCCCAGTGCTAAGAGTGATCGCGACTATACCTGAAAAATATTGGTTTCCAGTCAGGAATGGAACAAGTACACAAACCGACGACAATGAAAACACAATAGAATTAACAAGACATGAAAATAACATATGAGATATGAAAACTGGAAGATAACTGATGACATAGCACGATAGAGAAGTAAAGGAAAAATAAAAGACATCTACCTAGGTGGTGTAAAATATCTGTTTCAACATGTGAACGGCTAGGGGATAAATCCGGCACCTGCACGTGTCGTGTACAGATGCTATTATTCAAGAATAGACTCATGGGATAGTTCTGGGTAGTTCACACGTTTACTAAGATATTTCTCCTTCCGACTACTCCGTGTGACGAGCGTGTCAACAAGCAGCAAGATATATGTATAGACATGAAATAAAAAGACTACTATGAATCGAAAGCAATCAGAAAGTGCACTTGCCTGAGGTCCTTAGTTGGAGAAACCAATAATAACATACCACTCAACGAGCCACAATCAATCAACACATGCAGAAGTCTCCGGATGCTGAAATAAATAGAACCAACATTCTCAGAATAGTCAAATTAGCTAGGATTGCCTGTCCTTAAGTCCAATTCTGGATACAGGGGCAAAACGATAATTTTGGACAAAAACGACGTACGATTCAACTGTCTCATAATTGGACCAAACTTGGCATACAGGACCAGAAAAATGATACGGTCCTGTTAGCGCAAGTTTCGTCTCGATCTGACGAGCGTGCACAAAGTAATTGAGAAATTTGTAAAGTACACGATACGGTAAATTTTGACGGATACGCATCAAATTCGTCGCGCACACGCGACCAATTTGAATTCCGTCAAAGCCCACACGACCACGAAGCCGTTACGCACCTTTCGATGCTTTCGGTTCGCGACCACGTCGCCCAGATTGGCGGGACGCACGTTGGCTCGGGAGAATTTCAAAGATTTGAAAACTGTTTTCTAAGTTTTTTCCTGATTTTTAGAATCAAATATCTTCCTATATAATAAGCGTAAATTAGTTCTACAAAAAGTGTTCTAATCTTGTATGGGTTGTCTACAACTGTGTTAAGTTAGAATCTCGAAGACTGGCTTCCAAATTGGGGTTCGAGAGGGGTTTCCTGTCCTGTTTTGGACAAGTTTTTCGGGTTTTTGGGTTCGATTTTTCTGGCAATATAGATCACCTAAAATCAAACTAATTGATCGGAATTGAAGGTGTATATATCGGGATCTTACATGAAGAAAAAGTTCGGAAAACGATCGAGCAATGAGAGTGCAATGAGAGTGCACTTCGATCACGAAGTTGGGGCTTGCACCGCCATTGCTGCTGTTCTGCGCCTGTGCTTGCGCGCTGTCCACGGCGGCCTGGCCGGCCGGCGGCGGCCCGCGGTGGCGCGCGCGCGCGCGCGGGGGTGCGCCCAGGCTCGACGTTCCCTCGGGACGTCAGCGCTATTCGTTTTAGGGTTTCGATGATAATTTCCCTTCATTCTCGCGCTCTCTCTGTATATATACAATTATATATATAGCGTTGCTTTGCTGTTTCGATGGGGAAGGAGTTAGCCGAGAGCCTGTTGGACTTAAGGCCACTGTGGGCCGACTGGGATGGGGTGTTGCTCGGGCTGGGCCATTCTATTTTAATCTGTTTCTTTCTTTGTTTTTCTTTGTATATGTATATCCATATATATATATATATATATATATGTATATATATACATATACCTACACATATACCTATATACCTATATATATATATATATATATATATATTTATACCTATATACCTATATATATATATATATATATATATATATATATATATATATATATATATATATATATATATATATATACACCCATTCACATATACATTTGTATATAATATATATATGTATATATATATATATATACATACACATCTATAATTAATACTATACATATATACATATATAATATATATATGTATATACGTACACATACGTATATAATATATTTATCTATACAAATACACACACATAAATACCTATATATATATATATATATATATATATATATATATATATATATATATATATATATATATATATATATATATATACACACACACACATAAGTAGTTAAATACTTATGTATATATATATACACACACATATACAAATATTTATATAATATATTTTTATATATATAAATACATAATTACACACACATAAGTATAATCTATATATTTATATATACGTACACATACACCTATTTCTATAATACATTTATATATACATACAAGTACCCACACAGATAGTATATTCATATATTCACTCACAGATATTTATCTATGCATCCACCCATATATATTATACATATATATATATATATATATATATATATATATATATATATATATATATATACACACACACATATATCTTTTGGTTAAAGAATAAAAATGATAATAACTAATATTAATAAATAATTTATATTTAATAACCACAATAATAATATTAATATTATATAACCTCAATAAAATAATAATAATAATAATAATAACAAATTCAATAAGCCAATAAGTAATTATTTATAAAATCTAAAATCACCATTTAAAATTAAATAACTAATAGAAATATATTAAAATTCGGGAAGGGGAGCTACACCTTTCTAGGTCAATTAGGTCATGGTTTGACCTATAGTTGACTTTAGTCAACCATGGTCAACAAGGCTACCTAGGTCAACCATTCAAGAGCCAATTAGGCCAAGTATAGGGCAACCTCTTATTAGCCATAGACTAGTGTATCTAGGACACTACCATATGTATACAATATATATAGCCATTATATATACAATATTTAATATGCATAACCTACTATATGTATACCAATACATATCCACCTATATATATATAAAGCATATATACTCACATTCATATATATAATACATATATACAATATATCTATATCAAATATATTTATACATAGGCCTATACCATATATATATATTTACTATTCATAAATCATAAGGTATATATCCAATACCTATACATATATAACCAAATATATCACATATATATATCATACACTATATATATATATATATATATATATATATATCTATATATATATATATATATAATAATAATAATCTATATGTAACATATATATATATATATATATATATATATATATATATATATATATATATATATATATATATGTTACATATAGATTATTATTATTATTATTATATATATATATATATATATATATATATATATATATATATATATATATTATATATATATATATATATCATAACATAGATATATAGAGAGAGAGTAAAAGGGAGTGAAGGGTTAGGGTTAGGATTAGGGTTAGTAAGGGTTAAGGGGGTTTAGGGTTATGGGGGTAGTGGGCTGAACTGTGAAGGGGAGGGGTTCTCAGAAAACTGAGAACCCAAACTCACACACACACATACATAATATACATACATACATATATACATATATATGTTCACGTGCACCTACACCTATACCCACACACTCATATACATATATACATACATATACAATATATATACGCACAAATATACATAAATATACACACTGAAATCGAATTGAAATTCGATTTAGAAATTAGAAAATACCAAAAAATCCCAAACTGGAAACACTATTCACTCCAATTAGGTAAACCTAAATTCGAACCAAAACTCGACTAAGGCTCGATACCAATGGTTGGTAACACTAGCCCCTAGTGTCCCTTAGTGTCCTAAGTGCCTGACACGACACCACGACACAATATGATGTGTCAAACTCTCACAAAACCGAAACAGGTAAACTGTTACACAGTGAACTGTCACCGCGTCGTGCAGTGATGCACCTAGCTCTAGGACACGACACAAGTGTCTAGGAGTCTCGTGCTCATGTCCCTAGGTTTGCCTAGGGTTAGTCTAGGGTTAGGGTAGCCTGCACAGTGTCCACGTGTCCTCAGGACACGGCACGAACACCGTATCAGTCGAGTTTTCTCGACTGATACACGCGGTTTAGCACCGCGTCGTGCAGCGGTTCACGTGTCTCGTGGACACGTCACGAGCCACGTGGGACCTCGTGGTCATGTTCACGTGTAGACCACGTATTGGGCTACACACTCGTGTCAACACGAGGTGTCCAAGTGGTGTCTAGACACGACACGAAGGCCGTGTCCAAGTGAAAAACTGGGTCTGTGCTGTGCAGTCTGTGACCCGTACGAGTACGATTTCTCACTCGACACGACACAGGAAGTTGTGAGACTCGAGGGGGGGCCTGTCAGAGGTTGCCCCCACCTCTGTGCCAAGTGGCACGTGTCCACGTGTCAAGAACATGGAGAAAATAGGATCGGGTAGCAGGGGACAGTGCACTGTGTGTGCACAGCGTGTTCGTATCCATTTTGGACACGGACACGACACAGTTTTGTGCTCAGTCAACTAGGGTTGTGACCTACAAGTCTAGGGCTACCCAAAAATGTAATTTGTTTTGGAAGAAAACAATTTTGGTTTCTAAGTGGCAATTCATCAAACACTTAATTTAAACATAGATACGTGTCCGATACGGACACCAAACCAAACCTATTTCCTACAAAACTTGACCCACAGCTAGGGTATACCTATATGCATGCAACCATGAAGATAAAACACAATATTATTAGGTTTTAGGGCATGTTACCTATTGAGTGGAAAACCTCAATAAAACACCAAAGTAGGGGGGTGTCCTCTTCAAATGATGATGCCCAAATGTCTTGAAAACCTTGCTAGCTAGCCTCCCTTAGCATCCTCAATAGTAGGGGATTCCAATGCTAGAAACTAGACTCAATTTGGAGCTAAAATGGTTAAGTGGTGAAGGGTTGAAGTTGTAGAAAAAACTAGTTTTTAGGGTGTATGTAAAATGGCATGAATGATGAGGGGGGTGCATATATATGATGGGGGGTAGGGTTGGTCTGCCATGGGAAGGGTATGGGTAGATATTAGGGTTCCTTTCCACCTTGCAAACTTAGCCCTTAAGGTTTTGACTAAGGGGATAGATATTTCTAGGTTTTCTAAATATCTAAGAAAGTAATATCTTAGATATTTCCAACCTAAGTTATTTACACATAAGCTAACATCTAACATTAGTCTTCTAGGTTAGTTGCTAACCTCTAGATTAGTGCTAAACTAGGTTAGGAGCTAACATGACACTTAACAACTAATTAAATAATAATAAATTACATAAATCCAAATAAATTCTAATAAATTACCAAAATACCCTTTTGACTAAAAAGTGGTAATTTGATATCCTAATCACATGGTTAGGCTCATATGGTCATAGTTAGTCTCTAAGTCATATAATCTCTAGGGTTACATTAGGGTTACACTAGTAGTTAACCAAAGTCATAAGCCATGACTTAGAAAATAGTTTTAAACTATCTAAAAATCACCAAAATTCATAACATGACTAAATCACCATTATTTAATAATAAAAATAATAAATTTTCAAAATATCCCAATTTCAGAAAACTGGGTGTTACAATTAGCTCAACCAATGATGGCAAATGATGGGTCTAATGCCTGTAGGAACATGTAAACAACATCTTCAAACGTCCATGAGCCTACGAGCGGCAGAAGGAAGCACGATGTAGCTGATAGGGTAGGTTGACTCGGGCATTTCAAACTCGAATCAGTGTAGATGTTGATGATTCGATCGAGGCAGAACAACTACAAAATAGTTACATCCGTTAAGGTCGATCACCAACAACGAGACTAGTGCCAACATTCCTTAGCATCGACTAGCTTAACTTGGCTTTATTTAGCGCTATTAGTTGGATTAGCTTGACCTTCTTTAGCGCTGTTAGTTATATTCCAAATGTATAATCTTTAGGGTTAGGTGATTTGAAATGCAACGACATGAAGCAAGGTCTGCTTCGAATTTGAATGTAAAGGAAAGGGAAAACTTAACTTAGATCGAATACCGAAATCAGCAAAGTCTTAAATGCAATAAGACCTTCAACATTATCTAATTAGAGGTCGACCTACAAAAAATTATCTTTTTTTTTGCATTCAATTAGATACTATTAGAACTTGACGAATAATTAGAGACAATTAGACCTTAATGCCTAATTAAAGGCTTCGAAAAAAGAAAGCAATTGTGTGCTAGTTTCTTTGCAATTAACCAATAATTTGAGGTAAAAATAATCATTATAACTCCTAAAAAAAATTAATATTTCTTTCTTATATCCTTACCACCCTTTATAATAATAGTACGACCATAAATTGATGTCCCAGGCCCAAGTCAACCCATAAACCCCTCAATGCGTGTTGGACCACCAAATTAATTATTTTGGGAGATTTTACCACGTTATATAAACGTTGTGTATGTGGGTGTGTGTTTTGGGGGGGGGGGGGGGGGGGGGGGGGGTCCCAACAACCATTTTATTAACTAGGGTATTTTTGTCCTAGTATTTTTTAACGTTAGTAAGATATATTTTAATTATTTTACTCAAAATACCCTTATAACAGTTCTATTCTAATAGTATTTGTGATAATTTGACACATGCAAATTCTTATAATATTGCTTAATTGATCCAAATTTACCCAAAAACTTCTAATACTTGTAAGCAATTCAGTGAAGTAGTTGCTAAGTCCAACAAAATCACAGAAGAATTTGGGAGGCATAAACTTGACCGACCACCACCAAGTTGCAACGATTACATCCGGCTTTTGAGAAAATTAAATTGAGGTTACGTAATTTATTATTATTATTATAAATTAATAAATTTTTATATTGTGATTTGATTAGTTTTTTAAATTATAGTTTTAAAAAAAATATTATGGGTCTCCATGATGCTGGTGGTTCTAACCAACATTATGAAAATCTTTCAAAACATTGTTAGAATGTTTATTTTAATTTTAAAAATAACTATTATGCTAGTAACATTGTAGGAAATGAACTACCACTGGCACAAATGTCATCTCCAGAAGTTAGAAGTATTAATAGTAATATTTCAACTATAAAAAGATCATTGCAAAAACTAAAAAAAGATCGATTTTATGAGAACAGTACAAAATTATTTATTACAAACGAGAAAAATGAAGTCTTAGATCCCAAAGACCAAAAACAAATACCTAAAGCTACAGAATGCAAGAAATGTAAAAAAAAAAAAAAAAAACTTTAAATGACCAAAAAAAATACGGGACAAAAACTTTGAAGATACATTATGCAATTTGTTATGGAAATGACACAGTTAATGATAGACAAGCACAACTAAGCGCGGGTCCTTAAGGATATTCAGTAAGAAACTTTACTTATTCTACTTCTCGTAACAAAACCAACTTAACAGAAAATATCATTTGTGATTAACAAACTTATACTTTTTGTGAGAATGAATCATATTATGATTATACAAGTAGTACACTAAATCCTGTTTTATTAACGTTTCCAAATCTACTACTAGAGCAAAAGATGTTAAAAAATTGAAAAAGAAAAAGAAATTTGAAAAAAAGAAATTGTAAATATTAATATTTTTTCTTTAACTTCAGCATATGGACTAGTAAACAAAATTATCCTTTTGTTTGTATCAGAACACATTATACTTATGAAATGGGTTCAAAAAAATGAATTCTTTGTCTAAGACCGTCGAAATTTATGCATACTTGATCTGCAATCGGCCGAGTCATTTTACAAGTTTTACGTGAATATGATATTCATAATAAAAATGTCAAATTCTTTTGATAATTTAGTAATAATACTTCTTGTATCAATATTTCAAAATCTCTATTTTAGCCTGTTTTAGAAGGACGACTTTTTTCATGTAAGATGACGTTTAGAATTTTTTTTTTTTAAGAATGCACCGCATAGAAAGAGTTCTACTAATTATTTGATGTTGAAATCTTATATTAAATATAGAGATGTTGTTACACACTATATTAATGTAAACCAAAGAGTTGTTTACCAAATAAAATTTCTACTTATCTTAAAAATATAGGAATGTCATTTTTTTTCTTCTGAAATTAATTAAACTAGTAAAGTTCCTTTATTTACATTTTTTTTTATAAGCCCATTTTTTTTGAACTCCAAAGACCATTTTTTGGCCCATTTTCTATGTCTAAATTTTTTTTTTCAGGGACCAATCCGGAAGTAGCTCGGGCCATCCCGCAAGTAACCGGGTTCAAGGCTGGGCTGGGTTTAGATTTTGGTTTACTTGGTCCGGTCCGACCGGCCGGGCTTCCACCCGGGGCTGGCCCGGTCTATGTCCGGTCAAATTTGATCAAAATTGGACCGAACCCGGCCTGATAGACACCCTGGCTTGCAATCCGTAAGGCCCCTAAATCTTAAGGGCCTGTTTGGTAACAGTGTTTTCATCGGTTTTGGGATATTTTTGAACCAGATGTTTATGAAAATTCTTGTTCTTTATTTGTTTGATTCACTGGTTTTGGTCGGCTCAAAACCCTCCAAAACCAATGTAATGTAATTTTGGGTGGCTTTATAAACACACCAAATCAGTGGATTTTGAGAGATTTTATTATTTTATTTCATTTATATTCTCATCAAAAATATATAATTATAACTACTAATATCATATCCTATTTTTTTTTTCTTTGTGTTTCTCTTATACTTCTTACAAACTATGGCTACTTTTTCGGTCAGTTTTAAAAATCTCTCGGCTTCTTTCATCCAGGCGACCATATTATTTCATGTGTTTGTATTATTTTGATCAAATATAAACTTTTAACTTTTGATCAAGGAGTGGACTGGATGGCAGTTTCTGTGCTCGAGACTGTTTTGCTTATATATGGACATATAGGTAATTTTATTCGTGTAAGAAACTTTCAGAACCGCTTATTAATGAATTACCTAGATGGGTTGGACTGGCTTAAAAGCCGCTACTTAAAACCACCCAAAGTCGGACCTCTCGTAACCGTTCATAACCGGTACTCTAAAACACATCATAATCGCTACCCTACAATTGCCAACCAGACCCTAAGTGTGTTGGGATAGTGTTCAATAGCATTTGTCACCAAAAGTTGCAGAGCAACCCAAAGGTCCCAAAGAGAGACCTCTAAAAGAACAGAAAAAATAGAAACTGAATAGGACATTCACATTGCAACCATAGATAGAGAGATACAACACTAACAACACACACTGTGTATCATATTCATAGTATCATATTCATACACAAAATAGGATAGAAAATCTCAACCCAACTCGAGTAAATACTAATAAAACTTGTTAATAATCCTCTCCTTCTTCCTCCCCGTCGTCCCCGCCCTCCGCCCCGACCTCCTCGTAGTCCTTCTCGAGCGCCGCCAGGTCCTCTCGGGCCTCCGAGAACTCCCCTTCCTCCATCCCTTCCCCGACGTACCAGTGGACAAAGGCGCGCTTCGAGTACATGAGGTCGAACTTGCGGTCGATCCGCGAGAACACCTCCGCCACCGCGGTGTTGTTGCTGATCATGCACACCGCGCGCTGCACCTTGGCGAGGTCCCCGCCCGGCACCACGGACGGTGGCTGGTAGTTGATTCCACACTTGAATCCGGTCGGGCACCTGCAACAGAGACCACAATGGAAGACGAATTAGTAGCAGAACCAGAAATTCAAGCTCGGGTGGGCTGGAGTGGACTAGATGTGGACTGACTCATATGGAAAAATAAATAAATAAAGGATTCGTGGTTCCGCCTTTGGATCAAGCTAACCCTTATCAAATTCTAATGACTTCTAAGGAGTTCAAAGAATGCAGCATTTGCAATTTGGGATTGTAGTTTGGTATGTCATAATTTCCTTGTTCAAGAAGTTCAAACAAAAGGAATATGATTGACCATAGATATGCTTATTGGGTTGCACTATACATAGAGATGCAGAAAAATTCTCACCATGGGTTATATTTACCAAGGTATGAATCTAGTTTATAAAACTGGGGAGGTTGGTACTCTAGGTTGCATAGACATGAACGCTGATTCGGATACGGACATGATACATACTAGGATATTGGTAGGTATGGATACAGTTATATAATCACATGACAACAAATATATATACTTTTTTTTTCTTTTCTCAAATATGTTTGGCTCGATCACGACTATGGAAAATCACTTTTAACCAATATTTTTGGTCTTTTTGGGGCTGGACATAGGCAAGCCAGATCTGAAGTGAGTGTCTGAGGAAGTGTCGTGTCGGATGTGTGTTAGATACGGGTACGGGCACATATACAATCCATGAGGGAGTATTTGTTGCACAAGAATAGTTGCTACTGAATAAAGCAATATATATATATATATATATATATATATATATATATATATATATATATATATATATATATATATATATATATATATATAAAATATATATATATATATATATATTGGGGTAAGAAATCATATGATAAAAACACTTTTAAAAGATGACAAGCTGAAGTACATATGAGTCATGACTTGAATGTTGAATAAGTGTCGTGTCAGATGTGTGTTAGATACGGATACAGGCACAGCTACATTCCGTGGAGGGAGTATCCGTTGTGCAATGTAGTTGGTACGGAATAAAGCAATATGTGCATAAGAAATCATCTGATAAAAACGTTCTTCAAAGATGAACAAGTTGAAGTATATCTGAAGTGAGTGTCCGAGGAAGTGTCGTGTCGGATGTGTGTTAGATACGGGTACTGACGCAGATACATTCCCTGGAGGGAGTATCTGTTGCGCAAGCATAGTTGGTACTGAATAAAGCAATATGTGGGTAAGAAATCATACGATAAAAACACTTCTAAAAGATGACAAGTTGAAGTATATATATGACTTGAATGTTGAGGAAGTGTCGTATCGGACGTGTGTTAGATACGGATACGGGCACAGCTACATTCCGTGGAGGGAGTATCCGTTGTGCAATGTAGTTGGTACTGAGTAAAGCGATATGCGAATAAGAAATCATCTGATAAAAACGTTTTTAAAAGATGAACAAGTTGAAGTATATCTGAAGTGAGTGTCTGAGGAAGTGTCATGTCGGATGTGTGTCAGATACGGATACGGGCACCGATACATTCTCTGGAGGGAGTATCGGTTGTGCAATGTAGTTGGTACGGAATAAAGCAATATGTGGGTAAGAAATCATCTGATAAAAACGTTTCTAAAAGATGAACAAGTTGAAGTATATCTAAAGTGAGTGTCTGAGGAAGTGTCATGTCCGATGTGTGTTAGATACCGATACGGGCACAGATACATTCTCTGGAGGGAATATCTGTTGTGCAAGAAGTATATGTGACGCGAGTGCTGAGGAAATGTCGTGTCGGATGCGTGTTAGATACGGATACGGACACGGATTCAAGCTTACCAATCGACAAATTGTACGGTTCTTTTGGTCTTGATCGTCGCGACAGCAGCATTGACATCCTTGGGCACGACGTCGCCCCGGTACATGAGGCAGCAGGCCATGTACTTCCCGTGCCTCGGGTCGCACTTCGCCATCATGCTCGAGGGCTCGAACACCGCGTTCGTGATCTCGGGCACCGAGAGCTGCTCGTGGTAGGCCTTCTCGACCGAGATCACGGGGGCGTAGGAGGAGAGCATGAAGTGGATCCGGGGGTACGGCACGAGGTTCGTCTGGAACTCCGTGACGTCCACGTTGATGGCGCCGTCGAACCGCAGTGAGGTCGTCAGGGACGATATGACCTGGGATACCAGCCGGTTCAGGTTCGTGTAGGTGGGCCTCTCGATGTCCAGCGACCTGCGGCAGATGTCGTAGATGGCTTCGTTGTCGAGGAGGACCGCGACGTCGGTGTGTTCGAGCAACGAATGCGTGGAGAGGACGCTGTTATAGGGTTCTACGACTGCCGTAGACACCTGAAACAAAGATTTCACATTAGTAATATATACGGAAGTTAACATATTGGAGATCTTCCGGTTCTGGAGACCTTGTACGATTGTACAACTTGTACATGCTCAGAAACGGTCCGGGGACTACATTATGCATGACAACATTCATCTCTAAAAATCCATGGATCTAACAAGTAACCGCAGCTAAAGTAAAAGCTCAAGAAAACATCAAACAAAGCTAATTAATGACTGCAGGTCAATGAAACTAATTCAAACAGATTGAATGGCAAATCTTGTGATGCTGTGATGGATCATAAGTATCATCATATTCTCGTTTTTGTTAATATAACAAATAAGCAAAACAACATACAAATTCACAAATGCGCGACAATGTTCGTTTGCATATATAGTTTCATATAGAATTATCTGGTATGGCTATCGTGGCTAGGAATTTGACACCAGCATTACTGATGACGCAATGTCGAAAGCACTTTTTATAGCTAGTTGATTCTTTTGTGGAACTTTCTCTTGCTTCAAGCATTAGTGATAGACGCAATGTTGATAGCACTTCTAAAAGCGAGTTAATTCTTTTGTGTCCTCCCCTCAGTGGTCGGAACCGGATGGCCGACGTTAGCAGGAGGGCTGGACGTGTGGGCCTCCGGTCAGACCAATGAGGAGGGGACACGTGGTACTGCGGTTTAAACCGGGTCTCCCCTCGGCCTGAGAAGACTTTTTCTGTATCAAAACATTTGAACCGATCCACCAAATAAACATTGGAAATAGGTACTCATAAGGCACTGATACGGACTAAAATTTATACTTAAGCTATGGCATGAATATGGAAAAATATTTTTTCGTATCCGTATCATGTCCATATCCCATATCCGTATCTAGGAACAGATCCAGAATTTTTTTTATCATAGGGCACTTACCTGAGGGGAAGGGAAGATTGTGAATCCGAGCTTCGACTTCTTCCCGTAATCCACAGACAAGCGCTCCAACAGCAAGGATCCCAAGCCGGACCCGGTGCCGCCGCCGACGGCGTTGAACACCAGGAACCCCTGCAAGCCGGTGCAGTTATCTGCTAACTTCCTGACGCGGTCGAGGCACAGGTCCACAATCTCCTTCCCAACTGCAGATAGACAACAATTAGCATTGCACACATTAACAACCCAAAAACCCGCAAATATACACGTGGCGGCAGCCCATTGGCCCCCTGCTAGCCGCCACAAGGTGGCGGACCAATTGGCGGTCACGAAACCTGCGGACAAAATAGATAGTGAGGATGGCATTGTTGTCGGGTTACCAGTGTAGTGACCCCTGGCAAAGTTGTTTGCGGCGTCTTCCTTCCCGGAGATGAGCTGCTCCGGGTGGAAGAGCTGGCGGTAGGGCCCCGTCCGGACCTCGTCGATGACGGTGGGCTCGAGGTCGACGAAGATGGCGCGAGGGACGTGCTTTCCGGCACTGGTCTCGCTGAAGAACGTGTTGAATGCATCGTGGCAGACTCCTACCGTGGTATCACTGCACCAGGTATAGCCAATCTGTTTAGCCAAACAAATCCCCGAAACGCCCAAGTATCAAAAACGCAGAAGGGCACTTAATCGCGACTGAGAGTTAAATACTTATATTATTCCAGCACACTCACAACACGTGAAATGATCTCTCTCATCTCTACTTCCTCTCTCTCTCTCCTCTTATTGAAATAAACTAAAAGAAATTTGAAGATGTAGGAAATATAGAGCAAAGTGAGGAGTAGTAAATATATGAAGAATGTGGACAGATATTTTTCCAGGACAGGGAGGGATACAACAACTGGGTGGCCAGTGCTTCTCCGCATCAGTTCTTTTCACTCACATGATGATGACCCCCACCAACAAATAGCCACACACCCACCCAATAATGGTGTAGGTTGAACTGTCGATAGCAATGCCGATCATCCAGAGACGGATATCACGAAAAAAGTAGCCTACCAAGATTGGGATTTTTGGACATGCACAGCTTCAACTAGCTTACCAGAATGTGTGCCAAAAGCAAAGCTAGCTCACTGTATCTGATCTTTCCAAGATCCGAGTCTATTTACATGTATATATGAATGAGAACTTTTACACAAATGGTCACTGGAAAATGTTTCCTATAATGTCGTCGAATGATGCACTCTTGTCGTCCGTGGTATCACTGGATGCGTTTATGCCGGCTTCAGCTGCTGCGGCTTCCTCAAGAATCGCAATGTAGAAAGGCTCCAAGACGTCTTCTTCGTGGTTATTACAAACAGAGGCAGGAGATGAAAAAAGCTCCTGACGTGCCTCTTCATGTTGCTTCAGTGCCATCGTCTCCGGAAAGCTAGTGCCATCATCTGCAGTTGCATCACATAACGATTAACCCGACTCGAATATACTAGTCATGCATCTAAGAGATTTTCAACACGCATAACAATTCCAGTCTTATTCAAAGTTAAACTTGTAGAGTGGCCAGTAAGAACTAGCAAGCAAACATGCAATAGATTATATGTACAATGAAAGTAAGAGATCTCAAACTGATTGTTCGCCCACCACCTACATCGAAAAATTATTGATGCTTGTTGGCTCAAGATTTTCATGGACCTTGAGATGAGGTCATGCTTGATGTTGCTACAGTCTGCAGTCGGGAGTTCAAGACAAAGTGTCACTAAAATATTTTGTCATCATGCTTTCATACCAATAAATTCATTAGGCAAGTTGCAACTATCACTTGAATTGTTGGAGAAAAATGATGCAATATGGAAGTGACCTTTCTTTCCTCTTTTTTTTTGGGTTGACAAAACAGAGTGTACTGTAGGCAGGGTAGGACCCAATTCAATAGCTTGACAGATGAGTTTGGAGTAGGACATCATGAAAGAGCTTGCACACCCATCATTCAATGTTCAATTTCCATCCAACTTTGGACCCATTCAAAAATTTGTGCAGATGTATTTGAGCACTGGCAACTTCTCTAGTCCCTTTTAACCTTCCTTGTTTCTCCCAAAATTATTACAGTTTCATAAGAACTCTTTCATAAATATCTTTATTTCATTGTCTCCAAGTACCCCCACTTACAACACAGTGCATATTTTTGATGTCAAAAGCCTTTTTTTGCAAGATGCACTTTTGAATTCACTCGTCTCGCTATTCAATCCTTTAAGTTGTCTGAAATGAATAGATTAACCTACAACGACAGATTCTGGATTCAATCCAAAGTGATATAGGAAATCCACAGATGGAGACTCCCTTAGCAAGCCACATCAAAGGAGTAGTCTGGGAATGGAATGAACTTGAGATGAGACTTATTCTGCCACTAGCGTTTTAGTGGTAAAATGGGTATAATTCACAAGAGAAATCAAGAGAGACCTTACTATAAAGTCCATACGAATATAAAAAGGGGCAAGGAGGCAGCTTGTGTTCCTAACAGATACTTGATTGTGCATTGTGCTCACCTTGATGTTCAGCCTAATCATCACATAACAGCTCTACTAGCTTCAAATATAGATCCATTTACAGTGCTCTCCCATTTGTCTTGCTGAAATTTACAAGGCAAAAAAAGAAGATTCCATGTTTTGTTCTCCCCAAGAGGTTTGGCATCCGTTTTTTCATGGAGCGATGGAGAAGAGTAGTCTTGGAGTGTAATATCTCCTCTCAGGGCCGTTTGATACGTGGTAATACGGATGGGAATAAGTTATTCGCATCCATATTACTATGTTTGGCATACGCCCAATCAATTTTTTTGGAAATAGTTTATTTCCTTGGGCATCATATTTCTGTAAAACGAGGAAATATAATTCCCATGGTAAGAGGTGGGTATTTTGTAATCCCACCTAACAGGAATACTGATATTTTTGTGATTTTTCAAACTACCCCCAGCCAACACCCCAAATAAAATAGGCCTAAACCTAACTCGACCAAACCTGATCCTGCCTGATCCAAACTTGATTAGACCCAAACCTTAGCGGACCCAAACCCGACCCAACTCAACTAGATTCAAACACCAACACAAATTTGACCGGACCCAAACCCGACCGAACTCAACTATACCCAAACACTGACACAAATTCGACAAGACCCAAATCTGACCCGACTTGTCTAGAACCAAACATGACCCAATTACCCAAATCGATTAGATTATTATGATTTAATTTTGTGAGACATGGGCATTGCGAAGAAAATATGCTGACAAATGTAATATCCCTGGTAATTCATTTATGATTCTTTTATGATACCAACACGAATTCTATATTTCTAGGAATAGTGTGTATTGTACTAAACACGGTATAACTAAATGTCTATAGATTAGATGCTTGGGAATGTTACTCCCAGGAATGTGAAATTTTTAGGAATATCGCATTCCACGTACCAAACGGCCCCTCAATTTATTTATTGAATGGTGAAACAAGATCAATGACCTCTCCCTTACCCTCCTACCCCCACGAACACACACACACACACACACACACACACACACACACACACACACACACACACATACACCAACTCCCCCATCATCATTATGCAAGCCTTCTCCAATCATAATAGGGTCGGCTACGGAGCATAAGAAAGCTCCATACAAGAAACGTTTTATGATCGGCTATCGACCTAATGTCAACCCTCTATGTTGGTGCCAAATTTCTAGCTAAGATAATTATATGACAATAAGAGGGTCAGGCCATAAAATCTAGGTAGCCAGTTGAAAGGCAAGTAAACCTACCTTTTGGATTGCAGTTTAAGGTCATGCAACCAAGGAGCACCCTCTAAGTTCCACTAGACTATAAAGAGTGTAGACAAAGAGGTAGAAACAATTTGCTATAAGGAATTGAATCCATGTCTATGACACATTACGTTAAAGAGTGAAGGAATGATACACCAACCACCCCCCCCCCCCCCCCCCCCCCCCCCCCCCCCTCTTCAAATTTATCTCTGTTGCTTGTCTCGAGCTAAGAATTCTTGTCTTTCTTCTTTGACCTTGAACCATGCACACCAATCCATATGGAGCAAGCTTTTTAAAAGCATGAGGACCGCCTATCCATCTAGATATAAGAGGCACCTAATTCCACCTCAGCCTCCTTGTTTCGTCTCGTGTTTGAAGTCAACCCGCATATACAATAAACAGTAGCAAAGTTCCTAGCTCTCAGTTCAGTCGAACAAGTACCCCGTGAGCTATAAAATAATAAAACTAACAAAATGGTTGCTTTGAACTAGCATATAGTTGCTAAAATTGTTGGAACCAAACCCCACACTTCTATCATCACCAGACCCCGACATACAAGCAACAACTAAAAAAGCCAACTTAAGTGCAAGTCACAAAAGGTGGGGAAACCTAGTCACCAATGTTACACGAATACTCTCCGGAAGGGCCATAGCCTTAGTCGTATACATATCCTACACGTATTAAACACAACATTTTCTTGACACTCATGTCATATATGGCTTGTCCATATCTAGGTTCTAAAAGGACCCAAAAGATAGTTGAAATAATTTTGGCATATACCTAATCGTGTCAATTGTAAATGAGATATGAAAAAGTAGTATTTACTTGCAGTGGATCCTTTCTAGAACTTTTTGGAACCTAGTTACTCTCTCTCTCTCTCTCTCTCTCTCTATATATATATATATATATATATATATATATATATATATATATATATATATGAACAACTTTTTGGAACCTAGTTACTATGGGGGCGGATCAAAAGACCTGCCCGCGGAGCCCCGCCAAAGCACCCCTCCCGCACCATTGGATCGGGGGCCCGCATGTCCACTCGATCCAACGGTCTAGGACGACATGGGACGGATCGGGAGCCATGTCGGTCCAAAAAAAATAAAAAAAAAAAAAAAAAAAAAAAAAAATATATATATATATATATATATATATATATATATATATATATATATGAGTTCTCTAGAACCAACCGGTTGGTTTTGTATTATGGAACCAACCTATATTATACACGATTGATTGAAATTGCATGGTGGAGATTAAATGACTTAAAAATGTGGTGTGATCTACACATTTTAATCTCAACCACTTAATTCCAATCCAGTCCATGAAACATAGGGTGATTCTATAATACAAAACCAACCGGCTGGTTTGGGAGCATTATATATATATATATATATATATATATATAAGAACAAAACATATACGAGGCAGGACTTCGATGCCTACCCACCCCCAAGTAACACAGCCTCCACACATCATAGACATCAAAGAAACCACTCAAGGACCTACTACCACAAAAAGACTGTTCTAGGCCCGAGTTACGACACCTAGCTCTACATCTAACCAACAGTTATATATATATATATATATTGAAAAAGGATAATTGTATTAATTTTAGAAAAAGATGGCATGACTCAAATGCCCACCACCGGTACATCACGTCTATCAACCCAGCAACTCAAATAAACTCTCTAGACAATAAAGACTAGGGCAATACATGGTACTTCCAGTTCCCTTTTGTAGAACAGAAACTAACCCTGATCGTTGGTGGAACGTTCTGCTTCTTGCTTAGGGCTCTCTTTTGATGGGGGGCTGCTTTCTTGAAGAAGCTGAAGCCATTTCTCATTTACGCTAGTGAGATTATCCTAACCCATCATCACTTCGTCATCCGTGGTATCATACTCTGATGTTTCACTCTCCTCACAGCACAAACTATTGGCAACAAGTGCAGTAGGAGGCTTTGGAGGAAGTACTAGGATTGGTAAAGCCAAGTCGCCTCTTGTTTCCGCGACCACCACCATCACATCCAGGACTAACTGAACTGCGGGACCAAACATTGGAGGATGAGATCCCCTCAGTGTAGCAGACGACATCCACAGAGAGTCTCGTCCTAGTACTGTATTCGCTCCCTCACTCGAAGGAACAAATAGAGCCACAGGACCAGACAAAGGTGGACTGGGATCCAACATCACGCTTGCTATACCCCCATCGACTTTATTGCCTAAATTAGTCAAGGCATCGGAGCAAACCTCAGGAGGGGAAGGATCAAGTACACCCAACATCTGACAACCCCATGAGACTATGAGATTGTCCCAGAGTTGTAATATCCATAGAAAGATCCCTTAGCATCTCCGTAAGTGATCCCTCAGCATCTCCATAAGTTCTTCACGGATAAATTAACCTTAGAAGCCAGAAGCGAAAGTGGGGACGGAGGAACACGAATACTTAGAAGAGTCTAAACTTGGGAGCGTGCGCTAATAAAAAAATTGTGTATATTAATTATTATTATCAAAACTTATAAATATCTTAATATTTATTAAAATTTATAAAATTTAGTTCAAAGTTACAGAGAGATCATCCGCATGTTAATTTTTTATGATGTCAAGGTAAATAATATTTAGTTTCTTGGTACTTCGATAAACGTGTATTAAAAATCTTCTAACTTTTCCCCCAAATTTATGTTTTCTTTTAAAATTATGGTCATATTATGGGAAGCGTTCATGTCGCCGGAGAAACGCGCTCCCGTCACCGGAGAAACGAGCTTCCGTCATCGGAAAAGCAAGCTCCCAAGTAAGAACCACCGAATCGAGGTTCTTACTAAGATTTGTTGACCTTCTAGGAGTTTCTGGCGTCTAAGAGATTAACCAATTGGGTCATAACAATGGATCTCCTCGTGACCTATACAACGATATACTGAGCAAGTAGGAGGTGTCCACTCATAGACCATATGAACGAGTCTTCGGCCCATCGGTAGCAGCATATGAATCTCAGTGGACTTGCAGCCGAGACCTCCACCAGGATCCGGGCGTAGGCTAGACACCTTCGATAAGTCGTAGGCGCATCCATCTTGATCGGAATTCCCACTACGGTAGCAATCTTGCGGAAAGCCGCTTTACTCCATAGCGCCAATAGCAGTTTCGAGAGTTGAATCCAAACAAGAACAACGACTAGGAGATCTTGTTTCGGAAAAATAAGTGGGTCTCATCGCTTGATGACGATAAGACGTCCGTTATAGAGTCAGGGACCCTCCCATAAGCACAGCTTCCAGATCATCATTCTTCTCAAAACGAACGAAGAAGTTCTCTCTCGAAAACACCTCTACCTTCCCTGTCGGTCGCCAGCCACGTCATATATAGGAAGAAAGCAGAATATACGACGGACGGGGACCAACCACGTAAAATGTCACTATCTTCTGCCCACTCAGCGGAGGCGGCTGAAACGTCTTCTGACATTACTTCGACTATATGGACGTCCCCTAATACGATGGGCTCCTCAAACGTCATTCGCAGATGTTCATCGGAAGTAGAGGACTTGCAAATAGCTACCCAACCAGTTGGGTTGCTCTTGCGGAAGGATTGGACACCACTACATTATCATAAACCATAGGAACGAGTCTTTGGCCCGTCGGTAGTAGCATATGAATCTCAGTGAGTAAGAGTCTTGCAGCCGAGACCTCCACCAGGGTCCGGACATAGGCTAGACACCTTGGATAAGCCGTAGGCGCATCCATCTTAATCGGAATTCCCACTACACTAGCAATCTTGCGGAAAGCCGCTTTACTCCATAGCACCAATGGCAGTTCCGAGACTTGAATCCAAACAGGAACAACGACTAGGAGATCTTGTTCCAGAGAAATAAGTGGGTCTCATCGCTTGATGACGATAAGACGCCCGTCATAGAGCCAGGGCCCTCCCATAAGCACGGCTTTCAAATCATTCTTCTTCTCAAAACGAACGAAGTTCTCTCTCGAACACCTCTACCTTCCCTGTCGGCCAGCCACGTTGTATATAAGAAGAAAGGAGAATATACGACGGACGAGGACCAACCACGTAAAGTGTCACTATCTTCTGCCACTCAGCGGAGTCGGCTGAAACGTCTTCTGACATTACTTCGACTATGTGGATGCCCTCTAATACGGTTGGTTCCTCGAACTCCATTCGTAGATTTTCATCGGAAGTAGAGGGCTTGCAAATAGCTACCACACTAGTTGGCTTGCTCTTGGGAAAGGATTGGACACCACTATTTAAGGAGACAGAAGATTTCTACCATGGATGGAGACGGAGCCGTCTTGGATTTACAGAAGACGACAGGTTGGATCCTCGTGCGGTATCCGTCCTCTTCCGAACCACAGTCTTCTTGTTGGCCTCACCAATTGAAAGCACGGGCGCCAACAGATATCCATCTGCCTGAGATTGTACATGGCCACAACCTTGATTTGGGCGACTTGATGCTGGAGGACCCATGCGTGCATGAGTCGACAAGAGGGGCTTTGACACCCTGCTATCTTGACACACACTCGGCTTTCCCTTATGTCGTAGGACTGTAGTCCAGCCTCCTCAATCAACGGTGCTACAGTCAGCCTCTTGTGAAGAGACGAGACAGCTCTCATATGGCACGGCATCATCATGAGGTCGTGGTTCCATATGATCCAAAGAGGGATCACCCACAATTCCACCGCCTCTTTTCTCAATCAGGCTTATGATATATGTGTAGAATATGCATATAAATATGTTTTTATGTGTACATATAACCGTATTCACGACATATCCATATCTCAAAATTTTCTAAAATACCGAATTCCAAATTTCTATCGTCCATATCCGAACCCGTATCAGTGTTTTTACAACCTAGCTAGTCATTATGACCTTTAGTGTGTTAGGTGGTACTCCCAGGTTCAAAACCACCACGGGCCAATGGACTATTAACAACAATACAGCCAAAGCATGATCCTATACAGAAGAATACAATCAATCAATATTGGGGGATGCAAGTTAGATGGAAAGGAAGGACCTTCAATCATTCAATAAAGATTTGAGTGTAAGCACCAGGCTAGAGTGAAGCATATGAGGCATGCTAGTACAACCAATCAACAATATAGGACATGCAAAAAAAAAACACAAAAAACACAGGGATGCAGAGGTCCAACGCAACCTGCATTGTGGAAGCAAATAGAAAGTTGTGAAGGAGATAAAAGAAATACAAGAGGTTATGTATCTCCATGCATTAGTATCTGAACTCGTATATTGAGGGTGAGAGACTACTGTCATTGACACACGATTATAACTAATGTGTGATGAGACCAGATAAAAGAGAGATCAAATCAATATACCAATACTCTGTTGAAAGGCAAACCTGCTTTGGAGAAGTTTCTCCAAATATTTGATGAAGTGGAGGGTCCAAATAAGATACATAAAAGTGGATTTGATGAAGGCGAGGACTTTATATAGAAGATTGTAACTTTTACTTACAACGTCAAAGAGGATACAAAGAACTCAACAAAAATATAAATGGACAATATCACTCGTGGTGTTCCAACACCATATACAAGAAATCACAATTTTTTTTATTTGCGTGTTGCTTTAGTTCCCTTTTCCTTCAAAAAATGAGAATCCCACCTCTATTTCTTGGTGATGAGAACCTCCCTAAAAATTACATGACCTCTTCACGTTGGAGCTTTCTTACTCTAGAATCTTCTTCACTGGAAATTTCTTTCATGTGGAAAGACTTCATGAAACTCTCATACTACAGACATCTACCTACTTCTAGAATCTTCAATTGTTGAATAATCTATTGGAGACTTCCAATATTGCATGGTCATGGACAACTTGTGCACAAGATTATGCTTTCCTTTAACGGTTGTCAGGGCGCACCGAATCCTATTCGGCCTAGGATAAAATTATGTTGAACATGCTTCATGTACGAGGTATTGCGGGACCTCCAGTGGGACTTGATACCCGAACTGGAAGGGCGAGTAGCAATACGGGATATTACGGGACCTTAGGTGGGGCTAGCTACCTGCATGTGAAGGATCGCCGTCTTACCAGAAAAATCGTTCAATATGACTTGTGGTGTCAGTGACCTTCATATAATTAGATTGCGTGCTAATGTTATCTGCTTAGATACTTAACTAGTTGATTGCATGGACGAATTCACACACACATATATGTATTTTGTGAAGGCTAATAAATGTCTTGTGTAGGGACACAAATTGTAACACATTTATGTATTATGGTTGATATCTTTGTAATGACATGAAAGGATGGCAAGTATTGGATAATATTAACTTTGTTGAGTGAAACATTTATGCTTATAGACACATGCTTGTTATGCATGTTAACTGAGCCTAAGGCAAGATTAAAAAGACCACATGATATCCGTCTGCACTCCACTTATTTCAACGTGTTAGCTTTTGGTTGAGTTGGCTAGAGGCCACTCACCAGTACACGGTAATGTACTGACCCCCAACCCTCCAGGTGCGAAGCTTGCTTAAACGTGCTGAGATATTGGAGTTCGGTTGATGCTTGAAGCTGGGGATGTTGTCTTTTGGTTTATAGAGGACACAATGTATTGAGAGGGAGTCTGTGCTTATAATTCTTGTTGTATAGTTCTTGAGTTGTAAGCCTTGTGGAATGTTTCATTGTATCGAGAGCAATGTTCCAAATTTCGCTAGGCAGAGTCGGTGCGCCGGAGGGTCGCCTAGCGCCTAGGCGCCGAACTTTTTTTTTTTTTTTAACATGTAGTCCAAATAAATACTTTGTATGTACTAACTAAAACACAAAAACGTATGTGCCTTTGTGGCTAGCTAGGGTGCTTAAGTTATGGCAGTGGTGTGCTTAAGTTACGACCCAGGTTCGAATCCCATCTCCCAACTTTTCATATTAGTTTTTTATGAGTCAAGTGTTTAAGTCATGATTCATGTGCTTATCCCTACTTTGCATTTTATTTTTACAGTTTTTTTCACGGCTCTTTCTCTCTCACCTCTCCTTCCTTTTTAGGACCTCCATTTTTAGGGCTTCTTCTTCGTAGCAATAGCAGCACCACCACCACCAACAGCAACGGCAACAGCAGCAGCAGCACCAACAACAGTGGCAACAACAGCAACACCACCACCACCACCACCACCACCACCACCAGTGGCGGGAACGGTGGCGGCGGGGGAGGCGAGGGCGACGGCGGTGGCGGGTTCCAGGTAAGTTCATATTTGTATTTTTTTTTTTAAATTTCAAATCTGATTTTTTTTGAAACTTTCTGAAAATTTTCAAATATCAGAGCCGCTGAACTGGCCGAATTGGCCCGCCTAAGTGCCGCCTAGGACCGCCGTCCAGGGAGTTTCCGGTGCGGCCGACGTCTGCCTAGGCCGAAATTTAAAACAGTGATCGAGAGAGAATCTGTGCTTATAATCAAGTCGTTCTTTGGCTTCGAGCCATTGTAATTTCGTTGCAATATTATCAATAAACAATAAAGAGAATCACTTTGTATATCTTGTGTCTATTCAACTTTTATGCTTATTTCTGCTGGAATGACTTGTATCCTGAGATGTTCTATCGAATGTGTTTTGTTCTTGCCTTGTACATGTACAATTCAGACTTGTACGACATTACGTCCAGTAACGACTTTCGGTCCTACGAGATCACGACGTGACAGTCTCAAGTTCAAAGTAAGGGACGAGTCTCTACCATAACTTTTGTCCTCAAGTTTACTATTCCATCAGAACCAAACATGATACTTTGAAGAGTTTACTCCTTCGCACCCTCTTAACCTTTCATCTTCACAATCCTCTCCTTGATAATTAATGGATTACTATCTGAAGTCTGAACCATACTCTATAACAAGCTTGGATAGCCACTTCATTGATAAATTCGCCAATTTCATCAAAGACCACGAGAAAGAGGATTCCATGGACACTGAACATCTCATAAAGATGGTTTTGATTTGAGAGCCGAGAAAGGATTGGCGGCCCATGGCTTTTCCAAGTACTTGTTGAAATAGTTACTCATCCTCATCGTTTGGTTAGTCATCAAAGACATGTCCATCGTACTCATCATATACATGCTCCTAGTAATTAGCATAGACAGGTTCAGGCATATCTTTATTCTCAAAGGTGTGCAGCGCTCCATAGTGTGGGGCCAATCCATGAAGTCTTCTAGTTGGCCGCTTCCTTGGTACTCAGGTAGATACACCTTGATGCTATATGAGAACTGAGCCTGGCCAAAAGGGCTCTCCTCTGATCCATGTTCCTATAGTTTGATCCATGGTTCCCAGTTGTGAGTACACGAGTTCAGGGTCATCTCCTGGAACCCTCTTGGTAAAATCCCTTGTTCTCCAACTCGTACAACCGTAATAGTTGTACTTCCGAAATTTTTATGTTTATAATATTTCTTGAGGTATTATTCTTTTATTCCGTATTAAACAAGAAAAAATGAAAGATAATCCCATCATGTCGCAGTTAGTTTAGTTTCAAAACAGGTTGGGATAAATCTTAAATCGATACTTTCCAGATAATCCATAACTCTGTTTATAGATTGGTACAGTCTTGATGGACTTCCAGTGTAGCAACTCAATTGGGTCCGTTGTGCAATGTATAACTAGACAACACCAGTCATGATCATGAATGAGATGCGACAAAGTAACATTTCTCGTTAGCAAACTCTTTCTACAATCTTTCAGAACTTGCTTACTATACAAAACCTACATAGATATAGATGATGTACAAAGTTATGTAGACAAGATTAATATTTCATTGATATATAACCGTATCCATATGTTGTCATGGCCGCAATCTAACTTTTTCTACATTTTTATCGTGTCCTGATCCATGTTCCGTTTCCGTGTATGCGCAACCTAACCCGTATCATGCACTAAGAAAACACGAGACAAATTTCAAAATCCGCGTACATTATCCCAAATATCAAAACAAGACAAAAATCTATGCAGGAAGACCTACTAACCGGAGTGTGCCGCATTGACCGCAGACGCATCCTCACTCCCTCCTTCCCTACCCCTGCCGTCGACACCGTCGGAGCCACCGCTGCCTTGTCCTGAAAACCCCAAAAAAAATGTTAACAAAATCACAAGTTCCTTGGCGAAATGAAACAGAAGAGAGGGACCGGTCGTCACCTGAAGGTGCTACTCCGGCCGCATTTCCCTCCTGCCTCGACTCGGCCTGGACTTTCTTGCACCTCCGGCTCCTCATCCTCTCCATAGGGCTAGGGTTAGGGTTAGGGTTAAGGCTAGGGTTAGGGTTAGGGTTAGGGATGGGGTTAGGGATAGGGATAGGGATAGGGTTTGTGAATGGACAGGGGAAGGGGAGGCTAGGGTTAGGGTTTACAGCGACGATCCAGCTGTCGGAGAAGACGGAAGGGGCGCAGCCAGCGCAGTGGAAGGACCACTGCACTCTGCAAAAGGGGAATCCCGGAGCCGACCGGCAAGATTCGCACACCGGCGGCAGCAGCGGCGGCGGCGGCGGCGGAGGTGGGAGGCCGGTGGCGGCGCCATGGCTGCTACTGGCGACCATGATTTTACTTTATTTTTTAATTTTGGAGTTTCTTTTCTTTTTTTTCATTTCTTTACTTTGTGGTGGTTAGCGGACCGAGATATGGGACCCGGGAACGGGACGGGGGTGTACGTGGACTGATATGTGGGCCCACAGAGAGGGTGCATACGTCGCTTTCATTTGGGTTTGTTCAGTTTTTATGAAAACAATTTAGTTTCCGGTTTTGAGAAATACTATTTACGTTTAGTTCGATTTTTATATATTCGGATTTGAACCCAACGGTCGCTCACCCCTACCCTGGACAAGAGAGTCACTACCGGCCCATGTTCTAATAAATAGTACATCATGGCTATAGTGAAAGATACAATAATAGAATGAGTAAATCATCAAATTTCATGCTAGCCTATTGTATTTATATTATTATATACTAGTATATATGCACGTGCGTTCACGATCTCATATGTGTATTTTGATCCTATAGTTAGAATATGTTATAATATGGTGTGTGTTCATGAATTATATGTTCAGTTGATCACTTTGCCAAGGAATAATCATTTCGGCAGAAAATCTAATTATATTATAAAGCATGGTTCATCTATGTTTTCCTTCTCTTTTATCTGGACTTGGAACCGATAATATGCAAGATGAAGTTTGGCATAGGGGAAGTTTAAAAAGTTATTATTTTTTCTTTGTTAGGTTTGTAGTCCTTATTTTAGTTTTTTAGTTTTTTTTTCTCTAAAGAAGCAAGATTGTGCAAGTAACGGATTAAATGTTCAGTAACTATTATTAACACATGCTACTGTTACATGCTCTACGAAAACATCATGATATACCATATTTATCATATAAGTCCCTCGATGTCTACGAATATATTAATTTTTAACCAAATATTGTCTCTAGCAACTCCTCTCAATAAGAATATAAAGTTGACCATGACTAAAAATATACTAAGGAAGATATATCCTTGCATTAGGTACAGTCTATTATCGTAATTTATTCTGTGAATATTCCAAATCATTCGTAATAATAAATCGTATAAACTTAATGCTTATATCTTTAATGGGCTATAATTTTGGTCTTTAATGAGACAGGATCGGTTAAATTAATGTTAATTATAAAAAGGAAAACTAAGTTTTGGTTGGAAAATGAGAAGTAGACTTTAATATTTAGTTTACAATGGCAAAGTCCTCGGGAGCATATATGTTGTCCCATTTAATTCTGTCCATTTCTGTTCTCAATTTTATTATATGTGAGCCATGTAAGTAAATATATAGATGGTGGCCCACATGTAATAGAAAGGGAGACATAATTGGACAGAATTAAATGGGATAACAAATTTGCTCTCAAAGCCCTCTTGGTTGCGAAATGAAAAAAGTAGACTTTAATAGCCAATTTAAAATAGTAATTAATTGGGTACAATGGGAAAGACAACTAAATAAGGATTGAGACATCAAATATTTATGGCAGTAATCAATAAAGTATTACATGTGTTAGTGTTGGAAAAAGTAAAGGCAAAGTCAATGACAGAATGGAAAACGTTGTCCTAGATTTGGTGTCCCACTTCTCCGTCCCCTCTCATATATATATATATATATATATATATATATATATATATATATATATATATATATATATATATATGTGGGTCCCACTGATTTTTAAAAAAAATTAACACTTCTAAACGGTGGAACCCACATATACATAAGAGAGGAGACATAGAAGTGGATACCAAATATCGGACAGAATATCTCATCCCGTCGATGACCGAGCTTTAGCTCTCTCTTTTTTCTCCTTATTAAAACTTACCTATCAGTCCCTCTTAATTTTAATGATCATTTTAATTAATAAGTTTGAAGTAAGGCCTCGTTTGGTTCGCGGAATGGAAGAGAAAGTAAATCAATTCCTTGGCATTTCCTTTTCTTTGGGAAATTATATTTTTCATGGATTTTCCTTTCCGATGTTTGAAAATGCCAAGAAATTTTGAAAGGAAAGTGAATACTTCAATGTGGGGAAGTGATTCCTTGTTTGGATGGATGTAATCTTTTTTTTTTCCTATTTTTTCTTTCATTGGAAATCATTTTTTTTTCCTCTTCAATTCTTTTGGCACCCAAACATAAAAAAAGTAATCGCTTTCCTTTCCCAACCCGATGATTCCGTGAACCAAACGAGACCTAAGGGTATATTTAGAACAAAAATGTTCACAGTGAAGCTTTAATTTTTCTTATTATAAGATAAGATATAAGATAAGTCTAGGATCAAAGTTTGTAGAGTATTTTTGTAAACTTTAGATATTGTTAAGTAACATTAGGTGCTTGTTATATTCAGAAATAGGTGTCTTTGAATTAGGTAAATGTTCAAGCACCTTCTGAAACACATATGTTTAAGCAACATATTATAATATTGATTATTGATGTTTTTTGCGTGTCATATGCTAAACTTATTATTATTATAATATACTAGTAAATATGTTCGTGCATTTGCACATATTTCAAACTACTTGGGAAGAGCAAACAACATCTCTTAATTTTTTTTTTCTATACGTAATTATCTAACTGCTCATATTAAAATTAATAAACAATTTAATTAATAAGCATAGGCAAAGATAATTTTGGAGAAAAAAATTACGATAAACTCTCAACTTTTCTTATTATATAATAGTATAGATACTAAAAAAAAAACCCCCATAACTTGTCCGCACCAGCTTATTCCTTAAGATATGCATGGCCTTCTAATATGCCAGTATTTTTATTTTTTTGAGATGTCCGACATAACGCATGGGACTTTGTGCACATTGTATTGCATGCCAGTTAGGCCAAATGCCAATGCATCTACCGCAGTTCGATTTCGAGACCGTCTGCCTAGCCAAAAAGGTTATACCTCTCCTCAATAACCACAAGAGTCAGATGAGTTCGATCTAGTATTGATTATAAACCAATGTTCAAGCAAGCGACACTGCTCTTTAACTTTGAAAAGAGCCTCACCATCTATGAAAGGGAAATGAGAGTACTTTGATTAGCACCACCAACCATTAAAGAAGGTTAAACATGAAAGCCGCCAAACAGCTGGTCTTAGTGAATTGACCAAAACAATTTCTTGCAATCAAGAAACAGCCGCCAAACAGCTGGTAATGGTGTTTTCATCGGTTTAGGGGTGTTTTTGAACGGACCGTTTATAAAAACTGCTACTTGTTAATTTTTTTGAGGCACCGATTTTGGGTAGCTCAAAAACTCCCTAAAATCGTTGTAATGTATTTTTGAGTGGCTTTATAAACACCTCAAATCGGTGGATTTTGAGCGGCTCTATTTTTTTATTCCATTTATATCCTCACAAAATATATATAATTGTAACTACTGATACCCTTCCCAATTTAATTTATTCGTGTAAAAAACTTTCAGAACCGTTCGTTAGTGAATTACCAAGCATGAATTGGACTAGTTTAAAGCCACTACTTAAAAACCATCCAAAATCGGATCCCTCGTAACCGCTTATAACCGGTACTCTAAAAATATCTCATAACCGCTACCCCTACAATTGCCAAGCAGACCCTTAGCCTAGTTTAGAACCTTAAGAATTCTTATTTAAGTTTGGATTAAGTAACTCTTCTGCGGTTAGGAATTCGTTAGTCCCATAATCTCTTAATTATTGTTCATTGACCCTTCCTATCAACTTCTTTTTCATATATACTGAGATAAGGCTTGGTGTTTGCATCATAGATAATACAAGTTCGAGTCACAGAAATATATATAGAAGGTAAATAAGGCTGCATACATCTCGAGCCTAGGTACCAGGTTAAATGGTTGATAGCATAGTTTGCAGTATCGGCCGAAACCGATCCGACATATCGATACGGTTTGACATGTCCCGATTCGATACCGATATCGATACTAACCGATATCGACATTGGGGATCTCTTTTTCGGTCAATTTGGCCCAAAAAATGAACCAAAAAGACCAATCGGTAAGGATGTAAAATTATTAAAGGTTGTAAAAACATGTAACACAAGAAAACTTATCTATCGCAGGTAAAGTGGTAAACCAACTACTATTTTGTTTAATTTCAAAATTACGAAGAAACGACACAAAAAATATTTAGAATTAAGCCTAAATATATAAAAAAAAATTGTTTTTAAATTTTTAATGATTATTTGTTTTTCGATACTTAAAAAAATTCAATATCCGATCCGAAACTATCAATAATACTCATAGGAATTGCTCGATACTGATATCGATACCGATACCGATTCTGCTACTGATACCCTTGTTAGCAATTCGGCAAACGGAAAAAATTCGGAACGACAAAAGTACGAGTATAAATCGGCATAATATAAGTAATACAGTCAAAAATTCGTCTAACGAAAAACATTCGGATCAGATTTAATTCGTATTTAGTACGTTTCATATGAACCAATTCGGCACTAAAAATCCAGCATATATATATAGGGCCCACCCACCTCTACTCCTTCATAAATAAGGTTCAGTGTGAGAATAAGAAGAGGTTGGATTTTCGATTTTTCTTTGATTGTTGCAAGCAACACGTGCAAAGACTCTTGGGTTTTTTTTTTGTTACTATGAGGCTTTTTCTTCTTTTCTTTCGATAATTTTTGAGTCAAGAAAGTGAAGACTGTTGGGTTTCTTGGTCACATTTTTTTGGCCAATTTTTTAAAAAATTCGTACGGTACGCGTTTAAAACGCCACAGGCTTAAAATTCGCGTACAAATCCGAATTTTTCAAAAGTACGTAAGGATTATACGTTTATGTAAGATACGAAAAAATTCACGTATAATACGCATTTTATTCGGGTGATTGCTAACAAGACTGATACTGATACTGATACTGTGAAGCTTGGTTGATAATGGCATCCCTCTCAGTGGTAGGGACCCAAGTGGACCTTCCTTCCTCTGTCACCACCACTGGTTGGAAGGATAAGTCCTACAATCAACCTCCCACTTAGGCCTCCCCCCACCTCTGCTGCCCTCTACTTTTCCACTCCATCATAGAAAGCCAGCCAGCCACTCTGATCCTCTCATTAGTCCCATTGTATGGAGATGGACACAGAGGACTGGGAGCTCCTTCCAGTTCCGAACGACAGCCGCATCGCGTCCGAGCTCGTGATCGTCGCAGACCGCCACGTCTTCGAGAGCTCGAAGGACGACACGGACGCGGCAGAGAAGGAAGGAACGGGTGAAGAGGAGGAAGAACACGTCGATCACGACGACAAAGAAAAGCCGTGCGGGGAAGGGCTCGGGCTGAAGGCCTGGAGCTGGAAACTGGCGGGTGGCGTCGGAGCTGCCGCAGCCGTATGCGCCTTAGCAGCACTCGGCGGGCGCCAGCAGCCCTGCAGGCGCGGGCCTCGGTTCCAAGTCTACGCCGACGACGAAAAGGTCTCTCATCTCTCGAGCCTCCTTCTTCTTCCTAGTACAAGTATAAATCGGCTCAATGCAAATAAAATACGTTCAAAAATTCGGTCAAATATTCGAAAAATAGAAATATTTGTCCTAGGAACTCGACATTCTTAAATATGTTGTCAAATCTGGTTAATTAAACAGGTTCAGGTTCGCACCACGTTTTTTTGAGCTAAATTATGCTTAAAATTTAAGTACTGATTTGAATCCGTCAGGAGTACGCAAGTATTATATGCTTCTGAAAGATACGAAAAAAAATTCGCGTATAATACGAGTTTTTATTCGGGTGATTACTAACATGGGTTCTGAACTCCTCACTCTTAACTGACCTGAACCGGTTTTTTTTTTCAGAGGATCAAGCAAGCTGTGCAGCAGGCGACCAGGCTGAACCACGCACTTACGGCTGTGCGGGGAGCTCCGATGGCGACGACGAGGGCCGACATCTCGTTCGGCGGATACTACGGTGGGCTCTGATCAGAGTTATGAAGTCTAACAATGGAAGGATGATGAACTAGGAGTGGTGATAGTGAGTTCCAGATATATGTATGTTTCAGAATCCCTTGTGCATTCTATTGAGTTTGGTGTAGATAGAGATAGAGCTGTAGATCTATTCAGTGTTTCTGTTTGTGGGCAGCCTTGCTTGAAAATAGTAAGAAATAAATCAAGGTTCATAGTATCTATCGGTATCGGACCATTCCTATGAGTATCGGATCGGCAGGATCGCGGTATGGGTGGTTTCAGATCGGAGTATCAGATCTTTTGGTATCGGAAAACAAATGATTATTTATAAATTATTAACATTTTAGAAAATATATTTTATACATTTAGGCATAATTTAAATATTAAGTATTTTCTGTGTTGTTTTTTAGTAGTTTTGAAATTGAATGAAATAGTAGTCACCCTTGCCAATAAGTTTTCTTATTTTACATCCTTTCACAACCTTACTGTACTTTTGCAGTCTTGATGATTGGTGTTTTACGTTCAATTTTTTTTGCCGAATTGATCGAAAAAGAGACCCACACGCCGTATCGAATTGGTATCGGCTGATATTGTAAACTTTGCATGAAACACATCATAAATGGATTGACAGTCTAGAGTTAGAAACAATCACAGTGTAGCATGTTCCCACATTCCTCAGAAACATAACAGTTACATTTCCTTCCAACAGGTTCATAATAATGAGACTAAAACTTTCAAGTAATATATTCTCCATCATAGAGATGTCTGAATCTTTTTTTTTCCTCCCTTCATCAGAAAATTGATTTGCCTGTAACTGTACCACCAAGTATGCAATCAATTAGTCTCCAAAAGTAAACACCATCACTCTATTTTGGAACGAAATGCGGCAAAGTGAAAAATCCGAAAATCGACACTTTGCATACACATTACTTTGAAGTACAGCAAAGTGGAGCAAAGTGAAAATATTTTCGTTTTGGTGTTTTGAAGAAGTGGAGGTTAGAAATCGGAAATCCTAAAATTTGATGTTTGGATGGTTGTTGAAGTGAGTTGGACAATGGAAGTGGTCCTCCAACCAAACGCGTGTAATGGGAATGGGGATTTCTCACTTCCATGCTCCACTTCGCAGGGGAAAAAAAAATTTCCGATGTCAAAACGAGGATTTAGTGGCAGACAAGATTTACTGTTCATGTCACTTCACAGTAAATCTTGTCTACAAATCCTCCAACCAAACACGTAAAGTGGTCCCAAATTTAGATTTAGGCCACTTCACTCTCCCAAATCCGCGAACCAAACAGCCCCTAACGCAAGAAGAGATTGTTTTAACCAAGATAAGGTACTATCCCCATTCACATAGCAAACAATAGACACACCCACCATCAGTATATGTAACCCATCCTTCATCCTTGTTAGGTTTAGGGCTAATTCCTTTCCTGATTCAGAACCAACTATGATATATCATCATCATCATAGCTGATTGTTTTTATGGGTTGACATCAGGTCGACAAGATTGTGCTTCATAACCAATCACATTCTGACGGGATAAGGACTGGATGATGAAGAACTATAATAGAAATCCTTCATTCTTAACATTTCACAAAAGGGTCATAAAAGATTTTTTTTAGATGTCCAGCGATACGCACGGGACTTTTGAACACACTGCATTGCATGTCTTTTGGGCTCGCTCCTCCCAACTTCTACCATTATTATAATTGGAAGAAATAATACGCTTCCGTGGCTCAATCCGCTGGTCTTCTGTTATTCAGTCAGGATCTTATACCTCTCTTCGGTAACCAGCCACTCGAATTTGGTATAAAGGAAGGTATTAATAATAAAATCTTGAGTAGTTTCTGATAAAGCTGAGAGTGACATCCAATTATGTTTTGGGAAGATTCCTCTTGACTCAGGTTTATTATGATTTTTTTTCTTCTCTAGATAAATATTTCTCCATTGCACAATTTACAGAAATATGATAGAAACTACACCAATTCTTTTGACCCATGTTTCATGTCAGGAGAAGAGTACCACTTAGGGCCCGTTTGGTTTGCAAGATTGGACAACGTAATATAATTGGCATTACGTTGTCAATCTAACTCGGATGTTTGGTTGGACAAAAAATTTAGATGTAATGTAATCGCGATTACAAGTTTGATTACATTACATCAGTTTCTTCTAAACTCAATTACATCATAGAACCTATGTAATCGCAATTACATTACAACTTAAGCGGAAGGTGGTTATGCTATAATTTGGTCTTTTTTTCGTTTTTGGTCATTTTTTGTTGTTTTTGTTTGTTTTTTGTCGTTTTTGGTAATTTTTGTTCGTTTTTGTTCGTTTTTTTGTCATTTTTGTTCTTTTTTGTTCATTTTATGTTGTTTTTGTTTGTTTTTTGTCGTTTTTTGTGGTTTTTTGTTCGTTTTTGGTCTTTTTGTCGTTTTTTTTTTCGTTTTTTGTTATTTTTGTTCGTTTTTTGTTGTTTTTGTTTGTTTATTTTTTGTTCGTTTTGTCCTTTTTTTTGTCGTTTTTGTTCGTTTTTTGTCATTTTTGTTCGTTTTTTGTTGTTTTTAATTTTTTTGTCGTTTTTGTCCATTTTTTGTTTTTTTTTTTCCATTTTTTGTCGTTTTTGTTCTTTTTTTTTGTCATTTTTGTTCGTTTTTTCGTTGTTTTTGTTTGTTTTTTTTGTCGTTTTTGTCCTTTTTTTGTTTTTGGTCCTTTTTTGTTCTTTTTTGTCGTTTTTGTTCGTTTTTTTTGTAATATTTGTCATTTTTGTTCGATTTTTTTATCGTTTTTTTTCCTTTTTTTTGTTCGCTTTTTGTCGTTTTTGTCATTTTTTTTCGTTTTTGGTTATTTTGGTTTGTTCTTTTGTCGTTTTTTTCCCTTTTTTGTTTTTTTGGTCGTTTTTGTTCGTTTTTTGTCTTTTTTGTTCGTTTTTTCGTTGTTTTTGTTTGTTTTTGTCGTTTTTGTCGTTTTTTATTGTTTTTGGTCTTTTTTGGTCGTTTTTTTGTCGTTTTTGTTCGTTTTTTGTAATTTTTGTTCGTTTTTTTTTGTCATTTTTGTTCGGTTTTTTTGTCGTTTTTGTCATTTTTTGTTCGTTTTTGTCGTTTTTGTTCGTTTTTTGTCATTTTTTTTCGTTTTTTGTTGTTTTTGTTTTTTCTCGTTTTTGTCCTTTTTTTTGTTGTTTTTGTCCTTTTTTTGTCGTTTTTGTTCTTTTTTGTCTTTTTTGTTCGTTTTGGTTATTTTGTTTTTTTGTCGTTTTTGTCCTTTTTTTGTTATTTTTGCCTTTTTTTTGTCGTTTTTGTTCATTTTTTTTGCCTTTTTAAAATAGTTTTTGGTCAATTTTTTTACGTTTTTTTATCGTTTTGGTCGATTTTGCACTTTTTTGCCATTTCTGCAAGTTATTTATCGATTTTTTTTCGATCTTATACATTTTTGACCATTTTCACATTTTTATCGTCTTCTATCGTTTTTGGTCGATTTTGCACGTTTTTTGTCGCTTTTTTTTTTTAATCCTTTTTGCTTTTTTGGGGTCTTTTTTCACTTTTCTTTTTTGTCGTTTATGCTCGTTTTTTCTTTTTGTTTGTCGCTTTGTTCCCTTTTATGTCGTTTTTGGATTCTTTTTTGCAAAATTTTTAATCTTTTTGTCGTTTTTTGCTCGTTTTAATTTTCTCTTGTTTTTGGTCTTTTTTCGTATTTTCGTTTTTTGTCATTTCTGTTCCTTTTTATCGTTTTTTTTTTTGATATTTTTTATCGTTTTTTGTCATTTTTTTGTCGTTTTTGTTTTTCATTTTTTTGCCCTTTTTTTATTTTTGGTCGTTTTTTCGTCTTTTTTCCTTTTCATTTATTGTTGTTTTTGTTTTTAGTCATTTTTTTTATCATTATTGGTCACTTTTTATGGTTTTCACATTTTTTATCTTTTTTTGTCGTTTTTCTTTTTTATCGCCTTTTCATTTTTGGTTTTTTTCCTTCTGTTTTGTTCGTTTGTCATTTTTTGTATTTTTTATTTTTTTTCGTTTTTGGTCTTTTTTAGCAGAAAACAAACCATTTCCCCCTTATTTATTTATTATTTTTTTTTTTTTCTTTTTAAATTTTTAAAAAAATTTAGTGATCCACTTTTTAAATTTTATGTTGTATTTAAAAAAATATTAAATTAGAAACTTAATTACATTACATGGTAAACCAAACATATGAATGCAATTGACATTACATTACATGGTTTGATTACATGCTTCAACCAAATATAGTAATGTAATTGTAATTCCATTGCATTACAAACTCAATTACATTACAAATCCAATTCCATTACGATTACGATTACATTACAATGAACCAAACGCAACCTTAATTCTGAATTTTAGTGTACAAAATCTCACTTAATTCTGACTTGCCCATAGGAAAATATCCATACCTAAAACTAAAAATCTCACTGGACTAAAATAATATCCGTCGCCACTTAGGATCGCATCGGCATCGGCTGGACGATCAACGATAGATTTTTCAAATATTAATTATCTGAATGTTGTCAGTACGTCAGCTAGATGTCACTATATTGTGCGGTTAACCGCAGAAACAACATGAAACAACTATACGACGGTCTAGCGACAACCTTTCGCTACCACATTTTACTTGGCGACGGCTCCATCCATCGCCTAGATACGTGCTCTAGTTTGAAAAAGAAAAAGAAAACAGTCAACACTCAATATTCTTCACTCTCTCTCGTCTCCCCCCTCTCGGCAGCGTCCTTCTCTCTCTCTATGGTGTGCCCTCTCTCTCTCTCTCTCTCTCTCTCTATGGCGTGCCCTCTCTCGTGCCCGTGTCGATTGTGTCCGTGTCGGTTGTGCTCCAACGAGGATCTACTCTAACTCTCTCTAAAATATGTCCAATTAACTCCGACGAGGCAGGCTTCTGCAGCCGGCGAGGCAGGACCCTTGTTAGCAATTCGACAAATGGAAAAAATTCGGGACGGCAAAAGTACGAGTATAAATCGACTCAGTACAAATAAAATACGTTCAAAAATTCGGTCGAATGTTCGAAAAATAAAAATATTGAGGTTAGAAACTTTACATTCTTAAATATGTTGTCAAATTTGGTTAATCAAATTTGTCAATAATTTATACAGAACATGTTTAAAACTTTGCATGCTTAAAATTTATGTATTGATTTGGATCTGTCAAAAATACGCAAGTATTATACATTTATGAAAGATACGGAAAAATTTGCGTATAACACGAGTTTTATTCGGGTGATTGCTAACAAGGGGCAGGACTAAAGATATTACCAGATGGAGAAAATTGAAACAAGAAGTAGCTACAACATCTGCAAATTAACACACACAAAAATTGTTGATGTGCTACAACATCAATTTCCCTGCTTGTCATAATGCATCCAGGCCTAGGGAAGGTTAAGTTACGTCTGCTTGGTAATGGTGTTTTCACCGGTTTTGGGGTGTTTTTGAACCGATCGTTTATGAAAATTCTTGTTTGTTAATTTTTTTGAGGCACCGGTTTTCTTCGGCTCAAAAACCCCCCAAAATCGGTATAATGTATTTTTGGGTGGCTTTATAAACATCCCAAATTGGTGGATTTTGAGCGGCTCTATTTTTTTATTCCATTTATATCCTCACAAAAATATATATAATTATAACTACTGATACCCTTTCCTATTTAATTTATTCGTGTAAAAAAATTTCAGAACCACTCGTTAGTGAATTACCAAGCATTGATTGGACTGGTTTAAAAGTTGCTACTTAAAAACCATCCAAAATCGGACCCCTCATAACCTTTCATAACCGGTACTCTAAAAATACTTCATAACCGCTACCCCTACAATTGCCAAGCAGATCCTAAGTTTTCACGTCCCTTTCCCTTCAAACTTTTAAACACTATCATCAATAATAAGCCTAACACATCAAAACAAAATTATTCAGTGAGCCGGGCTCACCGTGCATATTAATTCTCCTCCACTTGATGGCATGGGGATGAGGAGGATTGTTCCAGGCTTCCATTGCATGCACTCATTCATATGCCATCAAGTGGAGGAGAATCAAGATGCACAGTAAGCCCGGCTCACTGAATAATTTCTCTCCTTACATAGGGTGAGATTACATCTACAACCAACATTCTTCATGGGGTAAATGACAAAATTATCATCCCTAGATTGGTCATTTTCGCGAAAAAAGATCTCATGCTCTTTAAATTTCCCCTATTTATTTTTTGTTGCAAAAAAATTTCAAATGACAATTTTACCCCTCCCCCCTCCTTCCTTGGCCGTTGGGGGAGGGACTGGGTGGCCGGCGATGCCACGGGGAGGACCGCGGGGGGCCGACGAGTGCAGGGGAGGGTCGTGCGGGGTCAGCGAGGTCGGAGGGAGGCTCGCAGGGGACGGGTGAGGCTGGGGGCTCGCCGCCGGGGGGAGGCTCACAGGGGACGGGTGAGGCTGGGGGCTCGTCGGCGGGGGGAGGGCCGGCGGGGGGAGGGCATGGGGGGTCGGGCGGGAGGAGGGCAAGGGGGGTCGGGCGGGGCTGGGGGTCACCGCCGCCGCCGGGGGGAAGAGGGGGACAGGAACATTTTCGGGATTAAATTTTTTAATTTTGACTGGAGGGACCTTATTGAGCGGATTTGTAATATAAGGAGGGACGAATTGCTAAAAATGACTAATATGTCTTACTTTGTAAAAGTCGGATATCTAACGAGGATTTTTTTGTCATTTATCCTTCTTCATTTAAGGCCTCGTTTGGTTCAAGGAATCATTCGGTTGGAAAAGGAAAGTGATTACGTTCCTATGTTTGGATGCCAAAGGAATTGAGGAGAGAAAAAGGAAAGTGATTTCCATTGGAAAAAAAAAATTAGGGGGAGTGGAAATGATTTCATCCATCCAAGTAAGGAATTATTTTTCCACCTTGAAGTACTCACTTTCATTTTCAAATTTCTTGACATTTCTAAACATCGAAAAAAAATCAATAAAAATTGTAATTTTTCGAAGGAAAGAAAATGCCAAAGAATTGATTTCCTTTCCATTCCTTTCCGCGAACCAAACGATACCTAAAGTATTGATCGTAGACTGGAACGAAGCTTAAGGAGACCAAAATGTAAATATCAATCCAACAGCAGGGCTGATGAGCTCAAATCATCAATAAACATATATAGTAGTAAATTCTACATGGGCATTGAGCTCGACTCGCTCAATACTTGATGAAAAGGATATTTCAAGTTTCTGACGTGCGTATAGTCCTCAACTTTGATAGATTCGTCACGGCGAGCTCCTTTAGTAATTGGGACATGTTTCATTAATTATCTTTATTGAAATCAATGTTTTAAAAACCATACCGATTATCGAACCGATTTTTTTTGGTATAGGTCGGATCGGGGTTCAACCGGAGTTCAACTGTAATGTCCCAAATTCTTGATACGTATTTAGTGTACTTATACGTGTTTTGGACCCATATTTTATTTAGTCATGATTAATTATCTTGGTTTATTTTGCATTGGCTTGGTTTTATTGGCATGGATAGTTCAATTGATTTTAATGGTTCATTGGTTTATTTTTTTTGGATTAGTGAGGCTTGGTTTATTTCATGATTCATTTGGTTTAAATTGCTAGAGAGAGAGAGTTTATTGGCCTTGACTTGTTTCACCTTGGTTTATCTTGGCTTGGTTGATTTTGGGTTTGACATGGAGAACCACCACCCTACTATAAATATCAATTTTCCTCCCTCTCTCCTCATTTATTTTCTTCTTCATCTTCTTCCTCATTACTCTTTCCTCTCCCCCAACCTAGGCAAGTTGCATCTTGCTATCACTTGAGGGCTATATTTTATTTGTCTAATAGCTTTATTAGCTCATTTTAAGCAACATTAGAACTTGGGTTTTTTCCATTTGGAGCTTGGAATTTTGTAGATCTAGGATTGAAGTATTTTCGGATTTTGGTGGTTTTGATCTATAAAACTTGTTCATTTTCATGTTTTGATTGTTCCATGTTGAAGAGAATTTAATTTTACACAACTTAGACCCTTGCAAAGTGGATTTTCATTGAGATTTGACCTAGTTATGGTCTTTTGAAGTTTTGAGTTCCATGGCCATTTGCTCTCAGCTTTGGGGAAGAAGACCCCCTATCCCGGGCGCAATCCAGCTAGCCCAGCGCTCTTTAGCGCTAGCGCCACTCACCCAGTCTAGCCCAGCGCTCTTTAGCGCTGGCGCTGCCCAGCCCAGCCCAGCGCCTCTTGGTGCTGGCGCAGTCCGCCCTGGCGCAATCCGCCCCGGCGTAGTTCGCCTTAGCACAACCTGATCCCTGCGCGCTTGGATCCAGCGCAATCTGACTCTCGCGCGATCCATCCATGCGTAGTCTGCTCATGCGCCACCTGTCCCCGCGCACTTGACCTCTGCGCACTTGACCCCTGTGCAGCTCACTCCTGCGCAGTTAGCTTCCCGCGCACTTGGACCCATGCGCCCTGTGCCCCAGCGCACTTGGCACCCTGCGCAGCTGACACCCTGCGCAACCTACCCTCTGATCTCCTGCTCCATCCAACCCTGGCGCAACCTGTTCCTCTGAACCCCGTGCGCTATCTAACCCTGGTGCAACCTGACCCTGGCTGCCCAGCGCAGTCTAGTCTTGGCACCTATTTGCATTATGTTTTATTTTATCTTCTTTTAGTGCATGGTATTTCCTGTTTATATCCTTACGCCTTTTGACACGACATTGATATGAGCACGATGTGAGCATAGCATGGTTGATGTATTGAATTATGTGAGCAACTTGATAGTGACCCGTGGTGGTGCACTCCAGATAAGTGAATGGCATAGTTTATTGAGCGCCGTCGTGACGGCTCTATCGACATGATAATGTAATATTGACCTGGACACCATGGGTGACTTGTGAATGTATTGATAAATGAACCAGTGTGTAACACCCAGTTTCTAAAATGAGGGTAATTTTGAAATTTTGTATTTTAATTTATTTAATTATGATATTTATTTAATAATATGATTTTTGGTAATTTTTAATCATTTTTTTAAACCATTTAAATCTTGACTTGTGATTTTGGTGCATTGACTAGTGTAGCCTTAGACTGTTGACTTAGAGCCTAGTCATTGTGATTAGGATATTTGATTAGTACATTTTAGTCTAGAGGATATTTTGGTCATTTTAGAATTTATTAGAATTTTTAGGAATTTTTAGAATTTATTTTGAAATTGTTTGATTGAAGGTTGACTAGGTTGACTTTGACTAACTTTGACTTTGTGACCTAACCCTAGTTAGGTTGGCCTTGACTAGATATGAGAACCTAGGTTAAGTTAGGTCAACCATATTCTAGTTAGTGCTAATATTGGAGAATATTGAGTTTTGAATGGAAGGATTTAACCACAAACCATGACTTGTGACTTTTAAGTCATTTGTTTAATGACTAGGCCCAAAGCCCAAGACAAGTTTTAAAACCCTAAACCCTAGGCTAAGTGGCCAGCCACCATATCATCCTTGGGAACACCACCCTATAAATACACTCTTAGTTTAGGGTTGCCTCTTTTAGGAAAGCTCAAGTTTAGAAGGAGGTGAGTTCTTGCCTTCATTAATTCACCATAAATTCATTTTAGGTCCTAAAATCCCCAAATCAGTTGCAATGAGTTCTAATACTGGTATACTTTCTGTTGATGGAGTTTTATTTCAGTTTGTGGTGATATTGGTGGTTTGGGACATCAAGGAGAAGAGCTTTGAATAGGGGTTTTTATTGGAAGGTTCAACAATAGGTAAATTCCTCATCCCTCCATGAAATTTTGTTTTGTCTTCATCATTAGGGAGCCCTAGGAGTCCCCTAAGCATATGTATAGGTTTTGTGTCGGGTATCCTAAGTTTCGTGTCCATTTGGACACGTATCATGACTGCTGTGTAGGTGTTTGTCGAAATGCCACTGAGGACATTTCGACCTAATTTTAGGTTTGTGTTTGAATAGGAAAATTGGATTTGACCTTGCTTGTGCATTTCTTGTGTTCTGAACACGTCTTCGTGTCGTGTCGTGTCGGTTTTGGACACGTACACGCGGTCGTGCGCACGCGTGCACGGGCAGGTGGAATGCCCTGCTGCTCGGGCAGCACTGCTCTGTGCACACAGCGCCTCGACCCACGAGTTTCGACACACGTGCTGTGTCCATGACTGACACGGGGTTCCCCAAGTGGTTCGACCCCTCGTGTCGTGTCGGACACGCACGAGCTCGTGCATGGGGCTTGGCCTGTGCTGCCATTCCCTGTTTTGTGCACTGACACGCACGTTTCGTGTCCAGTACACGTGACTTGGACACAGGACAGGGTGTCCATTGGGTAGCCCTAGTCTAGGTCTACCTTGGGACACGAGCACGAGGCTTGTGTCGTGTCGTGTCGTGCACGGTGTTGATGTGAACACGTGCACGAGACAGTGTCTGTTTTGTGTGTGCAGTGTGTGGCTGATGGTGTGGGCTTTGTCTGGACACGTTTGTGTCCACATTGTGGACACAAACAAGTGTCATAGCATGAATACATTATGTATTTTCATTACCCACCATTTAATTCTAATTTTAAATCGATTTTCATTGATAAATGTCAATTTCCCTGTTTTGTAAAATCTGTGTGTATCAGTCAATACATGGTGTCTGTCCAGTTTTGTAAATTGAGTTTTGGACATTAAATTAACCTATTAAATGCTATTATTTGTATGTAATTTAATTCCTAACATGTTCTCCTACATGATTCCTAATTATATGCAAGTTTTGGATTGAATTGGTGAGGTTTTGATTCAAAAATCTGAGATTGCAATATAGGACTGATAGAGTTCTTTCACTGTGATTCATTAATGTTTGATTGATATTGAATTCATGAAACTGAGATTGGTTCATTAGTGAACTGTTGTTTACTGACATGGTTTAGTTTCCAGTTACTTGCATTGATTGATAAGGTAAAACTGAGTTTGAAAAACTGTTTGTGAATGCTTTCCATTCCCTTCATTTTCAGTTTGAGCATTGACTGTTATTGAAAACTGGAAAACTGATTTCCTTTATAAAACTGAGATGTTAGGTTTACATTTGATTCATGTTATAACTGTTGTGAACTGTTAGGATTTAATTCCAGCTTTTGAACCAAGGCAACTGTCAATTGATTTCCTTTTATTTTACAACTTGTTTAGTCATCATTAAACTGTTTTTGTAAAGAATCTGAAAATGCATTGTTAGTGAATATTCTTCATTTCCTTCCAGTTAACTTGCATTGCTGTGGTGAAATCTGAGATTTAATGGAAGGGAGGAAATTCTGAGTTAAACTGTTTTGTAATCTGAGACTTAAGTTAGTGTTAAACTGATTTGTGAAGGTTTAAACCATTGACATTGTCCATTTGATTTCCTTTTCATGATACAACCTTGTTAGTTCATTAGTTAACAGTTTGGTTAAATTCTCATTCAATGGTTATGTGAAATCTGAGAACATATGCTTGTTTCACTAGTTTGAACACTGTCACATGCCACCACATTTCCCTTCTAAATTCCTTTGTGTTATATATCTAATTTAGATGTATATGTAATATTATGTGTGAATGCATATAATGTGTATCTATAGATTATGTGATAATATGTGCATATGTGTGATAAGGTATATGCCTAATACATGGTGATATGTTAGGATAATGTATGGGTATATAGGATGTATTATATATCAATATATGTTGTGATATGGGTTAGCTAGGAGTATGGTTGTTTGACTTGGCCCATTGGCCCATGGCCTAGTTTTTAGCCTATGGCTATAGTGGTGATTAGTTTAGCTTAGCTAGCAAGTCTAGTTTAGACTTGATTAGTCTAATTAACCTAGAATGGACTAGTTAGCCTAGTGTAGACTAGTTTGACCTAGATTAGACTTGGTTGACCTAGTTTGACTTCTAGGGTTGACCAGAGTTGACCAAGAGTTGACTTTGGCCTAGATTGACCTAGATTCATGTAGAATGCATAGTAGAGCTTCATTTTATCATTTTAGACTTGTTGTGACTTGTGTTGTTCTATAGGAGACAGACACCACTCCTCGGACAGTATATTCTCTTCAGACACTCAGGATATCAGGCGAGTACATTCTCTGACCGTTTCATACTTGTATGGATTTACATTCTTGCTCTAGATTACTGTACTTGATGCTGACACGATTGTTATCACGGATTGGTACTATATGGATCTCCTTTTGAGATGTTATCTCCTTGTATTCACTAGATACATATTGTGACGTGCGTTTCACTTCCATATTGTATTTATTGAATACCCATATCCTTGTATACTCATTGTGCATATTGTACTCTCATTATCACATGAGCCCAGGGATAGACCATTGTACACTATTGTATAACATTGTACAACCATTGTATAACATTGTACATCTATTGTATAATATTGTACATCCATTGTATAACATTGTACACTATTGTGCAAGATAACGTAACTGGAGTGGATCCTTGTGTATTGATTGGGGAGGGGGAGTAGAATTGGTTATGTACTCAATTCCTATTGTACAACATTGTATAACTATTGTATATGTCTATTGTACACCCACGTACAATGGAGTTACCATTGCATTTTCCTAGCCCGTTTACATAACCAGATTGTACTCTAAAATCACATGTTCTTTACAGTTCTTACTTATCGTACTTAGATATTTCCTGTTATCAAATCTCTACTGTTTTCGTATATCTTCTCTTTCAGCGTTTCATGTACTTTACTCTATTGCATGCTTTATATTTCCTAACTCGATATGAACTGCGTGAGATGTTTTGTGCTCGCTCCCGTCCTGACTGGACCTGTTGAAAATTTTACAGAGGATGAGGAGGAGGCCTGCATAGATACCTACTATGGGACAGCTGTTGATGACTTGTGTGACCCAGATTCCCAGCCTGATCCACTAGCTTAGAGATTGTGGCTCCCTAGTCTAGGTTTACATTTACTGTCTTGAGATCTGTTTGTATATTCTTTCATTCCAGTTTAGAGACTTGTATTGAGTTGGATGTCTGTTTGTATGGCAGTAGACACTTAGACTCTCTCTCTCTGTTGTATCCTGTGGATCTTTTATTCCAGCATTTATCTATCTATCTTTCATTCTTATCATTTTGCCTTAGATATGATTGAGACTGTATGTTGTTATGTCACCTCCATTCGGAGTGTATATACTGTACAGGTACCTTTATATTGTTAGATGATTGACCTAGGACAGCGTTCTACCGCCGATACTGCGGCGTAGGCTGGGCGTTGTTACGTTCTCGTACCCTCACAGTGGGTGCGGGTCGTGACACAGTGTGTCTTGCATCATGTCTAGGGCATGGATTCCTGGGTACCACGGTCAGGGGTACACATTGAAATAAACTAAGGTTAATAAATAGATTAATTCACTAGTCATGAAGAGATGTTCCCTAGTTACAGGCGACCCCGTTATTCCGGCCGCAAATGTTTGGACTTGTAGCCTGCCGACGAGTAGGGCACATTTCCAGCCCACTGTCATGTGGGGCACCCTCCATTGTCACTTTAATAATTGAACTCTATTGTCACTCTAGTGTATTGTACTCTCTCTGATTGTCACTTTAATGATTGAACTCTATTGTCACTCTAGTGTATTGTACTCTCTCTGATTGTCACTTTAATGATTAAACTCTCTAAATTGTCACTATAATGTTCGCCTGGATAACCTGGATAACTGCAGGGCCTGTGACAACTTGGAGCATCTCATTGCATCTTGCTAGTAACTAGGATTGTGATAACCCTAGTTAGTTAATGTAGAAAGCCGTAGGCAATGATTGGCCATGATTGCTTGGATGGAGTCTAGTCCAGTATAGTATTGTCTAGAAGTGATTGATTGCAAGATTGTACCAGAATGATTTAACGATTTTCACTCCAGATTGTTACTATAATGATTGTACTCTATTGTCCCTCTAGCGTATTGCACTCTTCATTGTCACTTTTATCATTGAACTCTCTCCTTTTCACCTTAATGATTGGCACCTTTAGCAATAAATGATCAGAGACTGAGTTCTGTTCAGGCGAAGGGTTACAATCTCGGTCCTTGTTTGGTTTAAGGATTGTAACCTGGCTTTCGGAATAGTACCTTCGTCTTCTCTTCATATATCGCCCAGCTATATTTTATTTAGCATGATTCTCCATTTGTCTTATGTCAATGATGCTTCACTCAATTATTCTCTCTGATTGGGGTGAGTGCATTGGTAGTGCACAAATCTCAATCTGTGTTACTTATTATTTTCTTACATGTTGAATGCTAATGATTTGTTGGTTTTAGTCCTTAAGTGAAGCCTCCTTTGTGGCACTTGCTCTTTCTGGGGTCTAACCCAGCTGGTTTTGTATGGCCAGATACCGGAGCAGCACCAAAGGATCTTCCTGCTTTCCAGCCCGATGGTGACCACCAGGCGTAACCAGGGCATCGAGTGGGTTTCTTTTGTTCTCCCACTGTAATATTATAAATTATTTATTTGAGGCGTTTAGCCGACGAGCAAGTGTTAGCTCGATTGCACCTTTACTTATTGTCTGCCTACGGGCTGTAACATGATTGACAAGTCCCGGGGGTTGATCATGTACTACTGAACTCTTGCTAGTCCTCACATTTTGTAATGACTAGCTTCATGATCATTCCGAATATGTAATGTATGGGACGCCTTACTATTGTGTATTTGGTGGTCTGGCATCTTGTAACTATTATTAGTTGTTTGAGATTGAGACAATAGGCTATTTTATGACCTTAAGAGACTGATGGATTGTAGTGAAACCCTCACATATCTAGACAGCCGTGACCGTATAGCGGTGTGGATTCCATTCCGTTATACGTAGCTGGCTATGTCTGCCCCCGCTCTCCAGTGTTCTGGTTCTGGGGCGTGACATCAACCGGGGTTCAAGTAGACTTGGTTTAGTTTGGTTCAAATATGTAAGATATCCATATTTACTTCTTGGTTTAGTTTGATTTGGTCATAAGTATATTGATTTGGTTTAATCTTACTACTATAAGGTCGACCAAAACCAAACCAAGAATCAAATAGTCTAAATTTTACATGATAATTTTTTTAAAAAGATTTTTCTAAAGAAAAAAAACCAAAATTGGTCGGTTCAATTGTGAATCGGTTCAGCCGATTCACCTATTGAACCCGGTTTTCACAAAAAACCGACGGTTTATCCGATTTTAATCGAACCGGACCGATTTTTTGGTATAAACCGGTCGAATCCGGTCCAACCGCCGGTCCGGTCCGGTTTTTACACCATTGAATGAAATGCAAGGTGAATCTATTCCCATTGTCCTGTGTATAAAAAATGTGCAATGGGAAATCTTAAAACCAAAACTAAAGGCCATTACAGCATAATAAACTAATAGCAGATTAACCTATGATGGCATATAGACAAACTATTGCGTCGGATATACGACAAATGGTGTTTCATATCCGTATAGTGTGTGCACACGTATCCGTATCCATATCCGTGTCCGTATGCATGGAACATAGGTGAGTACTTGATGTACCTATTTAAAAATGTTAGAATCGTGTATCTGTATTGTATCCTTATCCGTATCCTTGTCCGTGTCCGTTCAACACATTTACTATTTATCCTCTTCCTAAGGATACTAAACCACTGGATCTTCTCTTGATAAACTCTCCATACTATCCAGATCTAATCTACAAATACTAAAATTACAGAAAAATACCTCCATTGTTCATTCTCTCCAATTCACCTCTCCTCATTCTGGAAGAAAACTATTTAGATTCAACCAGTTACATAAACAAGTAAACAATTAATCAAGAACATCAAGCCGGCATGCAACCCACCTGTTCCTCCTAGCCTTGCAGTGTCGGATCCATGATGAAATTCTACTGGAGGCACAATCATATGGAGGTTCGGAGAAAACGCCTCCGAAAATTGAACATATAGAAACAAAGTACAAAATTGAAAATTAAACATACAGGTTATGTTAGTTAAGAGAGAAAGATTACATCGAAATAGATGGCAAGCGGGCAACAAGCTGCGCCGCCAGCCCTTTTTGGATGGCAAAATCAATCCTCTTAAACACTACATCCATAGACCTGGGAGACATGACATTACTGTGCATAACTTTTTAGACTCTCTTAAGAAGCTCCATAGCGTCTGGTGCTAGAAAACCAAACGTGTCAAATGGGAACAGGATGAAAACGTGTTGATTGTCGGTGCACGCTTTCTCGTGTTTGGACACTTTGGCTGAGGCCGCTTTGAGAGAAGCTTGTCCCACAGTAAAGCCTCCGCTTTCTCATAACGACAATAATAATTAGAAAAAATTGCACTGAACGAGCATTGTCTTTGATTTGGGTTTTTGGGAAGACCATGAAATCAATTCTAGTTTCTTATATGTAGGTCAGAGACACAGCAAAAAATATCTTTGTGCCGAAGAGGTCATTCTATAGAGAGCATGGCAGTGGAAAGGTTTGTTTAAGCATTAGCGCTCCATGACATGTCAAACAAGTTATCTTCATCTTTAACAATTCATGATTCAAATAACAAATATTTAGGTCTTAAATTTTAAAATTAATGAACTTACATTAATTTGTTTTTTAGAACTTTTTCAGTGGAAGGAGTTGGGCTTTTGTTGAGAGTAAATAAGAGACTTTAGTCCCACATCGGTTAGATGTAATATGAAGAGGGGTTGGACCCTCTATAAGTATTAGGCAGTAGCCCTCAATAATATTATCTGAGATATTAGATTCATTTTAACTTGGTATCAGAGCCGAGTTCTCCATCCTTTCCTCCAAACCCTAGCCGCCCTCCCTACCCACCTCCACAGCCGCCACCCTCCTCCACGCCGCTGCCATACTCTAAACCCTAGCCGCCAAACCCTAGCCCCCCCTCCAGCGCCGCCCCCCTCCAGCGCCGCCCCCCCCTCCAGCGCCGCCCCCCTCCCTAACCTCCAGCGCCGCCCCCTCCCTTTACTGCTGCTCCAGCAGCCCTTTTTAGGGTTTTTCGCTGTTCTGAAAAAAAAAACAAAAAAAAAAAATCAGATTTTCTTTAGAAGATTTTTGATTGTTGCCTTCGAGAATCAGTACCTTCTTTTTAGAAGCTCTACTACGAATACGAAATCTCTTTAGATTTTCGTATCTCAGAAACGTTGTCTTTACAATCGTTTCTGCACGGCTGGTATACCTCTGGTTTGTCTCATGCAAGGAGGCACAACTACGTTGGTTATCCTTGAGCCGTCCGAACGCGTTATCATGATGCGGTTCTAGTTGGTCGTATAAACTACGACATATCAGTGAGGGATCTCGTTTTGTTGTTTCCCCCCGATAGCTGACTAAGACGAAGACGACTCAAAAGAAGACGACTCCGGAAACAACAAACACCTCACTGATTGCAGTTGAAGAAGTCATGGATTCCATCTATGGGAAGTTGACAGCAGAAGAAATGAAGGCCCTGATCGAGGATCTCCTGACCAAGAGATTACCGGAGGCAACCCCACGCGTGACCCATACTGATGTGGATTCGTCACCGTACAAAATGGAGAAGTTGGACAAGCTGGAGACGAAGTTGGAAGGCACGACCAACTACTTGAAATGGTCGCGGCAGGCGATGCGGACGCTGAAGGGACGTGGCTTGGTTGGTTATGTAGATGGCCACACCAAGGCCCCTGTCGATCACTCCTCGAAGGAGTTTGCTGTATGGGACATTGTCAACAATGTCGTGGCTGGTTGGTTGACAGCCTCTTTGACCGACCAAGTGTCGGGTAACGTTGAAGCAATGGAGGGAGCTGCTGATATCTGGAGAACATTGAAAGACATGTACTCCGGTTCGGGTAACCCCATGCGAGTCTTCCAACTGCAGGATGAGCTCGATCGGGTAATCCAAGACGATCGTACCATCTCTGAGTACGCTGCCTTGTTGAAGAAGTACTGATCTGATCTTGACCATTATGATCCTCTTGGCATGGAGGATGCTCAGGTTGAACCGGCTTTTGCAAAACATTTTCAGAAATTTCTGGATTATATCTCGCGGCAACGGATGATGAAATTTTTGAAGGGGCTCAACCCTGCATTTGAGCAACGGAGGAATGTACTTCTCGCACAACCGAAGCTGCCGACATTAGAAGACGCCATAGCTGCCATGGCACAAGAAGAAGCACGGTTGAAGCTGATGCCTACCAAGGGTATCTCCCAGGGGGAGCAGGCCGGAGTTGACACATCTGCTCTTGCCACTTTCACACAGCCTCCTTCTACGGGAGGCGTTTGCCACAACTGTAGTGACACAGAGCATTACATCCGCTTTTGCCCAAAACCGACACGGACTCCCTCGAATGGTCGGGGCCGTGGTCGCGGTGGACGACGAGGTGGTCGAGGCAGCTACAGTGGTGGAAGGGGCACTTACTCTGGAGGCAACAAGGCGCATCTGGCGGATGAAGGTGGGGACAATCAGCTGGCGGACATCACTCCATTTGACAGAGAAGTTCTCGAGAAGATGCGCGGCTCAAAGCTTGATTCTGGTGAACGACAAGTCATTCCTGGGGCGTCGTCCACTACAAGAGATTACTGCACTTACTTCTCCCAAACCAGTGCCGATATACCTCCGCGTGCTCTTGCATCTGTCTCTCAGCCAGCTTGGATTATGGACTTTGGGGCATCTTGCCATGTCACGGGGTCCCGAGGTGAGTTCCGGGAATACTCTACTCTAACGCCGCCAGAAAGCATTCAGACTGCTGATGGTACCTCCAGGCCTGTTACGGGTAAAGGTACTGTTGATTGCACTCCTTCCATCACTCTATCTAATGTCTTACATGCTCCTTCCTTTCCTGTCAATCTTATATCCATTAGCGCCATTATCCTTGATCTAAACTGTATTGTTTCCTTTGATATTCCTAAGGTAACTTTTCAGGAGAAGGGAACGGGGAGACGACTAGGCACTGGCACATGGCATAAGGGTCTATGGTACTTGGACAGGAACGGTCTGGATAGAGCACTGGCATCTTTGGTTGCAGACGCACAACCGGAAGTCCGAAGTCGAAGTGTCGAAGCCGAGCTGCTCCTCCACCATCAGCGTGTAGGACATTCTTCTTTTCCCGTTATTAGTCGACTGTATCCGTCCTTATATCAAAAAGCAAATAAAGAGTTGTTAGTTTGTGATGCTTGTGAGTTGGGGAAACATACCAGAAGCTCCTATGTGAGTTCTGGGCATCGATGTTCTGCTGCTTTTGATATGATTCATTCCGATGTGTGGGGCCCTTGTCCTACAAACGGTGTTAACGGTTATAGATGGTTTGTTACTTTTATTGACTGCTCTACCCGCGTAACGTGGGTCTACCTGTTAAAGAATAAAAGTGATGTTTTTGAGGCATTTCAAAGCCTCCATCAACGGGTAAAGACACAGTATAATGCTCGTGTTAAGTGTTTCCGGTCGGATAATGGGACGGAATATACCCATAAGAGGTTTGCTGCATATTTATCCTCTCATGGTATACTGCATCAAACCTCTTGTGCATATACACCGGCTCAAAATGGTGTTGCCGAACGAAAGAATAGGCACCTGCTGGAGGTAGCTCGGACAATGATGCTGGCTATGAATGTCCCTAAATTTTTGTGGGGGCAGGCTGTCTTGACAGCCTCTTATCTCATCAACAGGATGCCCTCTCAATTACTGGACTGGAAGACGCCTTTGAAAATGCTCACGGGGACAACTGCGTACACCGTTCCTCCGAAAGTATTTGGTTGCGTATGCTTCGTCCATGATAACAGGCCTGGCGTTGGTAAGCTGGATCCTCGAGCAGTTAAGTGTGTCTTTGTTGGGTACACCGGGACACAGAAGGGTTACGTATGCTAGAGCCCGGTTGAACGGAAGCTGTTTGTAAGTATGGACGTTACATTCAGAGAGCTGGAACCTTATTATGGTCCGGACGAAGGTTCTGCGTTTGGGAACACGCCTCACACAGCGGGTGTTAGACGTGAGGGGGAGGTAGTACGCCCCAAACGTAGTTGTCAGATCGGTACCTTGTCATGTCGTGACACACTGGAAGAAAGGGGGAAAAAGCATCAATGATACTGATACGGAGGATGAAGAAGACAATACGTACATTACGCAGGGGGAGAAGCAGACAAGGGAAAAAGGAGCTCCAAGTTTACAGAAGAAGACAGCAGAGGTCCAGTACTGTGCCGTGCCCTGTGCCTATAGTGCCAAGTCCCTCGTCTACTCATGCCCCGACTCCTGAAGATGTTACTCCCGCACCGGATCGCTCGGATTCGGAAGCGGGTCTCTCCGATTCGGATGGTATGCTTTCTCCACCACCCATTGCTCCCTTAAGGAGGTCTTCTCGCATTAATACGGGAAAGGCTCCTATTCGTTATAAAGATTATGAACATGATATCGCCAACTACCTATCTTATTCTAATATTTCTCCGACTTATCAAACATTCCTCACTGCTTTCAATTAGTCCACCTTAATATGATCCAAATAACAAATATTTAGGTCTTAAATTTTAAATATAATGAACTTACATTGATGGGATTCCTTATGGAATAAACTGTCGTGGCCAGTTTGTTGCCCGATGCATAACCAACCAAACAATAAAGGTATTGAATAAGAAAAAGAAGATCGAACTCAGCTGGCTCTTGTGGTCAGCGATGAGAGGTATAACCTCCCTTGCTAGGCGGACGGTCTCGGTATCGAGCCGCGGGGGAGATGTGGATGCATGTGAAAATTGAGGGCAATGGGCCCAAAAGGCATGCAACGCAGCGTGTACATAGTCTCGTGCGTTTACGCCGAGCATGCCAAATAAATAAATAAATAAATAAGAGAAAGAAGCTGAATTAGTTTGTAACATGAGCAGCCCACATTATGTACCTCTATATCGTGTATTGTTGGAAAAATCACCATGTGGCTATGTTTCACTTATGAGAATTGTTGAGAACTAATAAGGGACTTAGTCCCATATTGAAAAATGTAGTATGAAGAGGAGCTAGACTCCCTATAAGTAGTGGAGTAGCCAATCAATAAAACAAACAACAATTATTCTCTACATGGTATCAGAGCCATAACCACACAAAAAATTCCCACCCCTTCCCCAACCCGGCAAACCCACCCCCCCTGCCGCCCACCCACCCCCCATGCTGCCCCGGCAGTTCCCCCCTGCCCCGCCCCCGACGCGCCCCGCGCCCCCCCTCGCCCCGCCCGACGCCCCCAAGCTGCCGCCGACGACCCCCCCTGCTGCCCCGACGCCCCCCTGCTGCCGCCGACGAACCCCCCTCCCCCGACGCCCCCCCCCCCCCGACGCCCCCTCCCCTTCCGACCCCAACTGCTGCCGACCCCCCCTTTTTTCAAAACGAAAAAAAACAAATCCTAATTTGCGAGAGAGATTATGTGGGCGGTTATTCGAAGACGGATGGACGTCAAATGCTTTATTTGTACCATCTGTTCCTATATTACGCCCTCCGGAATTACAAAATGCTTTATTTTATTTTTCCGTTCTCGATCTGCAAATTAGGATCTACATGCGCGCGCCGGTTGTCACGACCCGTTACCCAAATTGTTGGGCCGGGCCGGGCCGAGCCATGTCCAACCTACGCTTGGTAAAAGCGTAGTAAGTTGTTCTAAGAGTTTATACATGAATGATACTAAGTGTGCTAACATTTAAGCCAAATAAGATTTTATCACAACACAGCTTCTATTAACGAAAGTAAACAAGTGTTAAAAGTTATTACACTTCAAATGTATGAGACTGAGACAAAGTCCAGTATCCAAATATAAGTTCAAACCAAAGTCTAAGTCTCAAAACACATAAAAGATATCTAAGCAAGGTTTCCCGCTGGAGCCTCTTCTGGAACTAAGGCCAGGTCCTCAAAAGCAGCACCATAAAAAGTATCGCAAAGCATTTCCTCCTCGAAAAGTACACCTACAACGTTATCCTGTCAGGACGGGAGCAAGTACTTGTACTACAAACATATAATACTGATCATGACATGGTAAGAGATAAAATGACTGTAATCCTGACATGGCACAATCTATCATGTAAAATCACACAACTATATATCATGGCAAGGATGCATTTGTCATGACGACACATGCATATATAGTTTAAAACTGGAGCAGGTACGTGATCGTCAATAGGTGTAAAATGTGCTATGGCACAAGTATATAAAATGTACTTCCGTACAAGTAAGCAAGCGATAGATGTACATACGTACAAATACAGCTGGTACGCCTACGACAAGGTATACATATAAAATATCAACCTTGCTCGGTACATACGTACGGGAGAAGGGGGCATGATCACGTACTCAACTATCAGTTTCCCCCATGTCCCAGTAACCATCATGTGAGATATGTAAAAGCTCTTATAAGCATGTGAAGATACTGAGAATCAGTATAAAGCATGTAATGACATGACTTTGCAGTTTTCATAAAACAGTATTTTAACATGGTTCATTACAGTTCATTATCATATGCAGTAAATAAGTTTGTAGGGGTACTTGCCTCGAGCAAAGAAAGAATAACAATATGAAGGTACATATGTCCGGTGTCCTGTCAAAATGATATACAACTCAGCCTCTAAGTTATGATTAAGATTACACTAGTATTGTGACACGGCTCCTAATAGGACACTAGCTATGTGAAGCTCTAGTAGTCCAAAGTGAGGTGTTACAACATCTAGACGAACAAGTAGGTATCTACACTAAGGTAGGGTAAGGTCTGATACTAAAATATCCCAAAAAACACAAAAAAATATACAAGTCAATATTAATTAATTAATCAGACTGTACATTGTGTTCCAATAATTATTAAGATAGTTATACAGTCCTGTTTTATATGAAATAATATACTAAATTGATCTTTGTTAATTATAGTAATTTAATATAAATTTTCTGGAATTTATAATCCAGTGTAAGTATTTATTAAAAATCAGAATACAACTGTACATTGAAAATGAGTTCTGGTTTACTTTTTTTTAAACAGTGTCAAAACAGTAAATTAAATCATGGAAAAATTATATTAAATTAGATTAATTAACATAGTATTTTATAGTAATTTTTCTAGAATTTATTCAGTAATAAAAAGTTGTCTGAAAATTCAAAGTTCATAAATCACAGATTCTGAAATTAAATAAATAATTAATTAATATATTTGTCCGCATATTTGAAATTGAACCGAAGTCCAGATACGGAACCCGAAGCCATGAATCAAGTCCAACATGACTCGACTAGACCCCGAATATGTGTAGGCTCACCTAAGTCCGATCAACCCATGTTAGGCTTGGACTTAGAGTGGTCGTTTGCACAAAGTACGTAAAATCGTATTTAAATGCGGAATTTAAATACATGTAATTTAAAGGAATTTAAATTGCAGAAATTGAAAGCGTACATATTACAGTATAGGCACTGTATTTATAAATATGTATTACAGTATAAGCACTGTATTTATTACATATTACAGTATAGGCACTGTATTTATAATAACATAAATTTAAATGACAGAATTTAAAATACATATTACAGTATAGGCACTGTATTTATATTGACATAATTTAAATAATATAAATTAAATGACAGAAATTAAAATACATATTATAGTATAGGCACTGTATTTATATTGACATAAATTAAATAACATAAATTAAATGACAGAAATAGAAATGCAAGATTAAAATATAAATATAATTTTATGTAATATATTCCTCCAAAAATACAAAAGAAATTTATATTATGTTGACATCATTATATCATAATTTTATTTAGAGAGAGATTTATATATATACATATATATTTTCAAACATATACATATATATATATACAAAATATATATATATGAACATATACTAAATATATATATAAATACTTAGTAATTAATCAAAATATAAAAGAATATACAATTTATATATAAAAATTAGTATTTACAGAAATTCCTAATACTGTATTTATACAGCATATAATTTATTATATATAACATATATATATATATACATATCTCTCTATATATACTAGCATATGTGCACGTGCCTTGCACGTATTTTAATATTTTTTTAATTAACTTAGAAAGACCAAGGGTAATCTTCCTAATTATTAAGTTGACTTTATTAAAATTAATGAATAATTTTTAATTAGTATAGACATGCAAGGATATTTTCGGAATTCAAAATTTTCACCATCCAAGTTTTCCTATTATATAGTAGAATAGATATACATATAGTAAAAAAAACCTACATATATAAACAACTGGAAATTGCTGAGAAACCCAATTTTGGGGTGGGCTTTTATGAAATGCCCACCCGCTGGATGAGTTTTATGAAATACCCAGAATTAAGTATTTTCACGTTAAATATTCCAAGATTCCCTTTTAGATGCCACCCGCTGGAAACTGCTATTTTTATAATACCGAAACTACCCCTCCGCGCGAATTGGTCATCTATATGTATTTGAATTCAAAAAACTCAGATCTGGATTGCGATTTTCGTCTTCTTTTTCTTCACGGGAAATCTGAATTCCATTGCTCTCATCTTCAGCAGAGATCGCAAAGATCGTTCGTAGTTCGGTGTGCTTTTCTTCAGTCGAACTCAGATCATCGCTCGTCATCATCATCACCATCATCATCATCTTCATCGTGGAGACATTTGAAGTTTTCCGACGATTAGGTCAATTGTGGAGAGAAGATCTTTCTTCTTTTCTATAAGGATTATCATCGTTTTGAAAGAAGAACGAAACTATTTATTTCTGACAAAATTTTTCTAAAAAAAAATATTCTCCGTATTAAAACCACGGATAATGACCATTCTCCGTGCTAAAATGACGGAGAATGACTATTCTCCGTTTTAAAAACCACGGAGAATGACAATTTTCTATGGGTTTTAACACGGAGAATGCCATTCTCCGTGGTAAAGTGACGAAGAATGGCCATTCTCCGTCATTTTAGTACGGAGAATAGCAATTCTCCGTGGTTTTTAACACGGAGAATGGTCATTCTCCGTCTTTTTTAATACGGAGAATGACCATTCTCCTCCATGTTAACACGAGATTGGTCATTCTTCGTGTTAATATCACGGAGAATGACCATTCTCCGTGTCGAAAAAGACGGAGAATGACCATTCTCCGTTGTAAAAAATGACGAAGAATGTCCATTCTCCTGCGTTTTAACACTGGAATGACATTCTCCGTGCTAAATTATACGGAGAATGGTCATTCTCCGTTTTATTTAACACGGAGAATGGCATTCTCCGTGTTTCTAACACGGAGAATGGTCATTCTTGACCATTCTCCGTGCTAAATTACACGTAGAATGGCATTCTCCGTGCTAAATTACACGGAGAATGGCATTCTCCGTATAAATTAAGACGGAGAATGGTCATTCTCCGTCTAAATTATGACGGAGAATGGTCATTCTCCGTGTAATTTAGCACGGAGAATGACCATTCTCCGTGTAAATTAAGACGGAGAATGTCATTCTCCGTGTTACTAACACGGAGAATGGTCATTCTCCGTGTTACTAACACGGAGAATGGTCATTCTCCGTGTAAATTAAAACGAAGAATGCCATTCTCCGTGTTACTAACACGGAGAATGACCACCCTCATGCGAAATTAACATTTTTGTGTTCTAACATTCTCCTGCATTTTATGGTCAGCTGAAACTTTGGAGGGCCATAACTTTTGACTGGGAGGTCGAAACGAGGTCCCGTTTGTCGCAAAACGAGCGTATCTTTGAGGAGGCTGAAAGTAACAGCTTCATCATTAGACGGCCTTTCGAAATTTTAGAATCGCAAAAAAAATGATGTTTGGGCCTCCGTTTTAGCACTTTTGCCGTTTGTCTCGGTCTTTCCGAAATTTTCCGACGAATTTTTGAAGATTTTTGAGGAGAAAACCTAGATTCGAAAGTGAGCAGCGTATGGAAGAAGATGAAGTATCGAAACATTTTTTAAGAGCAGTTTCGTGGGTGTTTTCAATAAATTAAAAGGAAGGACAAAATGGTCATTTGGAACCCGCTTTGGATAAGTTTCTCTAATTCTGGGCACGCGATGAAAGTTTTTTTAGCGGTGGATTTTACACTAAAACTTTTTTAGTTTTTGGGCATTCCATAAATTCTCCCTATAAACAAAAGCATACAAAAAATCACCCAAACATACACAATAGGGAAGCTCGAACTCGGGTCTGCCAAAGGGCTCCCTACGCGCGCGCATGTGCTGCGCTGACGAGTAAGCCCAACTCGGGTTTTGGTAAGGATTGAAACTTAGTTAATTTTAAGGGATTTTTTGACTTTCATCCCACATTAATATGCATTTGTACTTACATCCCATTTTTTAATTTTTTTAGACTTACATCCCACTTTTTGTCACTAAAAGTATTTATTTTGTCACGAAAAGTATTCGTTTTGTCACAAAAACTATTTTTCGTGACAAAAGTGGGATGTAAGTCAAATAAAATTAAAAAGTGGGATGTAAGTACAAATTCATATTAATAAGTGGGATGAAAGTCAAAAAATCCCTAATTTTAATCTAAACCAAATGCATATATGTACATTATATATAAAACAAAACCAAATAAAAACATAACACAAACTCACAAAAGGGGGGCTCGAACACTGGTCGACCGAAAGGGGGCTCTTACACTGCTGCACCGACCAGTAGGCTCTCAATAGCCATTTGTTAGAAGAGGGGGTTTTGGTAATAATGTTTTGAAAAGAACGGGGGGGGGCACCATCTTCCTCGTGTCCCGAGTGCTTGGACACTCGGGTTTGTGTCCAGCACTCGTGTCGGCCTATACTGACGCGAATGCTCGTGTCGAAACACACCAACGTGTTCGCCAAGATGTTCTCGACACGATGGTGTCAACCACGTGTCACCAAGACACAAATTCGCGTCCATGTCCGCGTGTCCAAACTAGGGTTAGGCATTTCTACGTGTCCGTGTGTCGGGGTGGGTCGAAAATAGGGGCGATGGACTCGTCGTGTCAAGACGAACACAATAGGAAAAAAAATTGAAGTATGGGGAAAAATAGAGGAGTTGGCTTACTCGGCCGGTCGGGCGGGTTCGGCGGCGGCGCTGCGATGGTCGGCGACGGCGGCGGGTGTGTTCTTCGGGTCGGCCTCGCCGTTCTAGACACGTTGGTGTCCTCGGCGGTGGTCGACGTTGCTGGGTTGGGGAGAACGGGGTCGCCGGAGTTGGGTGGCCGGCGGCGAGCTCGTCGGCGGCGAACAGTAACTCGGGTTACTGTTCACTGCACAACAACAGTTTCAGGAAATTAAAAAGGAATTAATTAAAAATTAATTTTGAATTTGGGATTTTTACATTGGGATGAGTGCCTATTTATAGAAAAATAAAATTAGGACAAACTAACCATGGTTAATTACTAACTTGACCCTAGGGTTAGATTTTTACCGTTTTGCCAAAACGGGAAAAAATGCAGCTTTTACGGTAGCAGTTATTTAATTAAAAAAATTTAAATGACGTCCAAACGACTCCAAACAAATCGCAGAAAAATTCTAAAATTAATAGAAAAATATTTAAGACCTAATGGAATTAATTTGGGGCAAATTTGGAATTATTTTTTATTTATTAAATTTTTTGAAAACGGGGGTTACACTGGTGTTGGCCACGTTAACAGCGCATTCGTAAGGTCTCTGTTGAAGACTTTACATAAAGACGACGACGACGAAGCCGACGAAGCCGACGACGACGACGAAGTCGACGAATCCCAGTTGAAGTCGCCATGGATTCGATTAGTGGTAAACTGACAGCAGAAGAGATGAAGGCCTTGGTTGATGATATTTTATCAAAGAGATTAACCGAGGCAACCCCACGTGTGATCCATACTGATGTGGATCCGTCACCCTACAAAATGGGGAAGCTGGACAAGCTGGAGACGAAGTTGGAAGGAACGTCCAACTACTTGAAATGGTCACGGCAGGCAATGCGGACGCTGAAGGGACGAGGCTTGGTTGGCTACGTCAATGGCCAAACCATGGCGCCAGATGATCCCTCCTCAAAGGAGTTTGCTATTTGGAAAATTGTCAACAATATTGTGGCTGGATGGTTGACAGCCTCCTTGACCGACCAGGTGTCGGGCAATGTAGAGGCGATGGAGGCTGCTGCTGATATATGGCGAACTTTGAAGGATATGTACTCAGGCTCAGGCAATCCTATGCGAGTCTTCCAACTGCAGGATGAACTTGATATGGTGGCCCAGGACGACCGTACCATCTCTGAGTATGCAGCACTGTTGAAGAAGTACTGGTCTGATCTGGATCACTATGATCCTCTTGGGATGGAAGATGCACAAGTCGAACCAGCATTTGCGGAACATTTCCAAAAGTTCTTGGATTATATTTCGGGACAACGGATGATGAAGTTCTTGAAAGGTCTTAACCCTGTGTTTGAGCATAGAAGGAATGTATTCCTAGCACAGCCCATGCTTCCAACCTTAGAAGAAGTCATAGCTGCCATGGCACAAGAAGAGGCTCGATTGAAGTTGATACCCAACAAGGGCTATTTCCAGAGGGAGCAAGCCGCTGTTGACAAGTCTGTCCTTGCCGCCTTCAATCAGCCTCCCTCTGTGGCTGGTGTTTGCCATAACTGTGTTGACTCAGGGCATTACATCAGATTTTATCCAAAATCCCTGCAAAGTCAGTCGAGTGATCGTGGACGGGGCCGCGGAGGACGTCGAGGTGGTAGAGGCGGTTATGCTGGTAGAAGGAGAAATTATTCTGGAGGACACAAAGCTAATCTGGCGGAGGAAGGGGGAGAAAATCACCTGGATGAGTTAACCCCTCTTGAGAAGGAGTTCTTCGCGAGGTTATGCAGCACGAAGCTGGGTTCGGACGGCAGTCATGGGGCGTCATCTACCTCGGGGGATCACATCACTTGCTTTACCCAAACCAGCACATGTATTTCTGTGCGTGCTCTTGCAGCAGCTGTCCACCAACCATGTTGGATTATGGACTCTGGGACATCTCGCCATGTCACGGGATCCTGCGGTGAGTTCCAGGACTATACTCACCTACCGACGCCGGAGAGCATTCAGACTGCTGATGGTAACTCCAGCCCTGTCATGGGTAAAGGCACTGTCGCATGCACCCCTTCTCTCACTCTCACCAATGTCTTACATGCTCCATCTTTTTCTGTCAATCTTCTTTCTATTAGTGCCATTATTCTTGATCTTAACTGTACTGTTTCCTTTGACATTCCTACGGTGACTTTTCAGGAAAAGGGGACAGGACGATGACTAGGGACTGGCACATGGCATAAGGGCTGTGGTCCTTGGACATGACTGGACTGGACAAAGCATTGGCATATCTGGTAGCAGATACACCACCGGAAGATTCACGGCGCAGTGTAGAAGATGAATTGCTACTCCACCACCAGCGTGTCGGTCATTCTTCTTTTAAAATTATTAGTCGAATGCACCCGTCCTTATACCAAAGGGCTAATAAAGAGAAGTTATTTTGTAATGCATGTGAGTTGGGTAAATATACCAGAAGCACGTATGTGAGTTCAGGAAGTAGAAGTTCAGCTGCATTTGATATGATACATTCGGACGTATGGGGCCCTTATCCTACAACCGGTAAACGGTTTTCGATGGTTCGTCACTTTTATTGATTGTTATACTCGCGTGACATGGGTCTACCTTATGAAGAATAAAAGTGATGTCTTTGAGGCATTTCGAGACTTTCATCGCCGGGTAGAAACACAATATGGTACTAAAATTAAGTGCTTATGGTCTGACAATGGAACGGAGTATACAAATAAGAAGGTTGCTGAGTATTTATCCACTCATGGAATACTACACCAAACTTCATGTGCCTATACACCGGCACAAAATGGTGTGACCGAACGGAAGAACAGACACCTGCTGGAGGTCGCATGGACGATGATGCTGGCTATGAATGTCCCGAAACACTTATGGGGGCAGGCGGTATTAATGGCCTCTTATCTCATCAACAGAATGTCATCTCAGGTATTGGACTGAAATATACCGTTGGAGATGCTTACTGGTGCAACCACGTACACTGTTCCACCGAAAGTATTTGGGTGTGTATGTTTTGTCCAAGATAATAGGCCAGGAGTTGACAAACTGGATCCTAGAGCGGTTAAATGTGTCTTTGTCGGGTACACGGCAACTCAGAAGGGATACACATGTTGGAGCCCAGTTGAGCGAAAGATGTTTGTAAGCATGGACGTTACATTCAGAGAACTAGAACCATATTATGGTTCGGATGATGGTTCAACGTTTGGTGACACACCTAACAGAGAGGGTGTTAGATGTGAGGGAGAGAAAATAAGCCATATGTGGTGGTCAGATCGGTCCCATGCTCGGTCGTGAAAAACTGGACGAAAGGAGGAGAAAGCAGTGACTCCGATACAGAAGATGAAGAAGATACATATGTTAAACATGGGGAGCAGCAAACAATGGAAAATGAGCTCCAAGTCTACAGAAGGAGACAACAGAAGTCAAGTACTGTGCCTGTACCGTACCCTGTGCCTACTGTACCAAGTCCCTCGTCTATTCCTGCTCCAACTCTTGAAGATGTTGCCCCCGCACTGAATCAATCTGATTATGATGCGGATCTCTGACTCTGATGGTATGATCTCTCCACTACCTATTGCTCCCTTAAGGAGATCTTCTCGCATCAATGCGGGTAAGGCTCCTAGTCGTTTTGATAATTATGAACATGATATTGCCAACTACCTGTCTTATTCTAACATCTCTTCGAATTATCGAACCTTCATTGCATCATTAGACTCTACTTCGTTGCCCAAATATTAGCAGGAAGCAAAGAAAGATCCAAGGTGAAAATCTGCAATGATGGAAGAACTTGGGGCACTGGAGAAAAATAAGACGTGGGAGCTGGTTCCATTACCCAAAGGAAAGAAAACTGTGGGATGCAAATGGGTGTACACAGTAAAGGAGACGTCAGAAGGAAAAGTGAAACGATACAAGGTAAGGCTGGTTGCAAAAGGATACACACAATCATATGGCATCGACTATGATGAGACGTTTGCTCCAGTAGCGAAAATGAGCACCGTAAGAACTCTGGTCTCCATTGCAGCAAACTATGGGTGGAAGCTATACCAGTTAGATGTGAAGAATGCTTTCCTCCATGGGGACCTACAAGAAGAAGTGTACATGGAACTCTCGCCAGGGTGCTACGCTACAGAATCAGACGAGAGACATCGCATGGAAAAGTGTGCAAACTAAAGAAGTCGCTATATGGACTCAAGCAATCTCCTCGAGCCTGGTTTGACAGATTCAGAAAGGCTGTTACAGGCATGGGATACCATCAAGCAAATGCAGATCATACGGTCTTTCTTCAGCATGCAAGAGGCCACATCACTATACTTGCTGTATACATGGATGATATAGTAATCACAGGTAATGATGAAGTCGAGATCGCTAAGTTGAAGTCAAAACTCGCGAAGGAGTTTGAGGTGAAGGATTTAGGAGCGATGAGGTACTTTTTAGGTATCGAGGTGTGTGAAGGCGAACAAGGAATTGTTCTTTCACAGAGAAAATACGCACTAGATCTGCTGAAGGAGACAAGGATGCTGGGACAAAGCAGCAGTCACTCCAATTGACCAGAAGTGCAAGTTGGGAGCAGAAGCAGGAGAGCCAGTTGATCGTGAAAGATATCAACGACTTGTAGGGAGATTGATTTATCTGGGGCACACTTGCCCTGATATCTCATTTGCGGTGAGTGCAGTAAGTCGCTACATGCATGATCCAAGAACGGGTCATATGGATGCAGTGTTTCAGATCTTGAGATATCTGAAAGGGACGCCGGAGAAAGGGCTATGGTTCAAGAAGAATGGATGTATAGAAGTTGAGGGATACTGCGATGCAGACTGGGCGAGCTGCATAGACGATAGAAGGTCTACCACGGGATATTGTGTCTTTGTAGGAGGAAACTTGGTCTCATGGAGAAGCAAGAAACAGTCAGTGGTAGCACGGTCTACAGCTGAAGCAGAATACAGAACAATGGCTTTAAGAGTGTCGGAGTTGCTGTGGGTGAAAGCGTTGCTGACAGAGTTGAAGCTGGACAAGGGAGCACCGTTACGTCTTCTGAGCGATAGTCAAGCTGCAATAAGTATAGCTAACAATCCAGTTCAGTACGACAGAACGAAGCACATCGAGATCGATCGATTCTTCATCAAAGAGAAGCTGGAACAAGGGATACTGAAGATTGATCATGTTCGCTCAGAAGAACAAGTGTCAGACTGTCTGACTAAGGGTCTTAGTTTATTAAGTCTGTCGGAACTATGTAACAAGATGGGAGTGATTAATATCTATCGCCCATCTTGAGGGGGAGTGTTGAGAACTAATAAGGGACTTAGTCCCACATTGGAAAATGTAGTATGAAGAGGAGCTAGACTCCCTATAAGTAGTGGAGTAGCCAATCAATAAAACACACCAATTATTCTCTACAAGAATAACACGGTGCAAGAATGTAAGAGATGAAATTTAGTATTGTAGTACCAGTAATATAGAACATGGAATATTTGGGACCGTTAGGTCGCCAAGACAACATCCATGGTATGGGAATTGTGTAAGTATGAAATCCCTGGACTAGGAAGTTGGATTCAAGCAAGGGCTTGAGATATATGATTAGGTAGAAATGATGTTTCATTGTATATGCTGGATAGAGATACTTTATGACTATTTCATCTTCGTACCATGCATCTGTATATGATCTAACTGTTTACGTACGTAGTTTCATGGTCATGAATAATTTGTGCACAAGATTTTAGTTCCTCGAATGAATCGTCAGGACACCGAGATCGTGTCAGCCTAGGTGGAACGGTGACGACGTACTGGCACAGATAGCATGTGCTGAAGTACTAGCACCGGTAATTCAGAACTTTTAGTGAGACTTACTACCTGTATTGTAAAGATCGCCGTCTAACCAAGCTACGGTCCAAGATAACATGTCGCTGAAGTAGGAACTCGAAAGTTAATCCCAAAAGGCTAGATAACCAAAGGAAATAATATTAAATAATATAGATTATTTACCTACTATTTATTTTTACCTATTTGGGTTTACGGGTTTACTACATGGGCTTATCGGGTCTGACCCGTTTCGGCCACCTGACTACATTAAAGGGTTCACTAAATTGGACTCGGATCCAACCCAACCTCTCCTTCCACGGTCCGAGAGAGAGCCTAGGGTTCCTCTTCTCCTCCGCCGGTTGCCGGTGAAATCGCCGGATCTCCGCCGCCCGCCCGATCTCGACTCCATAGCAAGTTCTCTCCATTCCCTCTTCTTCTTCTTCCGCCGATCCTATTCGTGTCAGTATCGGCTGATTTGTGTCGCTGATACGTGCCATTCCGTTCCGTTTCAGCGACGAGCGATGATGCGCGATTGACGAGCGTTTCGGCGAATAATGTGGACGAACGTGTTCAGAATCGTACGTTTCTCCGAAACTATTTGCTCAATTTGAGCTTCAGCTCCGTTATTGCTACTTTTTTTTTTCCAGCGAATTGTTGATTATTTTGAACCAATTCTGGCTAGCATTTAGTGTAATTAGTGCTCTTGCAGCAGTGTAATGTTGCAATTTACTGCGTTCGTAGAGGATTTTTATGGAAATTTCGGTGTTAGGTTTTTTCGCTCTATGCTGAGGAATGAGAGTAGATATATAGAAGCGTAAACGTAAAAATTAAGGTTTTACTCCTTTTGCATCAGCGTAACTGTTTACTGTAGTTTGGAGTGTTCTGGTCGTGTGCCATATGCGTAAGGACCATGGTAGTCAAAGGCGCGCCTCAGAGCAAGGCACAACATATGCGCGTCGCACTTCACCAGACGAGGCACATTTCTCCGGGTGCACCCAAGGCGCACCTTAGTGCGCCTTTCAGCAAGGCGCAACAAAGAAAAGGCGCACCTTATGTATTTATTGTTTTTTAAAAAAAATGAGACATGGAGATGACCCTTACCTCATTCAAGCGGTAGGGAGGTAGCCCTTTCCACGGTTGCCAAAGTTGGCTACAGTTGAACTTGAAAAACTAAAATTTACTAAAAGCGTGGTAGGAAAAATATAAATTCTTGTTAGTTTTTGTTGAGTGTTATTGTTGTTATGCTAGTTCACTTGGTTATGTTAACATGTTTTGTTGGTTTTAATATGTTATTTGGTTTTATTTCTTACGTTTTAATTTATGTATATGTTTTTTATTTTTTATTTTGCGCCTCACTTCACTCGGACGCGCGTCTTAAGTGCGCTTGCGCCTCGAGCGATATGGACCCTTTGCGCCTCGAGTGCGCCTTGCGCCTTTGACTACCTTGGTAAGGACATGGTATGGACACAACGACATGGACATGACACATATTTTTGGTGCGTCCTAGTGTATTTTGGAGTGTTCGGGTTGTGTGCAATGTGTCCGACACAACACGGCCCACATTTTTGGAGTGCATGCTTCCTAGGTATTTAGTGTGATTACTGATTAGTATGTAGACTCATCATAAAAAGTTGCAAGTTACCGGTGTTTTAGTGAAGATCTCGGTTAAATTTTTTCTTTTTTCTTTTCTTTCTTCTATATGCTTCGTGATGAAAGTATATCTTTAAATATAACTTAAGGTATTTTTGCTTATCGTGTTTACGAGGGTAGGATCATTACTTTACATTCTTCTGCCATGGCATCTTAACTTAAATGTTGAAGAAAACACCCTGAACTAACCTGAATCAATAGCTTTTCAACGGATTGGAATCACTCCCTTCTCCAAGCATGGATCATTTGCCAAATCAAGGCATGAACTCGGCTAGGATTCCCCTTCAGGGTGACAGTCGAAGCGACTATTGTCTCTCATGTCTCTCAACTTGTCCTTTTCCCTACTGGTGGGTGTGTTCTGCAGTGGTCTAGGAATGGAAGTAAGTAAGTGTTGCAGTAGAGGAGTTCAACTTGTTCATAAGTCAAGGAAGGATTTTAGGTCTCTCGAGCACAAAACAAAGGCAACACGATAAGGAGCAAAACCATGAAATAGGCATAATTTGAATTGTGAAACAGGGAAAGCCCTATATAGGCAACATGACCTTTGATAGAGAACAAGGCAATAACTACTTTTTGAATAGGATAAGATGCTTGTTAAGGCATGAGTTCCATTATGTAGAGTAAGGTTGTGTTGGAGAAGATATACATGCGGCATCGGAGCCGCAAGAAGTAAAATTCAATGACTTTTTGTTAGCTTATTTGCTCTAAATGTTTCTATTATACTTTATGGGTCAAAAGTTTTGGATAGGTAAGGAACGCTTAAAAAAGTTGAGCTTAGATGAAATGCACAATTAACAATGTATAAAAGGATAGGATAATAAATGTGTGCATCCAAGTGGAGGAGTTTGTGTCAATTGAGGACAACATGCAAGATAATCATCCGAGGTTGTTAGTTATGTGCAACAGAGACCAATATATTCCCTAGTAAGGAAGAGAGATGAGATATTAGTTAAGAGCTGCTATAACCAGGGACAAACCTAATGAACCTGGAGAAACATATTGCAGTTGTTAATGTTAGAGATCAGATAGCATTTAGGAGAGCTGAATGAAAGATAAGGATCCTGGTAGCTGAACCCAAATTTTGGGTAGGGGCTTTCTAATGCTCCACAGTCAACCTTATTTTTATGGGAAAGGCTCACATGATAATGGAGAAAACAATTGAAGCGAATCAGGGTAAGGTTGCTTCAAATTATAGAGACAATCACCCTGATTAATTTTTATTTGAGTTGGTAGGTATGCAGTATTTGACTTAACATGGGCATGCTGGATTATTATAGATTATACCTCAACCCTTACCACAACTCTGAAATTTGGTATAGTAGTATAGACTTTAAGTGATGTTTAGTTTTAGTATTTGCTTTCATGTGCAATTACTTGTCTATACTCTATCCCTTTAAATGCTGCCATAAATTTTACATTTCTTGCATCTGACTTCTGCATTTTGCTCCAATCAAATTGCTGACTATATTAGGTTTTGTCACTTCTTTCAAGTCTGATTTTTCGCCCGGTTGTCCCATTTTCTTTCTTGAATATGCTTGCAGGGAGAGCTCCAAGTTATCTCATGGTTTCAGTTTCTCCCATTTGATTCAGACCCAAACTCCCTTCCTGAGAGGTCTAAAGTTTCACCAATACGAATACTGCTGTCTGTAGTTTGTTTCAATTTTAAAAAGCGGGCATTTGATCTCCTTATCACATTACGTTTTTTTTCTCCAGTTTGCGAGCAGAGCAGAAGATGCTGCTACTTGTCTTGTGCTTTCAGCTCATCTGCAATTGCAGAATACTGGCTTTCTCAGCACGTGGACTAATTCTTTTGTTGGTCCATGGGACCCATCTCAGGGTGTTCACAACCCCGGTGAGGTTTCTAAAGCAATGTATTGCCTTTTACTTCCTATTCCATGCTCGCCTCAAGTTCTACAGAAGTAAACTGTAAAATGTTTGTTGAATGAACAGATGAGAAAATCAAGCTCTGGCTTTTCCTTCCTGGACGACACTCTACAATAACTGAAACAGCAAAAGTTGTGGTATCAAAACTGAGAGGTTTTTTTTTTTTTTTTTTTATTTAAATTTTTTCTTTTTACTCTACTTTTATGTCCGGGCCTGTGAGTTTTATCACTTTCTAATGTGAAAATTGCTATTTTCTTTTGTGAAGTTGTTGCAAGTGGACTCTGGGTAGCCCCTGGAGATTCAGAAGAGGTTGCTGTAGCATTATCTCAGGCTTTACGGAATTCAATAGAAAGGTTGTCCCCTCTTTTCACTTCGTGCTGACAAATTGATCTTAGCTGTTTAAATTTACTTCTGGGTTTGACAGATCACTGAAAGCACTTTCCTATGTGAGATATGGAGACGTTTTCGCAAGATGCTGTTCTTTTGCATCAGGCTCAAAGAATTTTAGGTCTGCTGACTGAACTTCGATTTATGCACATCGATGCATCAACTATGTTAATTCCTTATGCTAACCATCTTGCACTTCAACAGTCTTAAAAACTTATCTATGTTCCAGCATTATTTTATTCTATTTGTACAGCTTAATTAACAAATGAAATTGCTAGTTTCTCATGTCTTCTGCAATTTTTGTTTTCTTGGAAACATGTTCATGGAAAATTTGAATCACAGTTGCTCTCTCTTTTAGTCATTTACATTATCTATTGTGGTTATGTATGCTGCATAATCTAACACTGCTAATCAGCAGCGAGACCCTTTGTGAAACTCTGAGAAAGGTAGACAAAAGAGTTATATCTGAAGAGTCATTTGTATTTGTATCACATGTGGAGTAAGTAGATAGCTAGTTTTAGGATGGTACCAGTTTTGGTGATGTTTTTATGGTAATTCAGCTCACATGGATTGGGCACGTCGATGTAAAGCAAACTAGGTATGTTCTCCACATAAGTGCTTGTTTGGTAAATGGGATTTGGATTTGCAAATCCAAAATTTAAATCCAAATCTTGAATTTCCAAATCCCATTTACCAAATACATTCTTTTGTTTGTCCATTGGATTTGGTTGAAATCCAAATCCATGTTTTGGATAAACAAATAAAATTTGTAATTGGATTAAAATAACATATTAATTAATTGAGATTATAATTATAATTAATATATTAATTAAGATTATACTAAAATGTTACTAAATAAATTAATAATTAAGATTATAATTAAGATTAATAAATTAATAGTTATGATTATAATAAAAAATAATTAATAAAATAATAAAATAATTATTAATTAATATTATAATTATAATTATAGTTAGAATTAATAACTAAATAATTATGACAATTGTATGATTAATAAATTATTAATTAAGACTATAAAGATTATCATAATGATGATTAATAAATTATTATAATATATTAATTGTTAAATTATTAAATTATAAATTATTATAATTGTGATTAAAATATTATTAATTAAGATTATAGTAAAGTAGCAATTAACAAATTATTAATTAAGATTATAATAAGACTAATAAATTATTAATTACGATTATAATTGGTTATTAATTAATAAATTATTAATGAAGATTATAGTTATGATTAATAAATTATTATAATTATGATTATAATTATGATTAATAAAGTTATAAATTATCAATTAAGATTATTATAAAATGTTAAATAATAAATTATTAATTAATAATTATTAATTTAGATTATAATTATGATAACTAACTATTAGTTAATTTTTTATAAAAATAATAACTAACTATTAATTATAAAAAATAAATTTTAATAATAATAATGACTAATTTTTAATTAACTATTAGATAATTTTTAATTAACTATTAATTTTTATTGAACTTAAATTAAATATTTTTTAAATAATAATTATAAAAATTAATATGTAAAAAATAACTAATTATTAATTAATTAATTAGTATTAAATAATATTTAATATAACAATAAAATTATTAAAAATTAACTAACTTTTTTCTCCCAAATCCAACTTTCTTTCTTCCGAATCAAACTTTTGGATTTGGTCATACTTTCCATCTCCAACCAAACATAGAATTCCATGGATTTGGTTCCAAATCCATAAAATCCTAAAATCCAGCTCCAATACGATTTACCAAACGGGCCCTAAAAGGACGTGGGGGAGGGTGTGTGTGTGTGTGGAGAGCCCTACACTAAGCGAACTGTGTGAAAAACTTTGAGAAAGGTAGAGAAAAGAGTTATTTCTGAGAATCATTTTTATTTGTATCACACATGGAGTAGGAGTAAGTTTGACGGTAACAGTTTTGGTGGTGCTTTTATGAAAATTCATCTTACACGGACTTGGAGTGATTGCTGTTGATGTAAAGTAAGCTAGGTATGTTCCTCCAGATAAAATGGGGGTGGAGGGCCCTATGCTGTTACCCAAGTTGATGTGAAGTGTTGAAGAGACTGCATAGTATTGGATATGTCAGATTCAGTCAGAGGTTCAGAGCATATCAAGGTCTGCTCCGACTGACTGATTTGTTCCAAACTTCTAATTAAATCTCTGTTTCATCTGAAAGTGCTGTACAGGCTACAGTATGTGACAACCGAACCAGATTAGGTCTGATTGAATGTCAGATAGATAAAACTTTCTAATGCCACTTGTTTTCAGGTGGGCCTTATCACGTCCCGCTTCCGGAGGAGCGATCGTTCTCGCTAAGGTGTAATGCCGCGTGAGCCTAGGTTGCGCTCACGCAAGACGGGTTCCATAACGGCCGAATACAGCAGCTTGCGACGGAGTTGTCGCACAGAAGTCCCAAGCAGAGAAGTTGAATAATGAAGGCAACATGAGTATACAAACAAAATCCAGTCTTTTATTGATATTGAAATAAAATTACAAAGGCGCGAAGCCAAGATTACAATCACTCAAGCACACTTTTCTCTCTGGTTACAATCAGTCAGCTCTCTCTCATCTCTCAATATGATTTGACGAGCCATCGCATGCTTCAGATAGGCGATGTCCATACATTATGTCCCGTATACGTTCCGACTCTGTACGGTCGCACGCCTCGAAACGCCAATGAACTCTGTATCTCGACGCATCCAAGCCAGCTTCGCGCCAAACGATCTTCTACCTGTGCCTGCACATGAAAACTGTGTGGGTGTCAGTACACAACCGTACTGGTGGTGTGAGCTTCCTCGTCCACCCATACAAAACCAACACGTTCATTTAATTTGTACAACATATTCCTTTTTTATTGTCTTTCTAATCTTGCCGTAGGATCAGTTTTAGGACATAGACGCCTGGTCTATGTGGTGCATCAATGACGTAGTCGTGCCATGAATCCCTTCGTGTAACATAATCGAGGCAATGCCTCACCACTTAGTAACTTGCCCAAAGTTCGTGTCGCAATAACGTGGTCGTGCCAACAATACCAACATATCGACTCGTGCTTGCCTTTCGACCCATACTTGAGACACAACAATATGGACGTGCCATAAACTCTATCGTGCTTCAATATTGAGGCCACACACAACTCAATATGACTTAACCCAACTTTTGTCTTACGGCTCTTCCTGACTTAAACTCGATACGACTTAATCCCAACTTATGCAACTTTGTGTTGATGACTTAATGCTCGATGTCACATCTCGTGCCAAAGCACGTGTGCTTACTATAGCCAAATCTTAGGCTCCATAATGGTGTTGCAACCGTGTATACCATCTTGATTCAATTCATGCCATGCTTGCATCTTCTTTGATTCAACCAACATCGTGCATAAGGATTGTCGCTCAGCACATCAACTCATCTATATGAAGGTCACTGGCAATTCAAGCCATCTTGAACGTTTATAGCCTGGTGTAGACAAGGTCGTCCGGCGCGGGTAGTGAGTCCCGTCGAAAGCTTTGAATCACCTGAGCGGTACAATCCAACTCAGCTATCTTGCTACCCTTCTAGGCCGAAACGGTCCTGTGGCCCCAGGCTGCCAAATCGAGGATGCGAAATCTTGTGCACAACTTGTCCATGACCACGCACTTACGAGAACAACTTGTGCACAACTTCTAGGCCGAAACGGTCCTGTGGTCCCAGACTGCCAAATCGAGGATGCGAAATCTTGTACACAACTTGTCCATGACCACGCACTTACGAGAACTTCTAAACTCAACGTAAATGCATGGCCTAACCGACAGAACAACTTACTTTCTTTGCTTCACTTCTTTACTCTTCATACTTCTTTTGCAGAGCCCAAACCAGGGATTGCCTCGAAGACTGACCTACAGTCCCCACATATTTTTCAGTGTTACCATACTCTTTTTTTGACTTAACTCAGGAACGACTATTTTGATAGCCCTCCTACTCCATTTGAACAAGTCGTGTTCCTTTGAAGTGTCTATGAACCGTGTCATACTCTATACGACGGGCCTTGATACCGTGGGGTCGTGCATGTGTTCAACTTGAACAACCGTATAAATCGTGCATACAATTTAACTCGTGGGACGAGCAAAGGTTATGCCAAGTCTTGCACCGTGGAAGCGTGCAATGCGACTTGGACGACAATTATGCTATGTCAAGCATTCGACAGTGGAACGATGCATGCTTTACCGAGCATTTATATCGTGCGACGCCTATGACTATGTTAAGTTCATAGCCTTGTGGTAACATAGACCAACTTTTCCTTCTCCCAAGCCACGGGACGAAGGGCCGAGTGTCAATTTGAAAGCACATTGTGCAACATTTCTAAGCCGACCGTGGGACCTTTCCATATTCTAACTCAATCCGACTTAAGGTTGGATTATTCCCTTAGCTATGTGGATTCATCTCTTGCATTTGAAAATCCAGTTTATTAGTGTGAAGGCCAAGCAGAAGCAAGTTCACCGAAGCCACCCACCTGAGCGAGGAGTTGCCTCGGCCGAGCGGGACTTCGAGCAAGCCGTTGCATGACTAAGTTCAAACGCTGTTGGCGTTTTGATTCCTCCGATTGAACTAAGCGGACGGGACATTACACTTTCTTATGAGTATCATATCGTCAATTTCGGTGTTTTTGGGTTGAAATTACATTTAGATGGTTGATTCCTAAATCTCTTACATCTGAGATGGAAAATTGGTAACAAATTTCGTGTTATTGTAGTAATTCTGTCAACCAATAATGAGGTTGCTTCAGGAAGGAATCCGAACTGATTATTGCATTATGTTCAAGCTTAAATTACTGTGTCAATCAATAATGGCTAATGACTAATTAGGACTTGAGCTTAAATTATCACCCATACTTGCTTCGTGTGTTTATTGGTTGAGATTGCGAGTTGACTTTTGAGAAAAACAAGCTATTCATAAACAGCTTGTTCGACTAGCGCTGTCTAATTAATGTTGCGAAATATTTTTCAGCACTCATTGGCTAGGAAAGTTGAAAGATAATCTAGCTTAATGGTATTAAAACTGCAACCTGTCAACCTGAAGCGACGATAATAATTATAGCTTTGAGTTTCGCTGCTGAATTGTCTTAAACCATCAACTTCTTCCCTGGATTGTGGGAGAAATTGCAGTAACTCCATTTTTTGAGAAACCAGTACAGGGACCTTATCCAACTGTCAGAAAGGGATATTGACGCGGGTCAATGTATACTCATGCACCTTTGACTGACTAGGCAGTCTAGGCCAGACCAAAGTGTTTTGAACCTAGGAACATTTGGAGCAAGTATTGGGTTCGAGTATCAAAGCCCATCCTTTTAGGTAAATAAGCATGCAAATTATACTTTACCTTTTTTCTTCTCAAGTATCCAAATATAATTTCATAGAGATGAATTTTGTAAGTTTTGGGGTTTTTCAAGAGCCTACTACTGTAAGAGAATGGATTTGTCACGTTCATGATCATCTGTCTTCTTTCTCCTCCCATAAACTGAGCTTTCTTCTTCATGATCTCTTCTCAATTATCTTTGAATTGATTCACTAAAAATGGGTTATGCAGGCCCACACTGTTTCATTGCCCATAAAGGCTTATATTTTGAGAATCGTTCTTGGTGATTTGTAGGCTATATCGTTTGCAGTTAAGTTAGTGGGCAGGTTTTGGCACAATGATAAAATTCATGTGGATATATATACACTTGACAACACCTTTTCCTTTCGTTTGTACAAATTTGAGTTAGGAATTTGTTTGAAAATTATAACTCCTAGAAGTATCAGAGTTGTTGGTAAACTTTTATGACCTTCAGCTAATTCTACTTACATATATGACTGTTGTTGTAGGAGAGTGCAACCAACTGTTGAATTTATCTTTTCTGTAACGGGAGAAGCAATCTACGTGCACGCAATAATATCAGCAAAGTCGGTAGTTCTCTTCGTGTATCTGTTTAGTTCAAAATAATGCTATGTTCAATTTTTGCATTGTATAGTCATGAGTCAGTTGTATATGAAGTTATGAACTATCTTAATTTGTATCTATGTTTGCTTTTCCTAGGTATATTAGAGGGCTTTGCAGCGATGATATAGAAAGAGTATCTAAGCTTCGTTCCTCTACTTCCATAGGGGAAGGGATCCCAGGTATAGGCAGACAAGCTATTTCTTATGCTACGATTCGTCACAGTTTAATATTATAATCTGTTGATTATGCATCTGGATACCATCTTTTATTTAGGAGACCTGCATGTATGCTCAATGAAACGTACCATACAGGTTGGATTAGATTTTTTCTTTTCTTAAATGAGGTATTCAACATCAGAGATGAATCGAAAATAAATCTACCTCCTCTTTTTATGAAGATACATTATTTTTTATTATCAAAGGATCAGAAAAAATCGGTCCGTATCTATTGGATACTTGCATTAATGAATTTATTCATGTATTCTCAATTTTTTTTTTCTGAATATACTCCAACTTATATATGTTATAAAATGGTTCTGAATCCTCACAGTTGTTGTTGCTCCTAATGGAATGCGAGGTAGACTTACTGGATGTTGTCCCAGTGATCTTGTGAAGCAAGTATATATTAGGTAATTTCTTATTAAAACTCTTTGTTTCATACGAAGCAAAATATTTCCTAATAATGCACAGAAATAGTTACTTATCATGTTTCATTGACTTAATTAATATATGTAATTTTTTTACTTTTCCTGTTTATATCAGATAAATAATTTTATCTTGCTGATGGATTTACTGTTCTTTCACTTTTGGGTTTCATTGTCATAATCAGTTTCTTCTTATTCAACACTTTCAGCAAGCTCAAGTCTTCAAAAGGGATCGCAGGCGGTATGCCTTTGATGTACCTCAATCTTCAGGCTCATATTTGAGAGGCCAAAGTTGCTATGTAGAAGTCACCCTTGGTGGCCCTTCTACATGCAGTAACAGGACTTTGGATTCAAATGGTAAACTGAACAAGAATTCTGTCCAGTCTGATACTGGTGAGCCACAGTTGGTGTCTGTTGGAGGTGATGCGCACAATCAAGCATTACCCTATCACTCTCCATTTCTCCAAAAAAACGTTCATTTTCCCAGCAGAAACCGTGCTGGTTCCTTTATTGCACAGAGCTTTTGCTAGATTTTCTTCAAAAAGGTATCATTTCACTATCATTTTCTAATTTGGCTGCCTTTTTAGCTTTTACCATCACTACTATTATGTAGATTTTGCCCAAGAGGTTTGGTTGGATCTTCACCATATGAACTATGGCCATTATCAAGTGTTTCTGGCTCATCGTATGTTGAGCACTGGTAAGTTCTCAGAATTTGTTATTGCTTCCGCTTGTCTCTTTATAATTAAGACATGCTTCTTTTCGTAATTGGAAATTATGATAGTCCAAATTCTACAATGCTTAGCTGATGTCACAGACATGCAATAACAGTAGTTTATAAATTACTATTATTATGCATGTGCAGATTAGCATGTTATGCAAATTTACCTTTCTTCTAAGGGCAAGGAAGTAACATAATGTAGTATGTATTATTTACAGTAGATCTGTTTCACAGTTCCAATGACTAATAATTCAAACCAGCATATGATATCCAAACAGTATAATTACTATCCAGTTCACTTTCCTTGAGAGTACGACAAGTCTTGATCATATAGTTAACTCATGCTCTTTGGTATGCTTCATTTACTGTACACATGATAACAGGCAATCCTTAGTCTAGTCTATAAGCAACTAAAAGACAGACAGAGCTTCAGTGGTTCCAACTGTAATATCATATACGGTCATGTGGCTCTGTAATGACACTGGAAAAATACCCCATGGTTGTTGGCGTTGTACTGCCATATCTGTTTTGAATTTGTGCACATTGCCATTATGGAATTCTGTGACATTTCTTTTACTTCTGATTATTTTGAGCATGTCCTGATATTCTTCTCAAAGAACTTTCTTGAGTGAAGGTTTTGGAGTAGGTTTACCTAGACGAATAGTAATGTCCAATGTAAATTTGGTGGTCAGACTTGTCAAATAATCATAGTATGCTCCATTACCCTCCACTCATACGAGTCCATAGTCATGGACTTTATGACTCTTCCCTTCATCCGTGAGTTTGTGGTTTTCGGTTTTTATCGAGAAATATCATAAGTTTGGAACAAGGTTTTCCATCTCAGGGCTAGTATGGTTCCAGTTTGAAATGGAGCGTTTGCCGTTACCATGGTTAACCAGATGTTTCTCAGCCTGGTTGTTTGGGGTTGTACATGGTTAACCAGATTCTCGAATGTGGCGACTTGGCTATGTAAATGGATTTAGTGAGTTTTTTAATGTAGAAAGTTTCTCCGCTCTTCCAATTATACCACAAGTTCAAACTGTGTGGAGATGTTTCAGAAACAATATAGGTTCTCTACCTGACTCAACCGGAATTAAATTATCAAGCCTTTTCATTAAGAAATCACAAGCAAAGTTTTCCAACGGAACATGAATGCAAGTCCTCCGCCTCACTAACTGGTAGGATTGATGCTTATGTTGGTTAGACTGAAATGTTTCATGTCCTCTGGATGGGTATGCATTTAATATTTTGATCGTCTCCAGCCCTTTAAAGAAACAAAGTGTGCTACTTTTGCTCTCTGTGCAGGGTTTATCTCAGTGGGTATTTGCTATAGGGTTTCTAAAGGCTTAATACATTACTATAAGCTGCCCAAAACGGAAATTTAGATTGGTTTTTCTACTCTGCAATTTGTTTGGTGTGCTTTTTTTGGAGTGTCTGCATTACAAATTGGTTCATCTTATTATTTATTTATTGTATTAGGTGGGTATTCTCTTGTGATATGTGCTTTTAGTCTAAAAGAAATCCTTTTGACCGTCAGAAATGGAGCTTGGCAGGGACATGATGGGTCATCAACCTCCCTCTAACTGCCTGCCCGTACACATACAAAACAAAAACACACATGCACAGACTACCTTGAGAAAAGAAACCCAATAACAAAGTGGAAACTTTTCCTTTCTCCTGATAGGTAGTTTCAGTTGTATTTTACCACCTCCTCAAGAATTTTTGTCAGATTGGTAATGGTTACCCCCAGCAGCATTAAATTTGTTATATTCTATAAAAATTGAGTTTGTATTTAGAACTAACATTTCACATAATAATTATTGATTAGAGAAATCCTTATAAATATCTAATTAAGGTTAAACAATTCGATTTTGTGGGCAGAATATATGGCCTCTATATTGCACATAGAAACCAATTGATCTCATTGTTTCAAGCCAGTGTTCTAAAAGTCGGATTTAGATGGCACCTAGGCGCTGGGCGCCCATGGCTCGCCTAGGATTCTGCAAGTACTGTATATCGCTCTTCCTGTTCCCAGTTTCTCTATTCATACTCCAGAAGAAAAATTCTTTTCTCTGTGGAAACCACTCTCTTTACCCATACTCTTGAATATGAAAACTCTTTGAGATGGGATATTTATTGCCAGCAAACCAATGACCTGTGAGTCCTTGTTTGGGTTATTATTTACAAATTCTAGTCTTTCATTTTATAATACATTTAGGATTAGTGAAGTATGAATAAAGTGCGACTTAACCTCTATGCCATAATCAGGGTAGGGATTGAAATCCAAATTGAAACTGTGGGAACTAACCCTGATTGGGCCACCTCCTCTTTTTCTTTCATGATATCAACATAATTTTTAGGTACTTGTATCATCTATATTTTAAATAAATCCTCTTTGAGAAATTATTTAAGCATGGGTTGCTTGATTATCATTTTAATGACAAACTTAGGCTGAACATGTTGGATTTATGTATGATATGACACCCCCACCACTGAAAAAGAACAATGAGTGAGATCACACGACACACCAATGAAGGCCTTTTCCTGTTTTCCAGGCCCCGTAGCTGTAGACAATAGGTGCTGTTTATGCTTGTTTAGCTTGCTTCAATATGTTTAGAGTCCCTTCTATTTTCCCTCATGAGTTTTATCCCTTTCTCTACTTAGTTTGGCATTTGGGAGCACATGCGATGGTGATTTTCTTGATGGAATTGCGGTTGAGTTTGATGGTAAGCGGTTCCAGCGGCTGTATAATAGCTGCACCAACAGCAACAGCAGTAGCATCAGCAGTATAAATAGCACATCAAGCGATGACGACCCTGCAATGACCGGGGCTGGTGATCTAGAAGCAGATGCAGATTCTCTTTCCTACGAGAAGTCTGGCTTACCCTCCAATGCTCATTTCGAGAACGATGGCCGCAAACTGGTATGCTATACTTGTTAAACCTTGTAAGAAGTACTCTCTCATGAATGAAATAATTTCTGAATGTTTTTGGTGAAACCTGGAACTTTTCTACGACCGCAATTATCTGCAGAGAAACGTCAACTGCTTCCATGATAAGTTGGTGGTTGCTTAGGTTTCTATAAAACATCCTGCTTAGTTATAATAAAATTGTTTAATACTATATCATGTACTGTGGTTCTAAGTTCCAGATCACTATCAACTAGAGAAAGAACACCTTGTAATTATGATATTAGTTTTTATGCATAAAATGTGTAAGTTTTTTCCTTCTTGAATTGTATTTTCTCGTACTTACATGGATGGAAAATTACTGCACACCCACAGACACAGAGAGAGTGAGGAGGGACGAGATGGTTTAACTGCCTTACAGGTGGAGGTGATCAGGTAGGTCTTGAGTTGAATTGTAAATTGATTCTCTCTCTCTCTCTCTCTCTCTCTCAAATAAACAAAACAAATGTAGTGACCAGGACTCTCTCTAATTAGTAGTTAAAGTTGCTAGAGAAATATTCTGATAAATGATTAAAGTTGTTCTTTCTCTACTCCATAAATTAATATGCTTTCTCAAATAGCTACAAGGGCTATGCCAGTTCATTAACTTTAATGTTGTTTCTCAGAGTATGAACATGCAATCACAGATCACTATTTTACATACAAAGCAGCATACATGTCCTAATTAAATGAAATGGCTTGTCATTGATGCAAAAGTAGCAAAGGTTCAATAGAAGGATAATGGCTCCTAGGTGGCACGTTCGTGGAGCCAAGTGGCCCTAACCAAAGGGAATCCATGGTTCAAATAAAGAGGATGAAAGTACGCAGATACGATCTAAAAAGACCAAAATGGCATTAGTCAAATAAAAAGGGGAACTGACATGGCAATTGATAAAAATTGTTCAAAGAAATGTAGATAATCTGATCTAGGGGTGGCAGTCAGGTTGGGTTGGATCTGGGTTGACCCATTATAGCTCAACCCATCGGTCCCATCCCCCATTATGCAATACCCGGATATGCAAACCTGAACCTGACCGCTTTTAGACTGGCCAACCTGACCCAAACTGCTTACCCGTTTAATTATGTGGTCCATATGGGCTGGATACAAATATAGGTTTGCATGAAATGTTGACGAGTCAGCAAATACATATTAATTCCCACTCACCATTGCTGAAAAAATACAACGGAATTTCCTAGCATGACACTTTGCTCAAATTCTTTAACACTTTAACCAAATTCTATATATCACTCGTGTTTGCCATTAAAATTGTTTTGATTGAAATCTTAATACAAACAGAACAGTGATACAATATAGGACTTAGATGTAGTCCTAGGAGTACACTTTTGTTTAAGCTGGGTCCTTAGTGCCAATGGAGCGAGTGGTAATGCGTTGACTCCGTTGACCGGCTGACGACGGTTATCGGTTCTCTGAAGGTGTTGATTGCTCTGGGTGCTGGAGCTTGCTGAGAGGAGGAAGACGTTGAGTGTCTAGAACTGCCTCTCGGTGATTCTCTGTTGTCGATTCTCTCTGTGTTGTGAGTCTCTGTTCTGAGTCTCTGTGTGTGTGTGAAGGAGATGATCCTTCTATTTATAGTTTTGCAGGCTGGCTGCTCATGCGCGCATGCAGGATGCGCCGGTGTGGGGATGCCACGTGGAGGTTGCTGATGGAGGCGCACGGATGCTGCGCCCTGATCGAGGGGGAGAACTCTTCATACTGCTGTTGTGAGCCGGCACGTAGCAGAGAGAAGATCTTTCCGTTGCTGAAATCTTGGATGAGTTGAGTCAAAAGACACGTGTCGTCGACTCATGGTTCGAAGATCTCGGATTTGGTGGAAAGAAGTGATCTGGTGAGCTACGCCTTGGATTGGGTGCAGGAGGAGGTTGCGGCTCATAACCTTTAGGAGTTACAAACCATTTGGGGCGCATGGCTTTTGAGGCGCATGCAGGCGACTTTCCTTCTGTCTTTCGGAATCAGAGAGCAGTCTGAGGCGCATGGCTTTTGAGGCGCATACTGATTTGGACGCATGGCCGTAGAGGCGCATGCTGATGGTGGAGTGGCCACGTGGCAGTAGCCGTCGAAATAAAGTCATGATGATGCTGACGTTGCCGACGCTTCGTTTTCTGAATAAAGCTGTCAACTGTTCAGACTTTGGGAGGCGTGCTGCCAACTCTGTCAGCTCAGCATTTAATGTTGGTGACGTTCGATGGACAGCTGAGTGGGCGCGTCGGTTGGCGTTCCACTCGGTATGGAGATGTGTGAGGGCGCACCCTCTGTAATGCGCCGAGTACTGTAGGGCGCGTCTGTGTGATGCGCCTGATGCCGAAGGGCGCGTCCGTGTGATGCGCTGTCTGGCTGGCGCATCGGACATGTCTTTTAATGATGCGGCTGTCTCGCTCTTCGAGTGCTATAAATAGCCGTTTGGCTGAATTCGAGGCGTCCGGTTCATCCATTTAATGTAAATTCATTGCACGGAATTCGGAGGGTCATCCACTTGGCGCGTGGGTTTGATCTGCCCGGCCTATAAATAGTGGCATGGAGAGAAGATTTGCTTCTCATTCCCTCACGTACTTCCAACATGAACTTGAACATGCGGGTGCATTCTATTGACGAAGTGCTCCCGAGGGTGAAGATGAGACGCTGTGTTGTCTTCGATGCTCTTGAAGGTGACTGTTACATCCAAAAGACGGAGTCGAGGGCTTCCGAGGCAGGCGGAAGGTGCCTGTTGCATCCAAAGATAGGGATGCTCGGGCCTTGTCCCCGTTATTCCGGAAGAGCCGTAGATCGGAATGGCGGTGCTAGGCTCTCTCTTTCTTCAAAGTGGGGTTTCCCCACTTTGATCGTGTTGAAAGCTGCTCCTTTAGCCGCGGTTTCGATCACGGTCTTCCTTCGGCTTTGGAGGCTCTTTCGAAGCCTCCCCTGGCCTCAGCATTTGCGGTGCTCTTCTCTTCCTTGGTTCCAGCCAGAGGGTTAAATGCTTTGCTTGGCGAAGCACTTATCAGGTGAGCCTGGCTGGAAGAGCGGCACATAACTGGGCTCTGCTCGGCCAGGTGAGCCTGGCTGGAAGAATTTGGCTGAAGGGATGCACATAGCTGGGCTGCTGAAGGGATGCACACAACTGAGCTGGATGCACATGACTGAGCTGCTGAAGATATGGTGGGATGCGCCTGGTTGGAGGCGCATGATGTCTGCTGCGCCTGACTGACAGCGCATGGTGACTGGCAGCGCATGATGACTGCTGCGCCTAACTGGAGGCGCATGGTGGCCGCTGGCTGTAGACTTAGGATCTTTCCTTTGTAGAAATTCTCCTTTGTACAACCTTTTCTAGACATGTAATAGACTTTTATATATAAATAAAAAGTCCTTCTCCAAATGTCCATGGTTATTGACTTTGCTGTGAAGTGTTCTGTGCGAGTCCTGGCGCATGTAGTGTCTGGCGCATGGTCTTTCTGGTTGTGAAATTCCATGCTTCTACAAGACCCCCTTCAAAGTTTTCAAAACTTTTGAATAAGTTTTGGAATACTTTGAATAAGAAGCATGGAGTTCAGGGAGCATGATTTCTGGGCGCATGCCTGTTCGGGCGCATGCTCTTCTCAGTTAATGATGATGGTGCCTCGGTAACCGAAAAGATTAATGATGATCTTTGGTTTTATTTGCTGCTATCCCTGCACAGAACCCGAGGCGACGGCTGAGATCACACGTCATCTGTTCACGCGTGCGACCAAGCCCTATAAATAGATAAGAGTTGGAGAGAGAAAGGGTTCTTCTTCTCTGTGCCTCTGCTTCTTTAGAGTTTCTTCTTCAAAACCCTAATTTCTCCTTCCTCGAGAGAATGGCTCCCAAGACTCCTCGCGGTGCTGCCGGCAAGGGGAAGGAGAAAGCGAAGGAGTCCGCGGAAGTTGCGGCGGCTGTCGTTCCCCGTCGGCCTGTCGAAGTTCGGCCGGAGGTGGTAAGTCTCATTGTCTGTACGCCAACGCACATAGGCCTTGAGTCTTTAATGATGTGCCGCGGTCTTTGCCCGCCGACGCGCATGGGTTTAAACCCTGGTGATGCGCCGAGGCTATACTGCTGACGCGCATGGGTTCAAACCCTGAAGATGCGCCGAGGCTATACTGCTGACGCGCAAGTTTTCTTGGAGGCTGCCTTCAACCAAATGGGAGTAGAGCATAACGAGGAAGTGATAAACCCTGCTCAAGATGCTCTTATGCTGGATCAGCCTCCTGAGAGAATGACCCTAATCCGTGAACAGCAGTATTGGTTCCTCAAACGGATGATGGAGCGTGGAGTCATTAAACCTTCCACATCTGATAAAGTGACCTTCCTGAAGCCTGAGTTCCTATTTGGAGACCGTCTCACTTCTACTGACTCGTCAGTATTGAAGGTCAAGGAGGACTGGTTCTTTACTGCGAATGGAGTGCATATGACTGTTAAGCAACTTGAACGTCAGTGGCCTTTGACGTCCTTCCGTCGCCTTGTTTCCCAGAGGAGGATGTCTTGGGAGCTTACCCCTTCTCAGGGGGGAGCGGTGACTGGTGTCATCCAAATTGATTCTACTTCCGACCAAAGGGATGCTTTGACCGTTGTACGGTCTCTTCTTACACTTGGCGGACTTTACGTCCTGGGAGCCTCTACAGTGATGTACCCATTGATACGTTTGCTTATAGTGCTTCGACTTTTACACATCGTATGTTTTTGATGGAACGTTCCTACCCGACAGGAGAGTTTCGGGTGGAGGGTTGGTGCCATTACGTCTCCAAATGGGATAAACTGACGCTCTGGATCTTGTCGCGGTTTCGGACTGAGCTCCGAGAGATCGGGTTGACTGCCGCGATCCGTGCTACCCAGGCGGGTGTTGACCTTAATAGGCACATGTTCCTCGCACTCCTGGAGATGTTTGATATCCATACCGGGACCTTCTTTACTCCGGTAGGGGAATTAGGGCTCGCACTTCATGAGATGTATGAGGTGTCTAAACTCCCTTGGGGGTCGGAGCCCTATGAAGAGTACTTTCCAACCAATGAGGAACTTCAGGTCCTGGGGGACAGAGCTGATGAGATGACGGCCGTCTTCAAGGAAGTGGCGAGTCATCATTACTATGTGCAGAGAAGGGATAAAAGCGGGTCGCAGCCCCATGTAACCGCTTGGAGAGATTATGTCTTTAGACAAGACAAAGAGGATTCTTCGAAGTTTTCTACTCCGCCGGCGCTCTCTCGTAGCGAGGTGCTGTCCGAAATGAGCACGTTAGGGGAGAAGAATCCCCGAGGAAATGAAGACCAGCAGTCAGATGCACGCTCCTACAGCTGCTTCTGGCACCTTGCTTATCCAATGTCATCCAAGGCGGTTTTGGTCGCCTATCTGATGATATGGCTCCGGGATTGCGTGTTCGCAGGTGGATCCGGTGCCGTCGAGAGGGTGACTCGAAACTTAATCCTGCCAGCCGTAAAATTGGTCTTCGGCCGGCGCTTGGCTCTCCTCCCCGCAATGGTATGTAACCTGCAGCGAGGTTTGCGAGAGTTTGCTGGAAATGTGATTCATGATAGAGGCAGAAAAAATAACTTCCCGCGTGCCGAATTGCCGTTTCACTATTTGATGGGATGGCTGATTCTGCATCATCCCAGTGTGATGAGCCCAGGCTCGGAAGGAGATTATAAGGCTGGAGATGCATTCCTTCGTCGTTTCCATCGGAGGAGTTGGTCGTATACTGGTGTCCCGGTTTGTAGAAAGGTTTTATCCCGTCTTCAGGGTTGGGAGATCACCAAAGTTGGTCCCATCTATTTGGGTTTTGAGGCCAACGAGGATTTAAGGGACCTGGGCGAAGGTACCACCACTCTGCCTCAATGGGGATTCCGCTGGTTGTAAAGTATCCGGCCGTCCCATCTGGTGTACCGGAACATGAATCAATGCTACCTGGAACCATACTTGCCGAGCCGCTTTGCGCGGCAATTTGGTTATGCTCAGATGATGTTGGATAACCCCAGTAATACCCTGGGGTATGTTGGAAGTTTGTTGGATGGTGCACGAGCTTGGCATTACTATAATGCCGGATGTACCGGAGCTCGTTTTACGTTGCCCGTCCCCGATCCGCGGCCGTCCATTCTTTACTCGGCCGCCAAATTTTACTGTGTTATGGCTGCCCCGCCCTCCGGATATGACAGGGAGACCAGCCTTATCGCAGGCACCCAGTTAGCAGCGACTGGGGATACGCCAGTGAAGGCCCGGCCGCATCGTCCGTCAGGGGTGGGTCAACGGAGTGCCCCCTCCGCATCACAAGCAGAATCCTCGGGCGATCGATCGAAACGATGTGCAGATACAGGGGCTGAATCTCTTGTGTCGAAGAAGCAGAAGAAGGCATCGTTACCGACGGTGTCATCGGATTCGGCGTCCGAAGAGGTAAGGACATCCTACTAAATCTGATTTTGGTTCCGCCACTTACGAGGCCCCATCTTCTTTTGTAGGAGCCGCTAAAAAGAAAACCTCGTACCCCAAAGTCGGGTGGGAGTCGGCGAGAAGAGATGGCGAGCTCGTCTGGAGTGCGTATCCCGCCGACAATGATGTCTCTCATGGAGGAAGATCCGGAGGATACTGTCATCGTGGAGGTTCCGGTATCCCCGGGTTATGTCAGGAGGGAATCTGAGGGTGCAGCAGCTTCCGAGGTGACGAAGGCCACAGCGGAGGCTTCACATATCAAAGGTTTAGCAAGTGCGCAGCTTCCTGGTGATGAAGAGGAATGGAGTTCATCATCTTCTGATGACATCGCTCCGGAGCTGCAGGAGTCTGTTGCGGGGGCAGCAGAAGCAGTGAGGATAGAGGAGAGGGTTGATTCCCCTCCTTGTCATGATGAAGGGAGGTCGGCTGAATCATTGCCAAATCCTTCCTTGGCTTCAACCATGGACATAGAGATGGCTACTGATCAGGCGGTAGCGACAGATTCTGTCCCTGTAGAGGGACTTGAGAAGAATGTGACCCTTCTGCCGGTCTTGTCTCCTGGGGCTGGCCAGGAGATAAATGTTGATCTCCCCGTTTTGCCGGGGGAGGTAGCTGATGCTGATAGAACGTCGGGGGTAGAAGAGGTGGCCGTTGACGTCGGTGATTTCTCCGGGCTTGAGAAGGGTAAGGGTGTGGAACCCTCTGTTGCTCCTTCCACTTGGGGTACTATCACGACGCATGTGCCGGCTCCTTCTGTTCCTTCGGCTCCTCGGGCTAGCAGTCTGGCCCCTGTTGATGAAGAGCCTATTGCTGCCGAGGTTCAAACCTCTCAGATCGAGGTTGGCGGATCTTCCTCCGGTCCGCAAACTGTAGTAGCTCCCCCAACTCCTGCTATGACGCCGCAGGTGCTGGCGGATGCCGACGAGTATGTGAAGTTCCTCGTCGAGGGAGTGTACAAAATGCTGGAGAAAGGAGTATCTGCAGTGATGGATGCCAAGGGGAGCTTTGCGACAGCAAAAGCTTTGGCAATGCCTTGTATCGAGCTGATCCGCGTTCACCAAGGCCATGACCATATGGCCGAAATTCTGGAGGTTTCGGTGATTGAGCTGGACGAGCGGCTCGCGGAACTGCAGCGCATCCAACGAAATGACCTCTCTGTCTTGATAGATGCAGAGATAGGGAAGTTGATGGCTGAAATCGAGGCTTCCTATCGAGCCGATGTGAGCAGTTGGGAGCGTGAAGTGGCTGGGACTGAGGCTGCGGCGGAGCAGTTGTCTCAATCTATGGAGAAGACGACGGAGAAGCGGGCTGCGGTGGACGCTAACATCGCAGAGGTTGATGCTCAGATGCGCCGTCTTGAAGACCAGCGGGCCCAACTTCAACTAGAAGCTGATCGTGTCCTGGCCGAACACGTGGCATTCAAGCAGGAGGAAGCGACTCTTACTCAGCGGACCCTTGCTTTGGCTCAGCAGCGACGACAGCTTGATGAGAAGTATGAGAGTAAAACTTCCGCTGAGGCGGGATTAATGCGTCAAGAAGCCGAGCTGCGAGTCCAGGCGACTGTGGAAACTCGCACTGCCGACCTGAGACGTCGAGTCAGAGAGCTCTCATCCCACCCTGGAGAGCATCGGGGACTGTAGCTTCTCTTCTTTTTATGTGTTTTTGCAACTCTTGCTGGGGAAATAGCGTATTTCTGTACTCCCTTCTTTGAAAAATAAAGAAATACACTCTTTTTTTTTTGTGATGTGTTCATTTTTGATCTCATGAACTTGATGATTTATGTGGACCTATTATCTTTTGCGCACCTTGGTTTTTAGGTACAGATAATAAGTTTGAAGGAACCAACCTGTTTGCTCAGAGGTAATGTGGACATGGCAATCATTAGGTTCAAATGATAGAATCTTCCTACAAAGAGGTATTTATGGACATGGTAGGAATGATCCTGGGGGATACGCTGAACAACTCAGAGGTAATGTGGACATGGAAGTTCTGCGATCAATGTACGACAACACAGGAGTTGTTTGTACGGGATGTTTACTCAGAGGTAATGTGGACGTGGTAAACATGAAGGATAGCGTAAGCTCACGAAATGTAAGGTTCCGCTTTGTAGGATGTAGAGAGACAACTCAGAGGTAATGTGGACGTGGTTATCTTTCTACGGAAGGATGCCACGGAACAGCTGGGTTCCGGAAGCGTTTGATTTTTGTGAAAAGAGGTTGTTTGGGGAAATACATGTCTTGGAGGATGTCAAGAATAGTACTTCTTTAGGAACTTGCCGTTGATGTTCATCATGAACAAGTCCCCATTGGGTTTGGCGAGGCGGTAAGCACCGTTTGAGTATACCGTCTCAATGATGAAGGGTCCTTCCCATTTGGGCTCGAACTTCCCTGGTGTCTTGTGAGTTAACACCATTGGCCTTCTGACTGCTAAAACCAGGTCGCCAACTTGGAAAGTTCTTTGCTTGACCTTCTTGTTGAAAGCCTGTGATATACGGGCTTGGTAAAGTTCGATGCGTTGTTGAGCTAGGAGACGCTTTTCGTCAAGTGCCTCCAGTTCCCGCAGACGACGACGTTGATTGTCTTCTTCTGTGAGATCGTTTGTGATTGCCACGCGGAGCGAAGGTATCTGTATCTCGAGAGGCAGTACTGCTTCGCTCCCGTAGACCAGGGAGAATGGAGTGTTGCCTGTTGGGGTCCGTACCGTTGTGCGGTAGGCCCAAAGGCATTCGCCAAGCTTTTCGTCCCAATCGCGTTTGTTGGATGACACGACCTTTTTGAGCAGCCTAACGATAGTTTTGTTGAATGCCTCAGCTAATCCGTTTGCTGCCGGATTGTAGGCGGTTGAGGCCACGTTTTGAATGCGATTCTTGTCACAGAACCTGCTGAAAATGTGGCTGATGAATTGGGGACCATTGTCATGAATGATTCGCCTGGGTACTCCGAAACGGTAAATGACATGGTGTTTGATAAAGCTGACCACCCTGGAGCTTTTTACTTCCGCTAGTGGGACTGCTTCCGCCCATTTGGAGAAGTAATCGGTGATGGCCAGGATGAAACGATGTCCTCTTGATGAAGGAGGGGTGATTGGTCCTACAATGTCCATGCCCCAGGCTTCGAATGGCCAGGAGGCGACTGTAGGATGTAGAGGTTCAGACGGTGTATGTATGAAGTCTGCATGAAGTTGGCATGCATGGCACTTCTTAGCATATTCCACTGCGTCGGCGGCCATGGTTGGCCAGTAGTAGCCCATACGTCGCAGTCGATCTTGCAACTTAGGACCTGGTTGGTGAGCTCCGCAAGTTCCGTCATGAGCTTCTCGAAGAGCTTCGACCGCTTCTTCGTTAGACAGGCATCGAAGGAGAAGCCCGTCGAAGGAGCGTCGGTACAGCGTTTTAGTGGCTGTATCGTAGTAGAATCGAAGAGAGCGTCTCCTGACTGAGACGGCTTCCTTCGGATCTTCCGGAAGGATTCCGTAGACGGCGAAGTCGATGAACGGGAATCTCCAGTCTCGGACATTAACATCGGTGTTTGTCGGCACGGCGTGAGCCATTTGCAAACATAGGTTGTTTCTGGGACAAATCAAGTCTCGGCCAGTTACCGTGACATAGTGTTGAGTCCCAAGGGGCGCGGCCAATGAGGCTGCGAGGCCAGCCAGAGCGTCAGCCTCCAAGTTTTGTAGACGGGGTACATGTTCGATGAAGAACCCAGTGAAGGTTGAAATGATGTTCAATGCAACTTCATGGTAAGGGATCAAATCTTCATGGCGAACCTCGTATTGCCCCCGAATCTGGTTTACGACGAGTTTCGAGTCGCCGTAGGCTTCCAGATGATCCACCCCCAGCTGTTGTGCTAGCTGGAGTCCCATGACGAGTGCGTTGTACTCAGCAACATTGTTGGAGCACGGCTTCGAAAGAGAGTATGCGCGCTGGATGACCAGCTGATCGGGGGAGACCAAGACTACCCCCACTCCTGCGATGATTTGGCCGTTGGGGCCCGTTCTTGAAGCGCCATCGAAGAACATCCGCCAAACGGGGCTTCCTTCAGTGACGTTTGATTCTTGGACTTCATCCGGGATGTCTTCATAGAGTTTTGAAGATTCTGGGATGGGGTGTGCAGCTAAAAAGTCAGCCAGAGCCTGACCCTTGACCGCCTTCTGCGGGACAAACACCATGTTGTATGGCGTTAGTAGGATCGCCCATGTAGCCAGCCGGGAGTTTAATGACCCTGGCTTCGTCATGAGAACTCTGAGTGGATTGACTCGGGAGATGACGTGAATTGTCTGGCCCGAGACGTAATGACGAGTCTTCTGAATGGCAAACACCAAAGCCAAGCACTCCTTTTCAACGGGGTTGTACCGGTGTTCGGCCCCGATGAGTGTTCGACTGAGGTAGTAGATTGCTTGCTCGTAGCCTGCATCGCTGTTTTGAGCCAGTAAAGCGCCGAGGGAATGATCCATGGCACGGACGTAGAGGAGGAATGGTTTGCCGGCGACAGGTGCCACTAGGACTGGCGGGCTTGTCAAGTAAGCCTTGATGTCATCGAAAGCCTTTTGGCACTCCTCTGTCCAGACGTAAGAGACTCCCTTCTTCATGAGCTGAGTAAAGGGTTGACATTTACCGGAGAGGTTTGCTATGAACCTCCGGATGTATGCCAGACGTCCCTGTAAGCCCCGAAGTTCTCGAAGGTTCTTCGGAGGGTCCATGTTGAGGATGGCTTTAGTCTTCTCGGGATCGACATGAATGCCTTTTGCCGTGATGACAAAGCCCAAGAATTTGCCGCTAGAAACCCCCAGGAAGGATTTAGCGGGGTTCATTTTGAGTTGATGTGCCCGCATGAGATCAAAGACCGTCCTCAGGTCCTGTAGGTGATCTCTTTTGAGGCGGCTCTTGACTGCGATGTCGTCAACATAGCATTCAACTGTCTTGCGAAGATGTTGACGGAAGATGGTACTCATCGCTCGTTGGTATGTTGCACCGGCATTCTTCAAGCCGAAGGGCATTACTGTGTAGCAGAAAACACCTTTCGGAGTCCTGAATGACGTGTGTTTTGCGTCATCGGGGAACATCTTGATTTGATTGTAGCCTGAATACCCGTCCATGAAGGACATGCGTTCAAAGCCACATGTGTTGTCGATCATTACATCGGTGATTGGGAGCGGGAATTCATCCTTCGGGCAAGCAGAGTTGAGATCCCTGAAGTCGATACAGACTCGTATCTTCCCGTTCTTCTTGGTGACAGGGACGACGTTGGCTACCCAGTCCGGGTGTTGTTCCTCACGGATGAAGCCACTGGTCAAGAGCTTGTCCACCTCCTGATCGATGGCATTCATGATGTCCGGACGGAAGCGTCGCTGTTGTTGTTTGATAGGTTTGGCATCTGGTAAGATGTTCAACCTATGCATCGCGATCTGTGGATCGAGACCCGGCATGTCTTCGTAGCTCCAGGCGAAGACGTCAATATATTCTTTAGCCAGTTGGACTAAAGATTCTCGGTCTTCTCCTTCCAAGCTTTTGCTGATGAAGATGGGTTTAGAAGAAGACCCATCCCCGAGGTCGATCTGCTCGACTTCGTCTTCGGTGGGAGGTTCTCGTAACTCAAAACGAGACTCCCATTGTTCTCCTAGGCGTTGAGCCCATGGTTCCTCTTCGAAGGGTTCCGGCGGTTGGTCTTCGCCTTCATCTTTCTGAGGTTGCGCCGATGTCATGTTAGCTGACAGCACTTTCCTGAAGACTGATCCGATACTGGTATCGGAATCCCACGTCGATGCTTCAGACGAGTGGGAATGTTCTATGTCTTCTGCGTCTGAACTCTCTGGAGTTGATGGCGGCGTGACATAGCCTAACCCCCGTCGAGTCCGATTATAGTAATCCTGTGGCTGTCGAAGGAGGGTGCGTCTACATCAGCAGAGATATATTCGCCAAGCTCCTCATCTGTAAGCACTGGGGCCGGATCAGGAGAGTCCTCCACCGCTCTGACTTTGGGGTCTGAGAGGGTTATGTGAGCCCTCTCCGGCATCTTGGATGACTGCGGCGGCTTGCCTTTAAGACGCACCTTGAGAGGTGCCTCGGTTGCGCCTCCGATGAGTGGCGCCTTCCCTTGTAATTTTACCACCAGGGGAGCCGCTGTTTGAGGTGGCTTTCCCTTGAGGCGTATCTTCAGGGGAGCTTTGTGAGTCGGTGCTTTCCCTGATAGCTTGATGCTCATTGGAGGCGCCTTCTGGGGAGGCTTGCCCTTCAATCGGATTTTCAAGGGGGCGTCGGGAGTCATTTCGGGCTCCAAGTCCGGCTCTGTTGCCGTCTCTGCTTCATCATCGGCATCGTTGGCTTCCTCCTCGTCAAGTGGCTTGTACAAGTCGGAATCGGTGAAGTAGGCCTCAATCCCTTTGAAGGGATCGATATCTGCAAACTCCGTCCGGATGACGCCGTTGGTGGATACATATTTCATGCATTGGTGGAGCGTGGAGGGCACCACCATGTACTCATGTAACCATGGTCGTCCGAGTAAGATGTTGTAATTGACCTCGGCATCCACCACATAACAAGTTACCTCAGTTTTGAGGCTGCCGATGTGACACTTCAGCCGGATCTTGCCCAGTGGCTCGCTCTTGCTAGCGTTGAAGCCACTGATGGTCGTATTGGAGGGCGCCAGCCGGTACATTGGGATCCCCAGCTTTGATAGCAGCGCCTTTGGAATGATGCTTAGGGAAGACCCCGGATCGATCTGAATCCTGCTCACCTTTACCGAACCGATGTACCCTGTGTAATACAACGGTCGGTTATGTCGGTGATGCTTGAGCAGCATGTCTTGTTGGGTGAAAGTTATGTTTGGGATAACTTCATCCGCACAATGACAGTGTGCACTAGTAGTTGGGAGGTCTTCAGGCTGCTTGATTTGACTGAGAAAGGATTCGGCATCCTTCAGAGCTTCGCAGAGAGCTTCTCGGGAGTCCTTGGAGAGACGCAGGAGCTCGAACAAAGACAAGCGTGCAGGAGTACTGGCCAGTTGTGCCAGAATGTCAAAATTGTGGGGCTTGGCTAGCCCCGAAGCATTTTCTTTCCGCAGAGGTTTGTCGAAACGGGCCTCCACTTGCTTTTGTTTATTGGCTGCTGAGGGCTTGGATGGACCCTCCTCAGGGATGGTGCCAGGAGGCACCACTTCGGCGGCAGCTTCACCGGGCTGGGAGTTCTGTTGTGCACGCGTCTGCACAGGAAGCGCCTCTTCCGTTGAAGAAGAGACCGTGCGGCAAGACTTGATCTTCCTGCCTTTTGCTTTGGAGGTAGGGCGTACCTCCGGTTGAGTTACCTCGGAGACGAGGTCGGGGTGAACCCAGAGGACCTCTCCTCGAGATGTGGTGAGTGGGACAAGTCCACTCACATTGTCACGGGTGGGTGGCAAGTTCACCACCTCCATTGTCGCCTTAGGGATGGGGACGACACCATCTTGTGTGGTAGTCGGCGGCAAGGTGCCGAACTGAAGTGACACCACATTAGCTGACACCGTCTTCTCTTCATAGTCGACGGAGATTACATCCGCATTGATCATGCGCTGGATGTAATTTTTGAGGACGTAGCAGTCCTTGGTCGGGTGTCCGACAAACCGATGGTAGTGACAGTACCTCGGGTTGTCCACTTTCCCGACTTCATCGGGCCGCTTCGGGTCCGGAAGCTTGATCTTGTCACCCTGCTTCAGTATCTCAAAGAGTTGCAGGGTGTCGTCATCATTGAATGAATAAACCTCCTTGGGTCTCGGTGCCAGTGGAGGCTTTTGAGTAGGCGCAGATGCGCCCTTCGAGGCATTAACAGTCAATGCCTGTTTCCCCTTTGTTTCTCGTCCGGAGTTGTTGATTGCGGACTTTTTCCCCTTATCGTCAAAGGCGGGGAAGCTAACACCCAGAAGACGTGCATTGGCCGCCTTCTTCTCTGCAGCTTCAGCTTCGATGATTAGGGAGCTCCAGTCGGGAGGGGGAGTAGAGTTAAGCCAGAGCTTTACTGCAGGCAGCATGTTCATACTGCAAGCGGAGAGAAGCGCATGCTCTGGCATGCCTGGAGGTAGCCTGAAGCAGGCCTGACGGAAGCGTTCGATGAATGCCCGAACCGTTTTCTTGTCCTTCTGGCGTATCTCAATGAGAGACGCCATCGTCATGTCCTTCCCACCGTCGTAGAAGCGGTCGAGGAAGAGGCGTGTCAGGTCGTCGAAGGACGATATGGAATTATCGGGGAGGCTGCAGTACCAGTCATACGCCACCCCTTTCAGGGCCCCAACAAAGATGCTGGTGAGGAGCGCGTCCTCCTTCGGAAGATGCCCTGTCTGCGACTGGAAGTACGTCAGGTACCGTTGTGGAGAGTCCTTCCCGTCATACGGCGTGAGTGTTTGTGGTTTATACTTTGGGGGATAAACCACCTTGTTCCACTCAAGGGGATAAGGCTGGGGAATGCCCATCTTCTGGCGCTCCTCCTGCCTGTTCTTGGACTCGAAGCGCTCCCGCAGATCTTTGATCATTTCGACCACGTCCTCCGTGGAGCTAGGAGTCGGGGAAGGAGGTACCACCTGGAGTGGAGCGTTTGAGGGCTCCGACGTCCGGGGTGCTTCTGTGTCTGAGGGTGTCCGTTGGAGGGGCACACTCGACTCTCCATTGGCTCCTGGGTCGGGACCATTTGAAGGTGTCCTGATCAAGGCCGACCGCATCTCAAACACTGCTTGAGTCAGTGCTTGCATTGAGGCAGAGAGGGTTTTGAGTCCTCCCTCTAGCGAGTCTATGCGCTGGACAATGTCCTGTGGCGGCGCATCAGTCTCAAGATCACCCCCGGTCATGTATACTGTCATGACACGGCCGGAAGTGGATGGATCAGTTGAGGCTTCGCTCTCAGCCTCGCTCTCATGTGGGGGAGTCACTTCTCCTGGTGTTTGGCCACCCCCAGCCACATTCTGGAGTTCGTCTTCGACAGGCGCATCTGCAAGGGCCTGACTGCCCTCAGCTCTGTCTTGAAGGGCCTCTTCGTTTCCAGCACTACCCCCGGCGGTGTCCTGGAGGACATCGTCATTTTGAGGGGCTTCAGGGAGGCCATCTTCGCCTTGATGAAGATCCGCCGCAGCTGTGCTTTGGACATCTTCGTCTTCGGAAGGAGGCTCGACAAGGGTCTGGCTACCCCTAGCTTCCTCCAAGAACTTCTTCCTCGACCGAGTGCCTTCGAACACTCCAGAGGTCGAGACAGCTGCCTTGGTTTTCCTCGGCTGGCTTTTGGATGAAGACGAGGAATTGGCAGTCATCTTCCGGACAGATGAGGAGTTGGAGATCACGTTGCATGAAGCAACCTTTAGCTCCTCTTCTGCTGACACCTTCGTCCCAAGGCGATGTCGGAGGGGTGTCGATGATTGTAGCCGTTGGAAGACCGACTGCTTTGGTGGTACTGCCGTCTTGCAACAGCAGTTGATGGTGACCACTGCACAAGTGTGCCCCGTGAGAGGCGCATCGTGCTTGTTGGTCAACTCTCCTGACCGGCGCTTGTGAGTGATCACGTTGCGCAGGTCGTTGGAGGAGAGTGCTACCCTCACACCCCTCTCAGGCGCATGGCAGGGCCAAGCGCCGGGGTGGTCGGGTGAGTGCTGCGCCCCCTGATCTAATACCAAGCAGGCATCACGATCAGTAGTGGGGGAACCACAGCATTTGAAGTGACTTGAACGGACCTCAAACGCACAACCAGAGGAGGCGCGGGAGTTCAAGACCACTGAGTTTGTCTCTCTCGGCTTGGTTGTGCACGCAGTGAATGCGCCCAAGCGAGATGAGGACTTTGAAGGTCGACTCGTTGTTGGTGCAGAAGCACTTGAGTTAACCTTGTACAGCTTGCCATCGGCAGCGCGCGTGATCGTAAGCGCGTGCCTCTGGCCGGCTGCTGGCATAGCACGTTTGTGGCGCATGGCCCGTGCCGCCTTGGATTTCTTCGTACCAGCCCGCTGGGGCGCATAGTATTCAGCATCCAAATTCTCCTCGCCATTACAGCGAGTGAGTCTGTCAAAGACAGAGGCTCTTTGTGGCGCATCAGAAGTGATGCGCGGGGCATTGGCTGCGCCCCTGCTCCGTCGACGTATCTTCCTCGCCTGAGAGGAAGATGGCTGGGGAACGTGGTCAGCCGCACGCTTCCCCGAGAGATGCGCTGCATCAGCGGGCGCACCTTGACTGCTGAGGACGTCAGCAGGAAGGGAAGGCTGGACGGGCGCATCCCCTTCAACGGTGGTGCCCGAGGCGTCGACTTTGCGCACCCAGACTGCGCGGGTCTTCTTCGGCTTCGACAGCCGCTTCGAAGGACTCGCACTTCCTTCAGAAATGAACTCCTCGTACGCCTGTTGATTGAGGCGCACTACCAGCGTCTTGTGGGAGGAGCCCACCTTCACGTCGTCGGCTTGTGACACAACCTTCTCGGTAGAGGAGAAAGAAGTCCCCAGCAGAGTCGCCAGCTTGTTTGCCATTAAAATTGTTTTGATTGAAATCTTAATACAAACAGAACAGTGATACAATATAGGACTTAGATGTAGTCCTAGGAGTACACTTTTGTTTAAGCTGGGTCCTTAGTGCCAATGGAGCGAGTGGTAATGCGTTGACTCCGTTGACCGGCTGACGACGGTTATCGGTTCTCTGAAGGTGTTGATTGCTCTGGGTGCTGGAGCTTGCTGAGAGGAGGAAGACGTTGAGTGTCTAGAACTGCCTCTCGGTGATTCTCTGTTGTCGATTCTCTCTGTGTTGTGAGTCTCTGTTCTGAGTCTCTGTGTGTGTGTGAAGGAGATGATCCTTCTATTTATAGTTTTGCAGGCTGGCTGCTCATGCGCGCATGCAGGATGCGCCGGTGTGGGGATGCCACGTGGAGGTTGCTGATGGAGGCGCACGGATGCTGCGCCCTGATCGAGGGGGAGAACTCTTCATACTGCTGTTGTGAGCCGGCACGTAGCAGAGAGAAGATCTTTCCGTTGCTGAAATCTTGGATGAGTTGAGTCAAAAGACACGTGTCGTCGACTCATGGTTCGAAGATCTCGGATTTGGTGGAGAGAAGTGATCTGGTGAGCTGCGCCTTGGATTGGGCGCAGGAGGAGGTTGCGGCTCATAACCTTTAGGAGTTACAAACCATTTGGGGCGCATGGCTTTTGAGGCGCATGCAGGCGACTTTCCTTCTGTCTTTCGGGATCAGAGAGCAGTCTGAGGCGCATGGCTTTTGAGGCGCATACTGATTTGGACGCATGGCCGTAGAGGCGCATGCTGATGGTGGAGTGGCCACGTGGCAGTAGCCGTCGAAATAAAGTCATGATGATGCTGACGTTGCCGACGCTTCGTTTTCTGAATAAAGCTGTCAACTGTTCAGACTTTGGGAGGCGTGCTGCCAACTCTGTCAGCTCAGCATTTAATGTTGGTGACGTTCGATGGACAGCTGAGTGGGCGCGTCGGTTGGCGTTCCACTCGGTATGGAGATGTGTGAGGGCGCATCCTCTGTAATGCGCCGAGTACTGTAGGGCGCGTCTGTGTGATGCGCCTGATGCCGAAGGGCGCGTCCGTGTGATGCGCTGTCTGGCTGGCGCATCGGACATGTCTTTTAATGATGCGGCTGTCTCGCTCTTCGAGTGCTATAAATAGCCGTTTGGCTGAATTCGAGGCGTCCGGTTCATCCATTTAATATAAATTCATTGCACGGAATTCGGAGGGTCATCCACTTGGCGCGTGGGTTTGATCTGCCCGGCCTATAAATAGTGGCATGGAGAGAAGATTTGCTTCTCATTCCCTCACGTACTTCCAACATGAACTTGAACATGCGGGTGCATTCTATTGACGAAGTGCTCCCGAGGGTGAAGATGGGACGCTGTGTTGTCTTCGATGCTCTTGAAGGTGACTGTTACATCCAAAAGACGGAGTCGAGGGCTTCCGAGGCAGGCGGAAGGTGCCTGTTGCATCCAAAGATAGGATGCTCGGGCCTTGTCCCCGTTATTCCGGAAGAGCCGTAGATCGGAATGGCGGTGCTAGGCTCTCTCTTCCTTCAAAGTGGGGTTTCCCCACTTTGATCGTGTTGAAAGCTGCTCCTTTAGCCGCGATTTCGATCACGGTCTTCCTTCGGCTTTGGAGGCTCTTTCGAAGCCTCCCCTGGCCTCAGCATTTGCGGTGCTCTTCTCTTCCTTGGTTCCAGCCAGAGGGTTAAATGCTTTGCTTGGCGAAGCACTTATCAGGTGAGCCTGGCTGGAAGAGCGGCACATAACTGGGCTCTGCTCGGCCAGGTGAGCCTGGCTGGAAGAATTTGGCTGAAGGGATGCACATAGCTGGGCTGCTGAAGGGATGCACACAACTGAGCTGGATGCACATGACTGAGCTGCTGAAGATATGGTGGGATGCGCCTGGTTGGAGGCGCATGATGTCTGCTGCGCCTGACTGACAGCGCATGGTGACTGGCAGCGCATGATGACTGCTGCGCCTAACTGGAGGCGCATGGTGGCCGCTGGCTGTAGACTTAGGATCTTTCCTTTGTAGAAATTCTCCTTTGTACAACCTTTTCTAGACATGTAATAGACTTTTATATATAAATAAAAAGTCCTTCTCCAAATGTCCATGGTTATTGACTTTGCTGTGAAGTGTTCTGTGCGAGTCCTGGCGCATGTAGTGTCTGGCGCATGGTCTTTCTGGTTGTGAAATTCCATGCTTCTACAACTCGAGTACGCAGGAAGAGGAAAAAACAAAACAAAAGCATTGGTTGGAAGAAGAAGAAAACATATATAGAATGGTGTATTTTAAACTAGTAGATTGTAGTATAATATACACACTTAGATGATAATGCACATAGCTCCTAAAGCATTGGTGGTGCCCTTAAATAGAGCACAGAAAAGAAGTGCTTGGTGGTGCCTCTGATGATGAAGGACATGGCGTGATGTGCTTGGTGTTGTCAGCCGCAGACCGGAGAAACAGTAAAGTCGGAAGGAGATCAGATGGGTTTGGGAGTCCGGGAGCTCGCCAATTGGATGGGGTAGAACTGAGGATTGAGTTAGGGTTTCTTAGAGTAGAGGCTGCTGTGAAACTCAGAAATGATATCTGAAGGATGAGAGAGGGTTTGAGAGTTTATATATAAAACGGATTTAAACATGGGGCCGACCCTGTACGTGACCCATCCAATAAACGGGTCAGTCCGGGTCAACTGGTTCAGCACCCTAAACCCAGACACGATCCGGCTACTAAACTGGTTATGCGGGTTGATCTGTTGATACTTGGACCCGTTTAGCCTTGACCCAAACCCGTCTAAGAAGACGGGTTGGCGGGGTTGGACCCAAACTGCCACCCTTAATCTGATCATTATTAAGATATTATTTGTCCAAAAATAGAAAACTTGTCAAGTACAAAGTAAAACAGATCATGCTCTTACACTTTCTTTAATGCCTATGACGTCCTAGGAAGCATAGCTCCTCCGTAATCAATGACACGACCATATGATGTCTGTGTCTGAGACTTGAATATGTCAAAGAATACATGAACAACCAAAATGGGTGCTTGTAGTACTGTATTTTTATTTTTTTTCCGCAATCCATGCAAATGGCTTAAACTTTCGAAGATACATCAGTCTCCTCCAATATGCAACTTCTCTTTGTTTTCTTCAGGCACTTCTATGTAGTATTCATCTGTTCAAGATTTTGTATATTTAGAATGCCAGTGTGTCTTGAGATTATTGCTTCTGCTCCTTGAATCTTCATGAGATCATGAGCCTGATAGCATCCTCCACCTGAGGTGATACTGGGCATCAGTGTCCTCATTAGTCACCATAGGATTATCCATGACCCGTTTTTTTTATCTGTCTGTTTTATTTGAACTAGCCACTGACTGCTAGAAAGCAATGTGTCAAGGGAAAAGGTATCACGGCATTGGATCTTATGACAAAGTGCTCCAAGATTCAAACATCTTTTTTTATTATTATTTTTTTCATTTTTTTCATGTATGGATCTGCAACGTATAGCAAGTTGAAATTTAGAGTTATTGTTTTATTGATAGAAAATATCTTTCTTTTTTCTTTGAAGCTTACCACAAAATATGTGATACAAAGGCTTATTTGTTGTTTTTCTCTTGAAATTTAATGCTTCAAGCTTTATTGCACCTTGTGCTTTGTCGCCCTTGTTTATGGCTCTTTTTTGGTTCCCCTTGGCATGAGAAATGCCACATAAGATTTCATGCCGTCATTTTATAGTAATATATAAGGCATAGGAGATATATGAACCAGTATTTAGTTGAATTAAACAGAGACTTCAATTTCTTTCAATAAAATCTTTGATCCTTGTCATTATATGCAGTAAAACATAAACAAAGAGAAGGTCTTCATTGGAGGGTTGCATAAAATACATCCGTGACCATTTGACTTCTGATTTATAATGTCAAGTAATTCCACCTACTGGCAGTTGCACATTGCACAGTTAAAGAATAATAACTACGGTAACCTCTGTTTAAACCTTCTAATGATTACTTAAAGTCTAGACTCAGAGGAACCAAAACATGTAAGAAGTAATTCGAAAAGATTTTTGTATGACCCTTAAAATTACATTCATCTCGGAGCGAAAAGCTTATCTTCAATTTCTCACCATTGCCTTCTCCAAATACACTCCTAAGACCTCTTTTGTTAGGCATATATGTGAAACACCCTCTTCATTTCTCGACCTTGGACCAAAAATCATGAGACATACTAACAAGCTAGGTTGTCAACTTGTTATATCATGTATCGATTTGCTTGTGTATCGTATCGTGTGTCGTATGATAGGAGTTTAGGTCTATGCTTCTAAATCCATATAGGAACATGATTTAATATAACTTTCTCATAAATATTTTATTTGTTTCATTTTTACATGTCTATCTAATTCCAGAATCCATATTCTTGAGTATACATTACATGACTCAAGTAAAAAAACCGACACTACCTATCAGCCTATATGTATCGTATTGTATCAACCATAAACTGGTAGTATATCGTATCATAAGAAACATATCATGTATCAAGGATACTAACAACATAGCCAAGAAGGCTTCCACAAAGGACTTGCAAGTATATCTGTCATCATGAACAAGAGGTTTTTGAACTACTTACATTTGTCTTGTTATATCTATAAAAGCTGGATTGCTGCAAATAGCTATGTAAGCTGGATTGCTGTAAATACTTGGATCTTCTATAGTTTTTATTTCATATAAAACGAGACTTATTCTTTTATTAATTTCATCAATGAGTGATCTCCATTTCATTGTTCTAGGTTTCTAAGCGTCCTCGCATAGGCATAACAGACGCATTTGATCAAGCTGGCACAATTTCATCTATGGCTGTCCAGGATATTTCTGAAGCAACCAATTCAGCTTCTGTAGGGCTAGTAAGGTCACAATGGGATGATGTCGACAGAGGCTTTGGTATAAACATTCAAATGATTATGTCCGAGTTTGGAGATTTTGGTGACTTCTTTGAAAATGATGTTCTCACTTTTGGCGAGGTATTCTCTCTTCCATGGTGATTCAAGTGATCGTTGTATTGTATATACTCTATTGGATTTTATTTGTTAAAAAACTGAGACAGAACATTTGACATTAGCATACTTTATGGGAATATCTTATGGATTAGGTTGAAGCTTGGGAAGGGAAGTAGGATTACTTCAATTTATATTGTAACTTTCATTTATTTCCACACCCCCCTATTTGGCACTTTGGCTATGTACAAGTCTTGATTCTTCTTTTCTAAAGATATTGGCTTAATATTTGCATATAATATAGACCATATATATTCTGTAAACATTTTTTCTCAGTGGTCGTGGATTGTCAGTTATAATTGAATTTTGTGAATTTTAAGGGGTACACATTGTTGGCACCGAACAAGGTCTTGGTCATGCAAAAAGATGGCATACTGCTCATTGGTCAAACTCTAACGACATTGAGCAGATTGTATTCAGGTGTCCTTTTTGTCTGGAATTGAATCAGTTGATCCAGTTAACAGTTCCTTACTGAAAACTGTTTCATCCGTGCCTCATTTCTCAGTTAACTGATATTGTCCAAATGAAACCACTTTTCTAACATCACGCGAGGATGATTATCAGCCAAAAGCCAACATAGTTTTCAGCACGACGATTGCTTATTTGCAACTATTTCTATTACCTCAACTATTTCTATATGTTGCATGGATACATAGATTGTGGGTTGTACTTGTAGGTGATTGTTTTGGAGACTTGGATACTCTGATATTCCAATGATATATGTCAGATAGGCTTTCTGGCACATCCTAGACCTTAGCTGAAGGGTTGCAATTATAACCCCATCATATATCGTATTTTAGATGTATATATCTTAGTTTCTTAAGATTTCTGTATCGTCATATTTTTGTGTCGTAATTATAACCCCGCCGTAGTTATAACACTACCGTATCGTATTTTAGCTATATCATATCCTAGTTTCTCAAGATTTCTGTATCATCGTTTTCTTGTGTTGTAGTATCCATGCTAAAATGTTGTAAAGAAGGAAAACTATGCCAAAAAGGGTTTTATTTTCTGTTGCATGGACACTGATACACAATAGGGACATGCTGACAAGGATACAACAACAATTTTGTTTTGTCCTATATTGTAGAATGTCCATGTATCGATCAATGCATGTTCTACATGGCAGACATCACCATTTTTCGAATTGTCCATGCTTCCTTGGTTTGAATGATGTTGACTAAGAAGGAAAAATGTTGTACCATGTCGAAGTATAAGTATGCACAACGTAGCCTTGCGTAGAAAGAAAACTGTGCCAAAGAAAGGGTTTAAATTTTGTTGACATAGAAGGAAAATATCATAAGGTTTTGTTCTCACAAGAGCCGAAGCTTATGAAGTCTTTCTTACTAAGATGACATTGCACTTTTCTTTCTGTGGCTTAATATATGTCATATCCAGGTTCATTAGGATCTTCAATCCTCAAAGTTGGAACCATCCAGTTTACATCCACAGCCTCCTAACCTTCTCCTACACTACAGTTGTCAACTACCCTGTTGCCAAATGAAAGCTAGTAAAAAAATTCTTTGGAAAATGAGAAAGCTACTCAAAAGAACTGACAATTTTTTAACTGGCTGTCAACCATCCTGTTTCTAATCAACAAAAAATCTGACCGGCACTTTGATCTTTTGATGTAAATTCCAACATTTGGAACAAATTTATTGACAAAAGGGAAGGAATGGGTGAAGATATTTAGTCTCAGACTTAAATCAAAAAAGCATGTTAGGGAATGTAAGAGAAGGTGAGCTTGACTTATGTCAATTTTAAAGAAGTCATAACAACATTGAGGATTAGTATGTGAATGATGCAAACTGATGCTAGCTTTACTTTATTTTTTTAGGGAAGCTTGACTCGTATGAAGTATTATTTTATTATAAACAATTTTGCTCTCCAAGTTTAAAGTATTATTTTCTCTTACTGCAAAGATTTCCTTTAAACAGAAGAGATCTCGTAGTATCCCAGTGAATTCGAAGAACATTAACAAATTGTGACCTTGATATGCTTGTTTTGGCAAGTCTATGTTTATGTATTGCTTTACCCCCTTCCGGATGATCTTTGTTAAAATAATCTGTTATTTGTCACCAACAGTTACATTGCATATATTACCGTTCACACTGTCTTGTTACTTTGTCTAAATACATAACTTGAAACTTTAATATGGCAAAGGACGTGTTTTTTCGTTTCTGCAAACAGTAGTTTCTGTTCAAGTGATTCTACAGATCATTCTGTTAAATGAAGCGCTCTTCCTGTTTAGCCTCCAGGAACTGCTGAGTCTCAAGCCCTTGTGATTCCATCTGATGATTTTGGAGATGTCAGTGTTGGTCCTATTGGAGGAATGGATGTTATAGATCAGAACCTTTCACCTGTTCCTCTTACATCTGGTGAAGGCCATAACTTGCCATCTGGAGCATTTACAGAGGATACTTGCTGCAAAACTACAGATTATAAGATGGATTCTAGATCATCTATTGCAGGAGTCACTACTTCAGCACCCTTAACAGGTAAGTTTGATTATCTGACAAAAGCTGAAGCCATGATGACACTTGCACCTGAATTCGCAGCAGTTGAGGCTCCTTCTAGCGAGTTTTCCAGTTCAATTTTTAAATGTCCTTACTTGCCCAGATCTAAAAGGGTTGAGAGCTTGAAGTCTACTTCTGTGGCTTATGTATATAGCTTGACACCACCTTCTCCTTTAAAGGACGTATCGGAAGAAAATTTTGAAACATCTGTTAAAGTAAAGTCAGGTGCTGCAGTTCTGGATTCTGATCCATGTGCTGAATTATACAAACATGTACAGAATGTGGCCAAAAAAGTAGACACGAGATCGTTGAATAATGACATATTTTTGAAAAAAGGGAGGACACCATCTTCACTATCCAGTTTGCTGAATTCACCGAATTCTAACTCGACTCTCCAAAAGAAAAATGGGCACACATTTGAGGCAGGACATTTTTTGTTATCACTGAAGACGGTGCTTGCAACAGAAGTTGAATGCATGATGTTCCAGGCTGCTATGTGTCGTATCAGGCACACACTAGTCTCTCTTAGCAAACAAGTTCCTTTTGGCTTCAGCAAACTAGATGGAAGTGTAACTCTAGATGTAGGCTCAAGTGAAGCCATTGCTGCTCAGGAGGTGGTAAAGAAGAAAGATCCCATACCAGCCAGAATAGCTGGTGATGTCGATGCAGAGATGCTTGATGGACCCCTTACCACACGGGTTGGAGTTTGGCGCTCTGTTGGAGCTCCTAAGGTGACAAAGCCCTCAAATGCACGAATTCCAGATAATTTGTCTTCTTTGTCTCATAATACATTGAATGATGATGGTCTGAGCATTCATGGGCAAAGGCAACCTCTTCGGGATCTTCTTGATGCTATGGTCTTGTTAGTCCAACAATCTACTTCCATGGTTGATGTTTGTCTGGATATGAATAGTGGCGATGGATCCTACTGCTGGCTTGCATTACAGGAACAAAAGAGACGTGGATTTTCTTGTGGTCCTTCTATGGTTCATGCTGGTTGTGGTGGACTTCTAGCCACATGTCATTCTGTGGATATTGCTGGTGTTGATTTAATTGATCCGCTTTCTGCTGATGTAAGTTACTAATACTGCTTCAATTTACAATCTTCAAATGACAGAATGTTGAGTATTCTGTTTCATATATCATTGTCGTGCAGAAACCGCTCTCAAATTGTTATGATTTATAAACAAGAAGAAAACATCCCCCCCTAACTGATTTATCGAAGTTGTGAACTGTGCTGTCTTTTGTTATTTGTAAGCTTGACCAGATCATGTGATTAAATTGGAGTTGTTGATATATCTGATGATAGTTTTGAGAATCGAGTGAGGCCAATATACTGCTACTTCTAGTAACTAGTTATCCACAATTGCTTCATTCTTTTACTTTTTAATAAGAGTTCTCTCCTTGTATCCAAATGTTTCCCAACTTTATGTTCTGTGCATTTTTGTATGCTACTTTCAATTTTGCAGTCTTTCCTTTGATAGTTCAACTTGTGCAGTTAAATGTTGGAAATCAAATCAATCGTTACGACATGTTGCTATGCTCATTTATGTTTATTTTGTCTTCACATTGAATGTCTCTCGTGTTTGATTCACTTCGTTGAAATGCTTGTCCCTTGACCTCCCAAGCATTCAAATTTTCTGGCAACCATTTGGGATGATTTTTTTTGGTTTTAGTATCTTACTCTCTTTTATTTGGCACTTATCCTTTTGTCTCTTTTATTTGGCACTTATCCTTTTGATCATTTTATGCTATATTACACAAATATGACATGACACAGATACAATATGACATGATACAAGCACAAAGAGACAGACTCGAAACTATAATCAGTGTCCTAGTGTATTTTTGAGTGTCCAATACGTATCCTACACTGATGGAATACTATATAACACCAAATTTGGAGTATGTTGCACATATACGGATATTGGGATTTAATATGGAAAGTTTTTATTGATTTGGGAGTTACGCACAAAATGCATCCAATATGGTCCTATTGTATCTTGTGAATATCCGTATCCGAAACGGGTAAATGTCCACTTTGACATATCGCTTCCTAGATTTCATGTCTAGTTATCTGGATGAAGTATTATTCAAATCTGTCATGCAATTGCCTATTTTTACACAAAAAGATTGACACACATAACTTGAATTCTCAGCTTGTGAGGTGATTTTGTTTTTGGTTATTATTCTTTTCTGAACAGTGAATAACTTTTCGTTTGATCAATTCTATAATTTGTTTTGATGACCTTGTTGCAATTTGAAATCTTTTCATAAGTTCATATCAACCTTATAAAAATCATGTATTGTTACTTAAAAATTAAAAAAATTCTAATAGTAAGTTGGTTGCCATAAGCATTTAACAGGTGATAGTTTTTGACTCTTTGTACAAGCTGTCTTATAGACCTTTTCTTTCAAAATCAAAGGGAATCCTTCTTTCACAAACATAACCATCCTTTTTAATCCTATGAACAACATCTTTGAATCTTTCTCATTCTCCTTCATCATGATAATTGATTGTCCTAAATATTGAAAACTGTAACTCTTAGGTATAATATTAGCCATCAATATATAGACTCCTCATTTCTGACTTATGGTTGAAGTTACATTTCATACACACTGTCTTCATCCTACTGACTATAAAACCCTTAAGACCCTTTAGATTCTAGCCGAATTTATATTTTAGAATTGAGGCCTCCTCTACTTTTATCATTTGACACAATATCCTCCGCAAACTTGTGGAGTCTCATCTTGGGTATGCACAATAGTTCTTATCTGTATCTAACACAAGGAGGTAAGTAATGTTGATCCTTGATGTAAGGCAACAATAAGGGGAAATGGTGCAATATCTTCACTTGCGCACTATCTTTAGATGCTAACAAATCTAAATGCTTAGTAAGGAATTCTACTTTGTTAATACTAGATCCACTCTTAACGTAATTAAAAATTTCTTTTTTCTAAACAAATATTTACTATTACATGGTCGAAAATGCAAAATCAAGGATATTATTACCCCTTTCAAATCCAATTCCATACCCATAGCCCACAATAACTTTTTTTTTTCTTTCCAAAATGAGCATCTAAATCTTCTTTGCTATATGATTTTCCCCTCTGGGTTATCCTTGAATCAAAGTGTCCATTGTTGTCATCATCATCATCAAAACCTTCTCCCATCAGAATGGGGTTAGCTATGGAGCAGATGAAGCTGCTACGGAGTAGATGAAGCTCCACAAAAGAATTGACATTTTTTTTTGGTCTATCAACCCGAGGTCAATACCCTATGGTGGTGGCCAGTTCCTAACCAAGGTTTCTATTGGAAGAGAGGGCCTTATCATAAAACATAAGAAGCAAGTTGTCAGGTGGGTAGACCTACTGTCTCGGTCATTCAGTTGACTTCATGCAACGAAGGAGCCTACTCAGTGGCGTAGCCAGGATTTGGATACAATGTGGTCAAAATCGACTAGAAAATTTTTAATTCAAAAAAAAAATAGAGGAAAAAGTTGCATAAATTAGTCACAAATCTAATTTTCTATACCTAACATTGGTCGTCTATTCTAGTTTTTCTATTTTAGCTGCTCATTTTTTCTATTCTTTTTTAAAATACAATTGGTATTAAAGTGTACATTAATTCTAACCCAATATAATCAGAACCTTAAATTTTCGTGTCACTATCAATTTTGACCATGTGATCGAGGAGATTTAGTGCATCTTAAAATTCATACTTGGATCCTACCATTTTAGTCATGAACCTTGTCATCCTAGGGTCTTATAAAAAATAAATATTGTTTTCTTCCTCAAGGAAAAATAAGATTAATTTTTTTTATTTCCAACTACTAATATATATATATATATATATATAGGATGAGGGAGGTGAGGTGCCACCCTATGGAGGGTGTCTACTTGTCACCCCCCACATGTTATCATCATGCACCCATGTGCTTGATGATAGCATGGGGGGGTGACAAGTAGACACCCTCCCATGAGGTGCCACCCTACCTCCCTTATTCTCTCTCTCTCTCTATATATATATATATATATATATATATATATATATATATATATATATACGGTAGTGCATAGCAAGATGATCGTTCCCCTCTTCCGGTTGGTGAGTCCGGTTGTATCCCACTTGATCTATGCTGACGACTTATTGGTGCTCCTCCAGCCTTCCATGCGGGGAATGAGAGCGCTCTCTGATATTATGGAGGAGTTCGGGCGGCTTTCTGGGCTACAATTAAACCGGGAGAAGAGCAGAGTCTACTTCTGCTCCCGGTGTACACAGCAGGAGGAGAGAGCCTTCGCCTTAGGTGTAGACAGAGGCGAGCTCCCAGTGAAATACCTGGGGGTCCCGCTGACGGTCAACTATGCCAGAGAGTAGGATTGTCACAGCTTGGTGGACTTTGCTCAGAGAAGATTGGAAGGCTGGCAAGCTGCGGGTTTATCATTTGGCGGACGGATTGAGTTGGTGCGTTCGGTTATTGCAGGCATCACAATGTTCTGGCTCCAGTCTATCCAGATCCCCACAGCTACTATTCGGAAAGTGGAGGCCATCTGTGCCGACTTCATCTGGAGGGGAGGGATGCATGCGATATCCTGGGACCAGTTATGTCGGCCACGGGAGGAAGGAGGAGTGGGGTTGAGGCCTCTTCATGCGGTCAGGAAGGCATCTTGTGTGAAGATGGCCTGGAGATTCATCAAGGGGGGGTCGCTCTGGGCGGAATGGATGGCGAACAGATACCTGAGGAGGACCAACTTCTGGGCCTGCAGGATAGACAACAATTTCTCGGTCACGTTTAAGGCCATCCTGAGGTATAGACCGGTGCTTCAGACCGCTATTTACAGGCACATGAAGGATGGGATGACTACCGACCTCTGGCTAGACCCTTGGTTGGGTTCCAGATCCTTGCTCGAGCTACTGGGAGGGCAGCTGGACAGAGAAGCGAGCAGGGGGCTCACTTGTAGTCGGATCATCAGAGATGGAGTTTGGAGGCCAGATGGATATCCATATACTGCTCAGCTTGTCGAGAGATTCGCCTCATTACTATTGACACTAGCCAGGCGGAGGATTCATGGAGATGGGCCGGCCCAGGTACGGAGGGCGGGTCAGGTCTATTCTGCTTTCGTAGCTGCTACGACTTGGTTCGGACCCACCACGACCGGGCTGAGGAGGTGGACTTCATTTGGGGCAAGGGCGTGGCCCGAAAAATTCAACTGTGTGCATACCGTCTTCTCCGGGGTAGACTGATGACGAGAGATAGACTCCTCCGGTTTGGGATGCAGATCCCGGATGCCAAATGTGTGCTATGTAATGAGGAAGATGAATCTATGGGGCATCTCTTCTTTGTATGTCCGGTGACCTGGCACATTTGGACTGAGCAGTGCGCGCAGTTTAGAGGAGGAGTTGGGGTGGATAGAGACATCCAGAGCATTCTCAGCTGGATTCGAGATCACAGAGGCCGGGATCCGGGGTGGGCCAGAAGAGCCAGAGTTCGACTCGCCGCATCTGTTTGGCACACCTGGAAGGAGCGGAACAGACGTATTTTCGAGGGCTTGACTACCCCCTCTATTGGAATTCTACATAACATAGAATTCGATCTATCAGTAATGGCCCCATAATTTTATATTTTGGGCATGGGATGTTGTGATATTTCTGTATTGTAATACCTTTTCCGCTATATGCGAGGAATAAATTCACCCTTATTCCAATATATATATATATATATATATATATATATATATATATATATAATAAATTTTTTGAGTGGGGTCACACGACACCCACTGGGCCTATGCTGGCTCCGCCAATGAGCCTACTACAATTACACAAGCAGAGAATTTTCTTTATACCTCCGGTTGATTACTTCCATGACCTTTTCTAAAACACATGAATCGTAGAAGCAACATGCTGACAAGTCTTCTAAGTCGGCTCCTTTCTGAACTACTGACTATTGGTGTTTTCCTTTCATAAATTCCAAGAGCGGATATTCATTGTTGTGATTATGTTGTGGTATTAACTTTATCTTTTAAACTGAAATGGATAAATTGCTTGTAGGATTTCTGCTTTTTAGAAATTACCTTTGCACCATCCGTGATTATGTACAGCCATCAATGTCAATATTGTCCACCAAATGCAATTGCACAAGTAATGGAAACATTTTGATCAAAATGATACAACTCAATGACTACTGTATCAAAGGTCCCTGTACTGCAATTGAGCTATTGGGATGATAACACATATAGTGTGATTTTCAGTAGTAACGATATAATATTGGATATTGCTGGTCGTAACAAGACTAACCACATTTGTAGTATCAGTTTCGTAATTTCTATAGTGGTGGCTGAAGTCAAGAATTGAGAAATCATTCCTTTTCACTTTTTGGCCTAATCTGCCATAGAGATGAATGCAACCACCTCTAGCAGATTGTATCATTCTACCTCTTCTTCTAGATTCTTTATGGTCTAGGAGAACTTGGAGGTTGCTCCTTGGTTACACGAGCTTAAACTGCAAAACCAAAAGTAGGGTAATCTACCTGCCAACCGACCTGCAAACTGACTCTCTAGGTTTTATGGCATGTCCCTCTATGTTCACATCTGTTTTGGCTAGGGGTTTGGTACCGAAATAGAGGGTTGACGTCAGGTTGATAAAACTTTTAATTTTTTATGGAGCTTTCTTATGCTCCATAGCCAACCCCATTTTTGATTGAGAGAAGGCTTTGATGATGATAATAAAGATGGTGGTCGAAGTCCAGAACTCGCCAGCTCCATGCTTATTTAGGGTTGAACATATTGTGTCCATGATTTCTTGTAGCAAGCATGCCAATAGGTTCTCAAATTTCCTTTTAATATTTCATGTAATCTTGCTTGGTGTGCATATGCACTGATAACATATGTAACTTACTCCCTGAACACAAACTTTTTTACTATTATACTAGCTCCTATTCTTTTTACATCTACACCATTTTCTTTTAATATTCTAGCCGCAAATATTTCTACCCAGCTCGATGTCGTTTTAAATGTATATTGAAGTTTAAATTCAGTATTTTTTTTTTCTATTTTTCTACATATTTTATCCGCATACTTGGTTTCATGTAGACAAACTACTAATTTTCTTTGTAATTATTATATACTAACTATAGTTTTTACCTTTAGCGTTTCTATATTCAAAGTAGCTTATTTAATCCTACTCTCTTACACTAGCTTTTTAGTTCCTTAGCTTCCTTTACCCTGCAAACCTTTGGTTATTTGTCAATTCCTCCCATAAGAGTACATTTTCAGATCTTATAAGGTCAATTCCTCCCATAAGAGTACAATTTCCATACATGCTAGCTAGCTAAAAGTTGGTGAACGCCGAGCTTTTGGATCTTTGCCAAATGATGTGATGCATGCTTTTCAAGGTAAATGTAACTCGTCTTCTACTCCATATTAAGCTATATCATAACCCAACAAAAGAAGAAGGGTGGAGGAAGCCGCTGAGGTGGATGCAGTCGTGATCAAAGCTTACATTAATTCATATATGGACTACAAATTTGTGGCTTTTCTGTTGTTAGTAATAGCATCTTCACAGCAACTCTTTCATGATTTGCCTCTATTTTGATTGTTGGGTGGAAAAGCCAGCTACCTGCCCACTTATTTGAGTATCTTTCTCAGGAACCATGACATTGATTTTTGTGCTCACGGGAACTCAAATTGCTTTAATGACAGCATGACCTTCATGATGTGTCTAGTACCAAACAACATCATGTGTTTTGTACCTTTACAGTATACAAACCTTTGTCTTTCCGTATCTGTTTTGTTGAAGAACATGAAAACATTGTTTGGCCTTTTCTGTCCTTAATTTATCAAAACATGTATCATGGGGTGTCAATGTACAATACAAGTGCTTCACTATTCAAATTTTGCGTTGTTATATGGTGTCCGGAACCTTTTTCTTATATTTTGTTATGACTTGAATGAAGCTAATCTTCTGAATATCCTTTGTTTATCGGATGAGATGTGTTCTGATTTCTTTGTGGAGGGACCAAAGTTTTAGTGAAATTATTAGTTTGCACCAACCACTATACCATTTCGAATACGAATACATATATGGTAACATCATATTGTTTTGTGCCGGTGATAACGCTTGTTAAGTTTTCTTCCGACAGGTGCAAGTGTCATCTGTGATCAGTTTGCTGCAATCGGACATAAAAGGAGCCTTGAAATCTGCTTTCGGAAGTTTGGATGGTCCATTGTCTTTGATTGATTGGTGTAAGGGCCGCAGCCAGTCTGTCGATTCAGGAGGCATTGGAGATGTATATTCGTTTTCTGCCAGTGATTCTAAAGATTTATCGAGTAGTGTTACCCTCGCTGGAGAGCCGATGAGCCCTTCCCAATCCACTGGTGGTTCATCTTCCATCAGAGGTATGTCTTGTTCTTCTTGCCAGACATAATACATGACATTTCAAGATGAGGGACGTACCATTTATTTATTTTTAGATGGAGCTAGAATTGACGAGTCTTCACAACGGAGGCTAAACGAAATATGTAATTCGGAATCAGAACAGAAGTGCTATCAACGTTGCAGACCAACAGTAGCAGCACTGCCATTGCCTGCTATACTTGTTGGGTATGCGTTGTACTGACAATGTTAATGTTTATCTCTTAAATCTTGCAAACTTGTGTTACTTTACTTTCCACGAGTAAGCATATGTAATGGTTTATATGGTAGGTACCAGGATGATTGGCTGAAGACATCTAACGACTGTCTTCAACTCTGGGAAAAGGCTCCTCTTGAACCTTATGCTTTGCCAAAGCCAGTGAGTTTTAAGTTCATTTAGTAATCTTCAGTTTTCCCCTTCCCTATCCCCCGATCACCCCACCCCCAAAATCTCCGCCACTGCCATATTGTTACCTTTTCTCTATCACATCTAACTACTCTTGATTGTTCTTACATTAGTTCACTGCAGGCATCTTGGTCTTTACCAATTTTCAATTATGATGTTGCAGGTTACTTTTTATGCTTTATGTCCAGATATTGATCTGCTTACTTCCGCAGCTGGTGATTTCTTTTTGCAACTAGGAACTGGTACGTCTGTTTTCTGGCTTGACATTGGAAGGATACTCCTTGTATAGTTATTTTCTCAATGAATATACTGTTTTAAACATATTTTTGATGCTGCTATTTTATTCTCTATTTTAATAACAATTAGCTTATGAGTGGGGGTGGAAGCATGCGTAAGGTTCTCAACCAGAGTTCTGTTTCGGTATTTGTAAACCACATGCTACAGAATGGAACTCTCTGAAATTCTTCTTTATCATCATATATATACAAAAGCAATACTTATCATGTGAGCATTAAGTGTCCACCGAATTCTATGGTGGTTGAGTACCCCAGTGGAATTCTTTACCTGTTTTCTATCATACCTGTTAGATTTAGTACTTCTCTATATCTACTGACTTTTGCAATTGGTTCGCCAATCACCATTAGTTGTAAATCGCAAAACCTTGCTCTACTATTTGGAGAACTTGTTGAGAATTATTCTTTGCCAATTATTCCTACCATGGGCTATTATCTAGTTTAACTGCAACCTATTTTACCACCTTTATTAGAGTTCCTGTTTCTAGAATGCCTTACCTCTCTTCGCTTATGCTTCTATACAAATTTTAGTACCTCTGTCGTGTTGTGTTTCATTCATGGTGCGCTAAGTGGCCGCCTAGATCTCTTGTTGATACTTAGCACTGAAATGATAGAAATCTTGGAGAACTCATGCTTCATCTTCTTCTTCTATGAAATTATGGATCTTACAGTTATGTCCATTGTTGTAGATGTCGGATATTGGGGACATTACAATGTCGGATGTCCATGTTAGGCTACTTAAGTGTGTATTATACATACTAAATATCCTTGCTACGTGTACTAAATATCCTAAAACTAACAATTAACATAACAACTATAAGTCCAAATATAAATAAGGGTTAATTACATTGACACCCCCTATGTTTCATGAATATTACAGGGACTACCCCTATTCCGAAAATAATTACACTAACCACCCTCTCCTTTATAAATTTTATTAACCATAGGGGTGGTCTGTGTTATTAGTTTCTATAGAAAATAGAAACTATAGGGGGTCCTTGTAATTAGTTTCAAAGTAGGGGTGGTTCGTGTAATAAATGTAAAACATAGGGGTAGTTGATGCAATTAACCCTATAAATAACTACTAACATTGAAATATTTGGCGTAATGTGTTATAGAGATGAATGCAATTCCCTATTGCAAGTTTATCATATTACCTAGAGTCTTTAATAGTCTAGGACAGTTTGGAGAGTGCTCTTTGGTTGCATGAACTTAAAATGTAGTCCAAAAGGTAAGTTTACTTACTTGCCAACTAGCCACCGAGGTTTTATAGCATACCCCTCATGCTCATAGCTACCTTGGATAGGAATTTGGCACCAACATAGAGGGTTAACGTTAGGTTGACAACCAGTCATAATACTTTGCCATATCTTGTATGGAGCATTCTTATACTCCATGACCGGCCCCATTTGATGGGAGAAGGCTTGGATGATGATGATGACTAAAATAAAATTTAGTATAAGTAATTTAATAGTCTAAGACAGTTAGTATAATATAAAGACATTATTTAGCAACCTAAATAATTTAGGACAAGTAATTTAGCATTAAAATATACAAGTAACTAAGAGTCTAAATAATTTAACACTTAAAACCTCTTGTCTCAAAAAACCTTAACAAAACCTGATTAAGTAAGTTTCAGTCGATATTTAAAAAAAATTTGGCGGCCGGTAAATAGGATTGGTCCAAACATGTCTAGCCGATATATTTTAGAATGACAAATGATATATTTTGCCAAGTCTTGACCAGACATCCGCTGATATGTTGGACATGTTGGCCGAAACCTACAACCATGGTTGTCATATACATTCATGCACAAATATAATCGATACCTCATCTTTTTAAATATATGGATTTTCTCTACATTTCATTTCCTATACGATTCAAGCAAATTATAAATCAGGGAAGTTAAAGAAGATTTCACTGTTATCTGTTACTGAATGAAAGGATGGCAGTTGATATAACTTAAATGGAGGATGAGGATTGATGCAGGTCCTAATTTGGTATAAGGCTTCTTTGCTATTGTTTAGCTAAGCGCCACATGGACACGGGACCTGGTTACAACACAAACATACTTGTGAACCAACTAAATCTTTGGCTTGCACAGTTTATATAAAAATGCATGTGTCTGTGTGCGCAAATGAACTTGCTTGTGTTCTTGTGGTCTCAGTGGCTCTCTAGTTCAGGTTCTAGATAGAAATTGTAGTACGTGGGTGGATATGGCGAATTCAAGGAAGGTTGTGATACTAGCGTGCCTTGGAGATTACATGTGGACCTGTATATGTGTGTTGTGCTCGCTTGTTCGTGATGGCATCTATTTCACTTGACAAAGGTTTAGATATTAAATCATATTAAGTTAAGTATTCTAACTCCAGATGAAACCTCTGGCAGTCTTGCAAGAGGGGTATATCTCAAATTCTGCTCACCTGATACCCTGGGTGGAAATAAATAAATATAGTAAAATATAGGATTCAAGGACAAGATACCTAATACGTCTCCGAATCTCGCAAATTCTAAATATTGTTGTATTGGAAGGTTGTCACTTGGCAGAGGAAGATTTTGTTCTGTTGGTTGCCCTCTATTTCAAAATAAATAAATAAATGAAATTATAGGATCAGGGGAAAAGATACCTAATACGTCTTTGAGTCTTGCAAGTTCTAGATATTGCTCTATTGTAAGGTTGTCACTTGTCAGAGGATGATATTGTTCTGGGTTGCCCTCTATTTCAAAATAAATAAAGAAATGAAAGTATAGGATCCAGGGACAAGATACCTAATACGTCTTTGAGTCTCGTAAGTTCTAGATAGGGCTAATTAGCGTTTAGACCCTGGATTTTATATCAGTTTAGAGTTTAAGCCCTCACATGTCCAATTGGAGATTTTAGACCCTGGAGTTTTATTTTTTCCATTATACCTTCTCTAACCTATATATGAAAATTTCATTGTCAAACATGAAGGAAGGGTATAATAGGAAAAAAAGAAATAAAAAATAAAAATTCAGTGTCTAAACTCTCCAATTGGACATTTTAGGGATTAAACTCTAAACTGGTATAAAACCCAGGGTCTAAACACTAATTAGTCCTTCTAGATATTGCTCTATTGGAAGGTTCTCACTTGTTAGAGGAAGATATTGTTTTGTTGGTTGCCCTCTATTTCAAAATAAATAAAGAAATGAAAATATAGGATCAGGGGACAAGATACCTAATATGTTTTGGAGTCTCGCAAGTCCTAAATATTGCTCTATTGGAATTTTGTTACTTGTCGGAGGAAAATATTGATGCATGAAGGAAACCAGTGTGAAATTTTTTTATGGAACCTTGAGAAAATTTCATAGGTAGTTCGCACTAACAAAATACGAACCTTAATAAATTTCTTGATTGTCCCTCCTGTCATCTCTGCTTCCTGTTTTTCTTATGTTTCTTGATTTTTTTCTTAGATGTTTTTAACTTTTATTTTTTCCCCAACCGGTTTTCATCTGTGTAGTTAAATGGTCTCTTGATTTCCACCCTCCAAAGGGGTGTTAATCCCAAGTCAAGTGTTTACTTACCAGTTGTTTAGTCTTGAAATTCTCGGGTTTTGTTCTCTTGGCATATAAAAAAATGTAGGAACTGAACCCTGGGAAAAAAAAGGAACTGATTGATTGCTGCAGTTGCGTCAAGGGCCAGTTTGGATCAGCGCTATATATAGTGTCCGTTAAGAATCAAATTGCTTCATCACTTATCTTCTTGAAGAAACTATCACATATTTCCTTTCAGTCTTCTCATCCTTGACTTACCTTGTAAACACTATGGATGTTTTGGATAACTTTATTTTTTGAATTTATGTTGCTGAAGAACCTATACAGGCAGGCTTTATATTGCTGTAAATACTATGAAGGGCGCTTCACCGACTCTTTGATTTTCTATGGAACACATTGTCTATTGTTAGGTTCTTTATTCTCCTTGTTCAGCTTTGCTTTCCATAAAAAAAAAAATTTCTTCTCGTCTTTTGCACTTGGCTTTCTTTATTCTGATTTTGCTACTTGTTCAGCAATAATTTGTTCCTAGAAAAATTATATTTGCTGGCTGAAAAGTGCAAAATTGTTGGAGAAATGGCAAATGCCTAACCAAACTTTTTTCCTTATATTTTTTAGACAAGTTTCATTATATGGACCTATACCTTTGGTTGTAGTTTCTTTGGCAGGGAGCAGGTTATAATTCCATAAACATACCCTCAAAGCCGGTGAATTCAGTTCCTGAAATATCCTATAGATCCAGTCACCATTTTGATTTATCCCCTCAAATCCTCACATGTCCTATAAATGTTGAATTTCCTGCTTAGTATCTTTTTAGGATAGGAAATTATCATCAAAGAACGAAGAAATTTGTTCAATAACAACAAATTGAACAACAAATGATATATTATAATAAAGTCTGGATACCCGAATCTACCTTAACTGATGTAGGGAATACTTGCCACATTAGTAGTATAATCCTCAAACTCTTTTCTTCTGTTCTCTTACTTTCTTCTGTCCACATAACAATGCCTAAAAGATACACAAAACTCAATTCAAGAAACAGATTGTGAAATTAGGCCTGTTAATGGAAAAGGATAATGGGGGCGTGGATGATCCTTTTGACAGTTCCAACCGCACCTGTAAGGTTCATTCTGATATTATATTCCATTGGATAGTGTATATGTAATGATTCTTAGTTTGGTTGGTGTGAAGGGAAATACCGGTTGCTAGGTTGTACAAACACAGCAGTGTTACAGAATAAGGTATGTTTAGAAAATTTAGGACACGGGTACGGCATGGATACGCTTATATACACATGAAAACTTATCTTCATATATGGTTTATTCATTAAATCTTTATGTTTCAGTAGTAACGTTAAAAAATGTTCCGCAACAAAGAAATGCTGCCCTCTCACATCTCAATTGTGTGTAGCAACGATCTAACCATGCCAAATCACTTTCAATCATGTTTTGGATCCTTTGGAGCCTAAACATGGCTGTAAAATATCTGCTGTGAATCTTTAGGAAGTATCTTGTCGTGTAAATGTCCGAGATGTATACTTACAGTCATCTGGAGTTTCTGTCCAACATAGATTGGCTGGTATTACTTGTTTCGTCATGAATCTGGTATTTTCAAGTATTTTGGCCATGAACGATCTGTTGTCCTGAAGCTTGGTATCCATAGACGGCCCTGTTAGCCCCGCTCTAGATACTTTCAATCATTCCCAAGCACACATGGGTTTACCCTAGGTTAAAAGAGTTGATCCACTTAATTACTTACTCTGCTTGAGGAGATATATAAATAATGGCACCTAAATGCTCTTTTTGACCAAAGTGAAGAGCGGTGTGAAAGTGTGGTGGTGTTGAGGGCAGGCGGTGACCAGTTTCCCTAACTCCAGCATCCCTTGTGTTTTGTTAACTGTTCTGAATTTCTGGAAAAGTATGAATCTGCCATTTAGTTTGTTTTGCTTCTTCTCAATGTTTGTATACTGCATAAGATATATAATCCTTGACATGTTCCTAATTAAGAATTTCATCTTATTCCAGTATACGAGACATGCAATCTAGGAACTCACTCACCTCAAATCAGTGGAGGCCAAACAGAGCTTTCCCCCGGAAAATGTTTGTCCTCCGGCCTAGTTCTTGTTGATTGTCCCCAACAAGTGAAGATTGCAGGCAATGATATGTTTTCTGTCCGCTCCATTAGTGACTACTTTCTGTCTATATCCAGAGGGTGGAATGTGAAGCTTTTCATTCATTCTCTTACAAAAGTTATCAAGGATCTTAAACTTTCTACGTGTTCCTCACAAAATCAAAAGGAAGGCAGCACTGGTCCTAGCACGGTATTGCTTTTTCTTCCCCTATATATTTTGTTCTGTCAGTTCAATAGATGATTGTTTTTCATATAGATGCTACTAGTTTTTGTCGGAAATATTATGTAAAAATTGAATGTAAGAGGGAAGAAAACAAAGATTAAACACTGCCTTAACCACACACTATGGTAATCTATGTAAGGATCTCTGAGATGCCATCTTGCATTGACCTAGTTGATTCACTATTCTATTTTGTTATATGAGATTGGTCAACACACACACACAAACACACAACCCGGTTTTCGGTTTCTTCTATACAATATTCGTTATTCTATTATTTACTTCATTTTCTTAATGGAATCAACAATTAACTTGTAGTCTAGTTGGTAACTTAATTGAAATATAACTTGGAGTTCTTGAGTTCAATTCTTTTTAGCCGCATTACGTTTAATTTATAGTTATTTAATTTTTTTTTATAAATTGTTTATAATACCCCCTTCAGTTTAAGTTTGAGTTATTTTCGCGTTCCACCCACCCCAAGGCATCTTTTTAATGTGCCATTTGATCATTAACATTCTTCAGGTATGCATTTAATCAATTGCATATATCAATTCTTCATTGAGAAGCGCACCACATCCACATGTATCACTCTGCTCACTAGCGATTTTGTTATCAGTTCTATTTGTGCACAATCGTATTCTTTGAGGTGCTGGTTCCTTATTTGTATTATTTGATTCCTGTATACTTGTTATCTTTAAGGTCTATAATTATAATGTAGAAGCTTACCTGCATCCACGGGATTCTTCCAGGTAGTCTATGTTGTGTGTCCCTTTCCTGAACCTACCGCAGTTCTGCAGACTCTGATTGAGTCTTCTGCTGCCCTTGGATCGGTTATTTCCTCATCAGATAGGGAAAGGCAAGCCTTGTTACACTCCCAGGTTGCTAAAGCTCTAAGTTCTTCTGCTGCTGCTGATGACGTTTCTGCATCAAATATTCTAATGCTTTCTGGATTCAGCATTCCCAAACTTGTCTTGCAGATTGTGACTGTTGAGTGCTTACTAAGAGTCAATAGACCACAAAATGATTTGGCGGTTTTGAAGGATATAGCATTCACTGTATATAATAAGGCTCGACGAATACCGCGTGCTATTTCTAGCAGTGATATTTTTCAGTCATCAACCATGTCAGGGCGATCTCATTCCTCATTAATGCATCTGAGTTCTGCTATTCCTGGCCTGTGGAAGGATTGTCTTGCTCCTCGAATGTCTGGACAAACTCTTTCAAGAGATGGCGAGCTTGATTCTGCATTGAGGTCTGGAACATGGGATAATTCATGGACACCATCGAGGACTGTAGGAGTAAGTTGTGAACCAAATAGGTCGACTGACCTAATTTGTCAAGATGACATGAGATACATGTTTGAGCCACTATTTATACTGGCTGAACCTGGCTCTGTGCAACATGGAGCTTCTCCCAATTTGTTTGGTAGTGCGGTAGTAGAATCTTCAAATTTGAAATCTGTTACTGATGACAGTAGTGGGATGTATATACAAAGTTCCGCTTCAGGAGGTAGTACGGATGTTGGAACAGGCTCCCAGCATGATGGGTTGGAGCATGGCCAAAAGTCAACTAGCCTTCACTGCTGTTATGGGTGGACTGAGGATTGGCGGTGGCTAGTCTGTATATGGACAGATTCTAGGGGTGAGTTGCTTGACTGTAACATATTTCCCTTTGGTGGTATCAGCAGCCGCCAAGACACAAAAGTCCTTCAAAGCCTCTTTGTTCAAGTTTTGAACCAAGGTTGTCAAATACTGTCAAGTTCTTCACCTGATTCTGGCAGTGTTAGAGCAAGGGATATAATCATTACACGTATTGGATGCTTCTTTGAGCTAGAATGTCAAGGTAATTAAGTAATAACTTTCCTCTGTAAATTTTTTGTTATGGAGCATCAACATCATGTTATTATTTATTATCAACAGAATGGCAGAATGCTATATACTTGGTTGGGGGTAGTGATGTAAAGAAGTGGACACTACAATTACGACGACCAATCCCAGATTCTCTTTCATCAAACACCAATGGTAGTGGTCTTCAGCAGCAGGAGATGGGTTTAATCCAAGAGAGAACTCTTCCTTCATCACCTAGCTCGTCTTTGTACAGCCCTCGTGCAAAATCTAGTTTTGTGAAAGGTGTTTCAGGGCAAACAAACACCAAAAGCAAGCTCCTAGCAGGACAGACAGGGTCTGATAATTCGAGGGGATTACTGCAGTTCGTGCAAAGCATCAGTTTGGTTGGAGTTTCCATTGATCATTCTATGCATCTAATTCTTCCAGCTGACTCATCCACAGGTAACTTCATCCGTTCCACATTGCAGAATATTCTATTGGAGAAATATGATTTACTCAGTTATATCCATTTGTTGAATCATGATTCATCTTTCTTATGGCTTCGAGGCATAATTGTTTACTTCAATCACAAAACTGTAAATTAATCTACGAATGTCAGACTCATTATTCAATCTGAAAAATTACAAGCAAATATATTGTTGAAAATATGATTCCTTTGGTGATCTAGCTTTTTTAATATAGAAGTTTGATTATTTATTTATTTAAATGGAGCGAGAAAGACTAGAAGATGTTTATTTTAGTTCATCAAAAATTGTAGCTGTATGGAGAGGACATTTGTTTTCTAAAATCTTTGCCAAAGTGGAAGCATTTATATCCGGATCAGATGATTGTCGAGAAATGCTCTTTCTAGAAAAGCACAACTTGGATGCATAAAATGAATTTCTGCTATACACTGTACACAAATTTGTCACTTTTGCTTAAAGAAAATATTAACATATTTTATTTAATAGATTATTACACCCTTATGAGTTGTACTATTTTATGCAGTAACATTTATAATGATAATTTTTTTTTAGTTATTCTTTACAAAAAGGTGCTCAACTTAATACCATTTCCCATTTATAATTAATTTGTGACACATGGCTATGGCTACTTATAATTAGTTTGTTAAATATTTAGCTGTGTTATTTAATTTGGATATTATTTTAGAAAATATAATCATTTGCATCTATTTGCCATTTCAATGTAACAAGCAACATGTCATGCTAATGGGTTAGATATTAAAATAAAATTAGCAATCATTTTTTGTAAAAATGAAGTCTTCCTTTTTCAGCGTGAGATGTATAGTCCCATTGAAATCCACTTCTTCGAAATTTATTATTATCTATGTTAGAAACAAAAAATTCATGTACTTTTTGCCCGCTCATGATTGTGATGTAGACTTGCATATTGATATGCAACCAACACAGATTAAGAGTCGAAAGAACTGGGACATACATGCCAAGATAATTATAACAAATCCATTCTGGGAGCAGAAAAAGTCATGTGATCCGATCATATTTTAGTGCTAGCAATCAATTTGTGAAAATCACTGTTATGCAGGAGATGCAAGGTTTCTGCATAAAATGTGCCATAGTTTTCTTAACAACTGTGCCTGAAATAGCATCTTTCATAAGCAATTTTAAACTTAGTTCTCGTCAAATAATGCTGAAGGTCATTCTGCTTTTGTGTCCATAACAGAGTTATCATAACGGATGTTGTTTTCCATTTTGGAACCTATGTTCTCAAATATGTAGTAGTTCTGCTCCATAATGGTAAAATCAAATGATCCAAAAGCTCCAAAGAGAAGTAAATGATGGAAAAGCTCCAAAGAGAAAAGGAGAAACTGTCACGCCCCGATTCCGTAGAATCGATAGTCGTCCCCCGGGCGTGATGCCGTGCAAGCCTAAGTTGCGCTTGCACAAGGCATAGTCATAATTGTTATCCGAAACACAACAACAGCAGAATGCGCAGAGTAAATTGAACACACACATTATAGAGAAGGAAACATAAGCTTTATTGATAATGAAACATCATTTTACAGACTCGATACCAAGGCGCCGCGCGGGCTTTTTACAAACTGACTCCATTACAAAATGAACGTCGACGAGATAGCCATTCCATACATTCATCCCTTGACTTTACAACCAAAATTACAAACCACCTGGGATGGTGGGAAGGCGCTCCATCTGTCTTCGATGCTTCAACAGCGGAGTCTTCAAAAGGGTTGATCCAAGCTTCAATGCACGGACGAAGCTTCAAAACACGAGCGTTGCTTCCCTTTACGTAGCACGCCCTTCCAGATCTATCGCACCTGTATAGAGAGCGAGGATCAGCACAATCAACATGTACTGGCGAGTGGCTAATTAATTCCAGGCTCTCATTTGGTTCAAGAATTTGATAAAAATCATACAACTTGCTTTTAGTGGTCTTTCTAACCATCCTAGATATTTTCATAAGAAGCGTTAAGTTACATCAAGATTTCCTCCGGCAGAGCGCACCGTGCGACATAAAAACTTACCCTCACTCTCCTTGTTAGTTGATAACAATTTATATCAAATGTTTGATATGGAGGTCACTGGCATTAACTAGCCATCTTGGACATAGCCTGGCAATACGGGACCCTTGCAACGCAAGTAGCGAGTCCCGATGCAAGTCCCCGTCTTACCAATTGCCTATTACCCAGCTCGGCTATAACCTGTTTCTTCCTAGGCCGAGTCGGTCCCGTGGCCCCGGGTTGCCGCTCGAAGAAACCATCGCCCTTGTCGACAAGTTGTCCATGACCATGATAGGTTAACATGGTGTATTTAAGATACCGTTGGGGCTTGTTAAGTAATCAATTCATTTACTTGTTCGTTTTGCAAGACTAAAATAATTCTCTCTCTTTTCAACACAACACATTCTTCTTCACTTCTAACATACAGGACTTGTATTCTGTAAGCAATTCATTCAATTTTTAGTAATATTACCCGAGTTCTTATTTGAAATAGAGGGTCGAGACGAAGGGGGTCAGCCACTCACCTTGAGTTTTGCTTGAGGCGAGGGACTTGTTGGCTGCGCTAGACGTCGCCTACGCGATCACCTGAAATCGCACAAGCAACCGATTAGAACACTGTATTATGCAAGAGTTCGATAGGAAATGCGAGCTCGAAATGTAACCCATGAAAACCATCGAAAACATTCACGAAAACGCATTCAGAAAACCAAAGCCAAAACCAACGCAAGCGGCGTGAAAAGCAGAGCAACGGGAGGTCTCTCCCGACTCAGCCGCAAAGTCAATCCTCGAGACGCAACCCGCTGAATATGGGACTTGGTTCCGAAGAATCCATCCCATAACGTGGAATGGATCTTAATTCAACCGTTCCCGTTCGATCGATTCGATCGATCCCGACCTATCGGTCCCGACCGAGTCGATAGCAACAGTGTTCCTTTCTCGCGCACCCCGTGGACGAATCAACGGGGCACGATGTAGGGACGGGGCACTACACCATAACCAACTAAGAAAAAGTTTCGTCCTCGAAACTTATGAATAGAACCTACCTCTATGAAAACAATGAAGGAAACTTTTCCTTCATCTCAGACTCGAGTTCCCATGTCGACTCTTCTGCCGCATGGTTCCTCCAAAGTACGCGAACGAGAGGGATCGTCCGATTCCGCAGCAGCTTATCCTTGCGTTCTAAGATTTGAACTGGCACTTCGACGTAGGATAAGTCGGACTTTAGCTCCAGCTGGCCAAAATCCACCACGTGGCTAGGGTCGTGCACGTACTTCCGCAGCTGGGAGACGTGGAAGACGTTGTGCACACCTTCGAGCGCCGGCGGTAGGGCAATTTTATAGGCCACTGGGGCGACCCGCTCGAGTATTTCAAACGGCCCAACGAATCTCGGACTCAGCTTCCCCTTCGCGCCGAACCGAGTAACTCCTCGCATAGGCGACACCTTCAGGAACACATGATCGCCCACCTGGAACTCAAGCGGTCTTCGATGGGTATCGGCGTAGCTCTTTTGCCGACTCTGTGCAATCGTCAGTCTTTCCCGAATGAGCTTGACCTTCTCCACAGTCTGTTCCACCAGCTCCGGGCCGAGTATCTGCCGTTCCCCGACTTCATCCCAGCAAATGGGCGATCTGCACTTCCGGCCGTACAAAGCTTCATACGGCGCCATTTGGATGCTGGACTGATAGCTATTGTTGTATGCAAATTCTGCCAACGGTAGGTGGACGTCCCAGCTTGATTTGAAGTCAATTGCGCAGAGCCGCAGCATGTCTTCGAGAATCTGATTAACGCGCTCCGTTTGGCCGTCGGTCTGAGGATGGTAAGCTGAGCTGAACTGCAACTTGGTACCCAGCGCCGACTGAAGGCTACTCCAGAATCGCGACATGAACCGTGAATCCCGATCAGAGACGATGGATACTGGAACTCCGTGCAGCCGTACTATCTCGTCAAGATAGATCTGTGCCAGGCGATCAACGCTCCAAGTAACTTTAATGGCAATGAAGTGCGCTGACTTGGTTAGTCGATCGACGATGACCCAGATAGCGTCGCTCCCCCGTGGTGTCTTCGGCAGGCCAACAATAAAGTCCATCGTGACATGATCCCATTTCCATTCTGGAATGGCAAGGTTCTGCATCTCCCCGCCCGGTCGTTGATGTTCAGCTTTCACCTGCTGACAGGCCATGCATTGCGACACGAAGAGCGCCACATCTCTCTTCATACCGTGCCACCAGAAGGTCGTGCGGAGGTCCTTATACATCTTGGTACTGCCTGGATGCAATGTATATTTCGTATAATGGGCCTCCGACATTATCTCCTTTCGTAGTTCTTTATCATCCGGAACGCATAGTCGGCCATTCATTCTCAGCACGCCGGTGTTGTCTTCCGCAAAGTCGGTCGCACTACCTGTTGAAATTCGCTCGCGCATTTTCTTCAGGTACGGATCATCCTTCTGAGCGGTCTTGATCTTTTCCAGCAAACTCGGCTCTAACTGCAGCTGCGCCAATCGTATATCCCTGAATCGAACCCGGAGATCGATGCCCATTTCTTCTAAATCTCGTAGTAGTCTGCGGTTGATGGAGAGCGAGGCAAGATATTTCCGACTCAGAGCGTCCGCCACCACATTTCCCTTGCCCGGAGTGTAGTCGATCGTCAAGTCATAGTCTTTAATCAGTTCGAGCCAGCGCCGCTGTCGCAAGTTCAACTCCTTCTGAGTGAAGAGATACTTGAGGCTCTTGTGGTCAGTATAGATCGTGCACGCCACACCATATAGATAGTGACGCCACAATTTCAACGCGAACACAATTGCCGCTAACTCCAAGTCGTGCGTAGGATAGTTCTTCTCGTGCGGCTTCAATTGTCTCGAGGCGAAGGATATCACCTTGTTCCGCTGCATGAGCACACATCCCAAGCCCTGGCCTGAAGCATCACTGAATATCTGGAAACCCTCTGGCCCATCCGGAAGCGCGAGTATAGGTGCCGAAATCAATCGCCGTTTTAGCTCCTGGAATGAAGCTTCACAGTCATCCGACCACTCATACGCGACTCCCTTTTGAGTGAGGCGAGTCAATGGCGATGCAATCTTCGCGAAGTCTTTCACGAAGCGCCGATAGTATCCCGCCAAACCAAGAAAGCTTCGAATCTCACTAGCAGACGCAGGCCGCCTCCAATCAGCAACGGCTTCCACCTTCTTCGGATCGACTGCAATACCTTCGGACGAAATGATGTGTCCCAGAAAGGATACGCTGCTGAGCCAAAATTCGCACTTACTCTGCTTTGCATACAACTCATGTTCTCGAAGTGTCTGGAGCACGGCCCGTAGATGTTCTGCATGCTGCGCCCTGTCTTTCGAGTAGACGAGAATATCATCAATAAAGACTACCACAAATTTATCAAGGAAGGGTCGAAATACCCGATTCATCAGATCCATAAAGGCGGCAGGGGCGTTCGTCAGGCCGAAGGGCATCACCAGGAACTCGTAGTGGCCGTAACGGGTGCGAAAGGCTGACTTTTGCACGTCGTCTGACTTAATCTTGAGTTGATGATAGCCCGAGCGGAGATCAATCTTCGAAAATACCGAGGCGCCTTGCAGTTGATCGAATAGGTCGTCTATGCGGGGCAATGGGTACTTGTTCCGGATGGTGGCCTTATTCAGCTCTCGGTAATCGACGCACAGACGCATAGACCCATCCTTCTTCTTCACGAACAATACGGGCGCTCCCCACGGTGAAACACTAGGCCGAATAAACCCTCTATCGAGTAACTCTTGTAGCTGGACCTTGAGTTCCTTCAGTTCAGCAGGAGCCATTCTGTACGGGGCCTTAGAAATCGGTCGAGTATCGGGAAATGTATCGATGCTGAACTCGATCTCTCGGTCGGGGGGCATGCCGGGTAGCTCGTCCGGAAACACATCGGGGAATTCTGCCACAACGTCGGTCTGACCTACGTTTGCACCATCCTGTCGCATGTCTCGGACGGACGCCAAATAGCCTTCGCACCCAGAATGCAGCATCCTCCGAGCAGAGATTGCCGAGATCAACATGCAGGTCGACGACGCCTCACCACACGAAAAGCAGAATTCAGGCACTCCTGGTATGCGGAAAGTGACCGTCTTCCTGGCACAGTCTATGGTTGCGTTGCACGGCCCGAGCCAATCCATTCCCAGAATGATATCGAAGTCATTCATGTCTAGGACCATCACGTCCAGACCGATCTTTTGACCGCCGATACAGATAATCCCGTCGGTGCAAGCTGAATTAGTGAGTATAGGTGTGCCCGAAGGTGTGCTCACGCTAAGGTCGAGGTCTAATGATACTAACGAAAATTTGTGCTCGGCGACAAAGTCCGCCGCTATAAAACTATGCGAAGCACCTGAATCAAATAGTACACGAGCAGGCACATTATTGAAACTAAGTATACCTGTCACGACCGTATCTGATGCAAGCACTTCATCTCGGGTCATGGCATAGACGCGGCCCTGGGCATTGGGGCGACGGTCTTGGCCATTTTGCGGTACGGGTTGATGGGCTCGAGGCGCTAGAACTTGATTCCCTGGACGATGCTGCTGGGGCGCCGCTGGACGGTGCTGTTGGGGCGCCGTTGGGTTCGGCCTTCTGGTTGGACACTCAGCACGCCTGTGGCCCCTCTTGCCACAGTGCCAACATCCACCCTCTGGTACCTGGCAATCGTCGATCGTGTGGCCGATATTATGACATCGGTTGCAGTAGGGCTTTGGGTTATGCCCTTGATATCCGCTTTGGGACCTAGTGTTCGGACGCTTGGTCACGTTGTTTCCTCCCGCGTGGCTAGGGCGTTTGTGATTGTAGGTATGCACAGCGCCGGCAGCACTTGGAGGATATTGGCTTTCAAGGCGGAGGGCGTGGTTGAGAGACTCCCCCATCGTTTGGTATTTGGGAACAGACACATGGGCGGCGATAGATGGTCGTAGGCCCACTTCGAACCGTCGTGCACGACTCGCCAGGGAAGGCAGGTATTGTCCAGCAAACTTGGCTAACTTGTTGAACTCTGCTGCATACTGCCGCACCGTCATATTCCCTTGCCTTAGCTGCATAAATTCATTCTCCTTCTCCTGTCGAATAGCATCGGGAAGGTACTCGATCTCGAACGCCTCTCGGAAGGTGGCCCAAGATATTGTCGCTGTCTCGTCGTCGCGTCTGATTGCTCGCTTTTGCACGGCCCACCAGTCGTGCGCGTTCAATCGGAGTAGAAGTTGAGCGCATGCGACTTTCTTGGACTCATCGACACCCAGAAGCTCGAACCGGTCCTCTAACTCCTCCAACCAATCGATCGCCAACGAAGGGTCTTCAGTACCGCAAAAGGAAGTACGGAAGCTCTTTGTGAATTTTGACACGTCGAAGTTGGAACTTCTCGGTGCCGCAGGCATAAGCTCGGGTACCTCCGGTTCGATTTCACTTTGTCTGGCCGCAGGCTCGGTCACGGCAGGAGTGGTCGCGGAGTTGTTGTTGTTGGCCACCACTGTCTGAACAATTTGCTGAAGAGTATCAAGCTGCTTCTGCTGCAACTTGAATTGTGCATCGAATCGGGCCTCGAACTGGGTCTGGCGTGCCTCTACCTCCCGTCGATGTGCCTCCGCCTCCCGTCGATGTTGCTCATTCAGGCGTTGATTCTCCAGAGCTTGTTGTTGTTGCGCTTCCAGCATGCGCAACATCCGTCCCATGGCATCGTTTGAGGGTCCGGGCCTCGAGCTACTCGAGCCGCTCGAAGCACTTTCTTCGTTCGCCACATTCACCGTCGCACCTTCTGGGATTTTGAAGGTAAAAATACATTAGTAACCAAACTTATTACGGACTCCCTTGTATGGAACGACGTATCTCATCGACACGAGACCAACGGTTTGAGACAGAAAACTCGACACTAGAGGCCAAGGACGTAAAGCCGTGCTCTGATACCATTATGTCACGCCCCGATTCCGTAGAATCGATAGTCGTCCCCCGGGCGTGATGCCGTGCAAGCCTAAGTTGCGCTTGCACAAGGCATAGTCATAATTGTTATCCGAAACACAACAACAGCAGAATGCGCAGAGTAAATTGAACACACACATTATAGAGAAGGAAACATAAGCTTTATTGATAATGAAACATCATTTTACAGACTCGATACCAAGGCGCCGCGCGGGCTTTTTACAAACTGACTCCATTACAAAATGAACGTCGACGAGATAGCCATTCCATACATTCATCCCTTGACTTTACAACCAAAATTACAAACCACCTGGGATGGTGGGAAGGCGCTCCATCTGTCTTCGATGCTTCAACAGCGGAGTCTTCAAAAGGGTTGATCCAAGCTTCAATGCACGGACGAAGCTTCAAAACACGAGCGTTGCTTCCCTTTACGTAGCACGCCCTTCCAGATCTATCGCACCTGTATAGAGAGCGAGGATCAGCACAATCAACATGTACTGGCGAGTGGCTAATTAATTCCAGGCTCTCATTTGGTTCAAGAATTTGATAAAAATCATACAACTTGCTTTTAGTGGTCTTTCTAACCATCCTAGATATTTTCATAAGAAGCGTTAAGTTACATCAAGATTTCCTCCGGCAGAGCGCACCGTGCGACATAAAAACTTACCCTCACTCTCCTTGTTAGTTGATAACAATTTATATCAAATGTTTGATATGGAGGTCACTGGCATTAACTAGCCATCTTGGACATAGCCTGGCAATACGGGACCCTTGCAACGCAAGTAGCGAGCCCCGATGCAAGTCCCCGTCTTACCGATTGCCTATTACCCAGCTCGGCTATAACCTGTTTCTTCCTAGGCCGAGTCGGTCCCGTGGTCCCGGGTTGCCGCTCGAAGAAACCATCGCCCTTGTCGACAAGTTGTCCATGACCATGATAGGTTAACATGGTGTATTTAAGATACCGTTGGGGCTTGTTAAGTAATCAATTCATTTACTTGTTCGTTTTGCAAGACTAAAATAATTCTATCTCTTTTCAACACAACACATTCTTCTTCACTTCTAACATACAGGACTTGTATTCTGTAAGCAATTCATTCAATTTTTAGTAATATTACCCGAGTTCTTATTTGAAATAGAGGGTCGAGACGAAGGGGGTCAGCCACTCACCTTGAGTTTTGCTTGAGGCGAGGGACTTGTTGGCTGCGCTAGACGTCGCCTACGCGATCACCTGAAATCGCACAAGCAACCGATTAGAACACTGTATTATGCAAGAGTTCGATAGGAAATGCGAGCTCGAAATGTAACCCATGAAAACCATCGAAAACATTCACGAAAACGCATTCAGAAAACCAAAGCCAAAACCAACGCAAGCGGCGTGAAAAGCAGAGCAACGGGAGGTCTCTCCCGACTCAGCCGCAAAGTCAATCCTCGAGACGCAACCCGCTGAATATGGGACTTGGTTCCGAAGAATCCATCCCATAACGTGGAATGGATCTTAATTCAACCGTTCCCGTTCGATCGATTCGATCGATCCCGACCTATCGGTCCCGACCGAGTCGATAGCAACAGTGTTCCTTTCTCGCGCACCCCGTGGACGAATCAACGGGGCACGATGTAGGGACGGGGCACTACACCATAACCAACTAAGAAAAAGTTTCGTCCTCGAAACTTATGAATAGAACCTACCTCTATGAAAACAATGAAGGAAACTTTTCCTTCATCTCAGACTCGAGTTCCCATGTCGACTCTTCTGCCGCATGGTTCCTCCAAAGTACGCGAACGAGAGGGATCGTCCGATTCCGCAGCAGCTTATCCTTGCGTTCTAAGATTTGAACTGGCACTTCGACGTAGGATAAGTCGGACTTTAGCTCCAGCTGGCCAAAATCCACCACGTGGCTAGGGTCGTGCACGTACTTCCGCAGCTGGGAGACGTGGAAGACGTTGTGCACACCTTCGAGCGCCGGCGGTAGGGCAATTTTATAGGCCACTGGGGCGACCCGCTCGAGTATTTCAAACGGCCCAACGAATCTCGGACTCAGCTTCCCCTTCGCGCCGAACCGAGTAACTCCTCGCATAGGCGACACCTTCAGGAACACATGATCGCCCACCTGGAACTCAAGCGGTCTTCGATGGGTATCGGCGTAGCTCTTTTGCCGACTCTGTGCAATCTTCAGTCTTTCCCGAATGAGCTTGACCTTCTCCACAGTCTGTTCCACCAGCTCCGGGCCGAGTATCTGCCGTTCCCCGACTTCATCCCAGCAAATGGGCGATCTGCACTTCCGGCCGTACAAAGCTTCATACGGCGCCATTTGGATGCTGGACTGATAGCTATTGTTGTATGCAAATTCTGCCAACGGTAGGTGGACGTCCCAGCTTGATTTGAAGTCAATTGCGCAGAGCCGCAGCATGTCTTCGAGAATCTGATTAACGCGCTCCGTTTGGCCGTCGGTCTGAGGATGGTAAGCTGAGCTGAACTGCAACTTGGTACCCAGCGCCGACTGAAGGCTACTCCAGAATCGCGACATGAACCGTGAATCCCGATCAGAGACGATGGATACTGGAACTCCGTGCAGCCGTACTATCTCGTCAAGATAGATCTGTGCCAGGCGATCAACGCTCCAAGTAACTTTAATGGCAATGAAGTGCGCTGACTTGGTTAGTCGATCGACGATGACCCAGATAGCGTCGCTCCCCCGTGGTGTCTTCGGCAGGCCAACAATAAAGTCCATCGTGACATGATCCCATTTCCATTCTGGAATGGCAAGGTTCTGCATCTCCCCGCCCGGTCGTTGATGTTCAGCTTTCACCTGCTGACAGGCCATGCATTGCGACACGAAGAGCGCCACATCTCTCTTCATACCGTGCCACCAGAAGGTCGTGCGGAGGTCCTTATACATCTTGGTACTGCCTGGATGCAATGTATATTTCGTATAATGGGCCTCCGACATTATCTCCTTTCGTAGTTCTTTATCATCCGGAACGCATAGTCGGCCATTCATTCTCAGCACGCCGGTGTTGTCTTCCGCAAAGTCGGTCGCACTACCTGTTGAAATTCGCTCGCGCATTTTCTTCAGGTACGGATCATCCTTCTGAGCGGTCTTGATCTTTTCCAGCAAACTCGGCTCTAACTGCAGCTGCGCCAACCGTATATCCCTGAATCGAACCCGGAGATCGATGCCCATTTCTTCTAAATCTCGTAGTAGTCTGCGGTTGATGGAGAGCGAGGCAAGATATTTCCGACTCAGAGCGTCCGCCACCACATTTCCCTTGCCCGGAGTGTAGTCGATCGTCAAGTCATAGTCTTTAATCAGTTCGAGCCAGCGCCGCTGTCGCAAGTTCAACTCCTTCTGAGTGAAGAGATACTTGAGGCTCTTGTGGTCAGTATAGATCGCGCACGCCACACCATATAGATAGTGACGCCACAATTTCAACGCGAACACAATTGCCGCTAACTCCAAGTCGTGCGTAGGATAGTTCTTCTCGTGCGGCTTCAATTGTCTCGAGGCGAAGGATATCACCTTGTTCCGCTGCATGAGCACACATCCCAAGCCCTGGCCTGAAGCATCACTGAATATCTGGAAACCCTCTGGCCCATCCGGAAGCGCGAGTATAGGTGCCGAAATCAATCGCCGTTTTAGCTCCTGGAATGAAGCTTCACAGTCATCCGACCACTCATACGCGACTCCCTTTTGAGTGAGGCGAGTCAATGGCGATGCAATCTTCGCGAAGTCTTTCACGAAGCGCCGATAGTATCCCGCCAAACCAGGAAAGCTTCGAATCTCACTAGCAGACGCAGGCCGCCTCCAATCAGCAACGGCTTCCACCTTCTTCGGATCGACTGCAATACCTTCGGACGAAATGATGTGTCCCAGAAAGGATACGCTGCTGAGCCAAAATTCGCACTTACTCTGCTTTGCATACAACTCATGTTCTCGAAGTGTCTGGAGCACGGCCCGTAGATGTTCTGCATGCTGCGCCCTGTCTTTCGAGTAGACGAGAATATCATCAATAAAGACTACCACAAATTTATCAAGGAAGGGTCGAAATACCCGATTCATCAGATCCATAAAGGCGGCAGGGGCGTTCGTCAGGCCGAAGGGCATCACCAGGAACTCGTAGTGGCCGTAACGGGTGCGAAAGGCTGACTTTTGCACGTCGTCTGACTTAATCTTGAGTTGATGATAGCCCGAGCGGAGATCAATCTTCGAAAATACCGAGGCGCCTTGCAGTTGATCGAATAGGTCGTCTATGCGGGGCAATGGGTACTTGTTCCGGATGGTGGCCTTATTCAGCTCTCGGTAATCGACGCACAGACGCATAGACCCATCCTTCTTCTTCACGAACAATACGGGCGCTCCCCACGGTGAAACACTAGGCCGAATAAACCCTCTATCGAGTAACTCTTGTAGCTGGACCTTGAGTTCCTTCAGTTCAGCAGGAGCCATTCTGTACGGGGCCTTAGAAATCGGTCGAGTATCGGGAAATGTATCGATGCTGAACTCGATCTCTCGGTCGGGGGGCATGCCGGGTAGCTCGTCCGGAAACACATCGGGGAATTCTGCCACAACGTCGGTCTGACCTACGTTTGCACCATCCTGTCGCATGTCTCGGACGGACGCCAAATAGCCTTCGCACCCAGAATGCAGCATCCTCCGAGCAGAGATTGCCGAGATCAACATGCAGGTCGACGACGCCTCACCACACGAAAAGCAGAATTCAGGCACTCCTGGTATGCGGAAAGTGACCGTCTTCCTGGCACAGTCTATGGTTGCGTTGCACGGCCCGAGCCAATCCATTCCCAGAATGATATCGAAGTCATTCATGTCTAGGACCATCACGTCCAGACCGATCTTTTGACCGCCGATACAGATAATCCCGTCGGTGCAAGCTGAATTAGTGAGTATAGGTGTGCCCGAAGGTGTGCTCACGCTAAGGTCGAGGTCTAATGATACTAACGAAAATTTGTGCTCGGCGACAAAGTCCGCCGCTATAAAACTATGCGAAGCACCTGAATCAAATAGTACACGAGCAGGCACATTATTGAAACTAAGTATACCTGTCACGACCGTATCTGATGCAAGCACTTCATCTCGGGTCATGGCATAGACGCGGCCCTGGGCATTGGGGCGACGGTCTTGGCCATTTTGCGGTACGGGTTGATGGGCTCGAGGCGCTAGAACTTGATTCCCTGGACGATGCTGCTGGGGCGCCGCTGGACGGTGCTGTTGGGGCGCCGTTGGGTTCGGCCTTCTGGTTGGACACTCAGCACGCCTGTGGCCCCTCTTGCCACAGTGCCAACATCCACCCTCTGGTACCTGGCAATCGTCGATCGTGTGGCCGATATTATGACATCGGTTGCAGTAGGGCTTTGGGTTATGCCCTTGATATCCGCTTTGGGACCTAGTGTTCGGACGCTTGGTCACGTTGTTTCCTCCCGCGTGGCTAGGGCGTTTGTGATTGTAGGTATGCACAGCGCCGGCAGCACTTGGAGGATATTGGCTTTCAAGGCGGAGGGCGTGGTTGAGAGACTCCCCCATCGTTTGGTATTTGGGAACAGACACATGGGCGGCGATAGATGGTCGTAGGCCCACTTCGAACCGTCGTGCACGACTCGCCAGGGAAGGCAGGTATTGTCCAGCAAACTTGGCTAACTTGTTGAACTCTGCTGCATACTGCCGCACCGTCATATTCCCTTGCCTTAGCTGCATAAATTCATTCTCCTTCTCCTGTCGAATAGCATCGGGAAGGTACTCGATCTCGAACGCCTCTCGGAAGGTGGCCCAAGATATTGTCGCTGTCTCGTCGTCGCGTCTGATTGCTCGCTTTTGCACGGCCCACCAGTCGTGCGCGTTCAATCGGAGTAGAAGTTGAGCGCATGCGACTTTCTTGGACTCATCGACACCCAGAAGCTCGAACCGGTCCTCTAACTCCTCCAGCCAATCGATCGCCAACGAAGGGTCTTCAGTACCGCAAAAGGAAGTACGGAAGCTCTTTGTGAATTTTGACACGTCGAAGTTGGAACTTCTCGGTGCCGCAGGCATAAGCTCGGGTACCTCCGGTTCGATTTCACTTTGTCTGGCCGCAGGCTCGGTCACGGCAGGAGTGGTCGCGGAGTTGTTGTTGTTGGCCACCACTGTCTGAACAATTTGCTGAAGAGTATCAAGCTGCTTCTGCTGCAACTTGAATTGTGCATCGAATCGGGCCTCGAACTGGGTCTGGCGTGCCTCTACCTCCCGTCGATGTGCCTCCGCCTCCCGTCGATGTTGCTCATTCAGGCGTTGATTCTCCAGAGCTTGTTGTTGTTGCGCTTCCAGCATGCGCAACATCCGTCCCATGGCATCGTTTGAGGGTCCGGGCCTCGAGCTACTCGAGCCGCTCGAAGCACTTTCTTCGTTCGCCACATTCACCGTCGCACCTTCTGGGATTTTGAAGGTAAAAATACATTAGTAACCAAACTTATTACGGACTCCCTTGTATGGAACGACGTATCTCATCGACACGAGACCAACGGTTTGAGACAGAAAACTCGACACTAGAGGCCAAGGACGTAAAGCCGTGCTCTGATACCATTATGTCACGCCCCGATTCCGTAGAATCGATAGTCGTCCCCCGGGCGTGATGCCGTGCAAGCCTAAGTTGCGCTTGCACAAGGCATAGTCATAATTGTTATCCGAAACACAACAACAGCAGAATGCGCAGAGTAAATTGAACACACACATTATAGAGAAGGAAACATAAGCTTTATTGATAATGAAACATCATTTTACAGACTCGATACCAAGGCGCCGCGCGGGCTTTTTACAAACTGACTCCATTACAAAATGAACGTCGACGAGATAGCCATTCCATACATTCATCCCTTGACTTTACAACCAAAATTACAAACCACCTGGGATGGTGGGAAGGCGCTCCATCTGTCTTCGATGCTTCAACAGCGGAGTCTTCAAAAGGGTTGATCCAAGCTTCAATGCACGGACGAAGCTTCAAAACACGAGCGTTGCTTCCCTTTACGTAGCACGCCCTTCCAGATCTATCGCACCTGTATAGAGAGCGAGGATCAGCACAATCAACATGTACTGGCGAGTGGCTAATTAATTCCAGGCTCTCATTTGGTTCAAGAATTTGATAAAAATCATACAACTTGCTTTTAGTGGTCTTTCTAACCATCCTAGATATTTTCATAAGAAGCGTTAAGTTACATCAAGATTTCCTCCGGCAGAGCGCACCGTGCGACATAAAAACTTACCCTCACTCTCCTTGTTAGTTGATAACAATTCATATCAAATGTTTGATATGGAGGTCACTGGCATTAACTAGCCATCTTGGACATAGCCTGGCAATACGGGACCCTTGCAACGCAAGTAGCGAGCCCCGATGCAAGTCCCCGTCTTACCGATTGCCTATTACCCAGCTCGGCTATAACCTGTTTCTTCCTAGGCCGAGTCGGTCCCGTGGCCCCGGGTTGCCGCTCGAAGAAACCATCGCCCTTGTCGACAAGTTGTCCATGACCATGATAGGTTAACATGGTGTATTTAAGATACCGTTGGGGCTTGTTAAGTAATCAATTCATTTACTTGTTCGTTTTGCAAGACTAAAATAATTCTATCTCTTTTCAACACAACACATTCTTCTTCACTTCTAACATACAGGACTTGTATTCTGTAAGCAATTCATTCAATTTTTAGTAATATTACCCGAGTTCTTATTTGAAATAGAGGGTCGAGACGAAGGGGGTCAGCCACTCACCTTGAGTTTTGCTTGAGGCGAGGGACTTGTTGGCTGCGCTAGACGTCGCCTACGCGATCACCTGAAATCGCACAAGCAACCGATTAGAACACTGTATTATGCAAGAGTTCGATAGGAAATGCGAGCTCGAAATGTAACCCATGAAAACCATCGAAAACATTCACGAAAACGCATTCAGAAAACCAAAGCCAAAACCAACGCAAGCGGCGTGAAAAGCAGAGCAACGGGAGGTCTCTCCCGACTCAGCCGCAAAGTCAATCCTCGAGACGCAACCCGCTGAATATGGGACTTGGTTCCGAAGAATCCATCCCATAACGTGGAATGGATCTTAATTCAACCGTTCCCGTTCGATCGATTCGATCGATCCCGACCTATCGGTCCCGACCGAGTCGATAGCAACAGTGTTCCTTTCTCGCGCACCCCGTGGACGAATCAACGGGGCACGATGTAGGGACGGGGCACTACAGAAACTTCCATCCCTTGGCTCTTATAGTTGTAAGCTGAAATGGTGTTTAAATTAGATATGAAATTACTATTTTCAACTTAGGTATTAGTTTTTTCTATTGTTAGATAGCAGTTTCCTTTGATGTCATCCTCAAATATGAAAATGCAGCGATCCTAGGAAAAAATAAAGTCCAAGATGGGCCAATCAAAATTGACAGATACACGTGATTCATCATGATCTCATGTTCTAGATATTGCGTACATTAGAACTTGTGAAATCTTGAGATGTCTTACACTGATCAAAAGTTGTTTTACTTGTATTGTTTGTAAACCATTGAAGTCGGATCCCTTTTTTTTTTTTTGATAGGAAAGGAAATGATATTGATACTAAGAAACACTTACAAACTTGAAATTCTCCTCTAATACATTTGCCAGAGAGGAGGGTGAACTAACCAAGTATGATTCCTTCCGTGAAGACGAGCATACTTGGCCAGATTTCATGGTGGGTTTGTATTATCTAAATGGGTTTTTAATCTATTACTTATGTAACCCATTCTTTCCCAATCTTTCTTTTTCTCCTTGATCTCCCTGATCCCTTGTGACTCCCATCTCCCTCACGAACCTCAAAGTTAATACCGAAGCGACTGTGAATATTCCTTTTTTTTCCCTTTTAGTTTATACTTGAACTCTTACTTTTCTTTTTTCACATATATTTTCCTCCCTTTCCCTCTCCATCTACTTTCTCTCTCCATGTCATCCTCCAATAGTTTTGGAAAAAGGTATTTTACATTTGTTTTAATGTTGTGGTTTTTGGTTAATTTATGTGACCAATGTTGTAATCGACGTTTTAAAAGGCGTGAGATGCACCCGAGGTGCTAGGTCCTTCGGAGCCTAGGCGTAAGGTGTACGAAGGTGTGGGCTTCAATAAAGCGAGGCACACATTTTATAAGTTTTTAAATAGTATAGTTCCAAATAATCAAACTCATCATATCTAATCAATTCATAACACCATTAAAATAGTAACAAGTGGAGTAAATAAATTTTTATATATATCACAACATTTAACGATCATAAGAACTCGAAAGAAACTACTACGTTCATAATAATAGAAAATTGTAAAAACCCTAAAATTCATAAATAACCGTATTATCATTTCTACCACTAATACTATCAATGGATTTGTATCCTTTGTCGTCGTCATCATCATCATCCGGCATTACAAAGTAAATTATTTGCAATTGAAGGATTAGTTGACCGACTTGATACATTCGATAGTATTTATATCCTTATGATCCTATTTTAATAATATTTTCAACGAAGATCTTTTCTTGATTGGGGTTAACATCAAAAGTCATGGTAGCAAACCTATTAATCACAATAGAAAATTTAGTTGAATTATTCTATAAAAAATAAATACTACAGCATATCTATTACAAAAAAAAGGCACTAGGTTAATTAATGAGCCTGTGCCTTGGGTGCCCCTCAAAAGTAGTTGTGAGGTGCACTAGATATGCCTCAAAAGTAGGTGTAAGGCGCATGAGGCACGTGTCTCAGGCACACCTTGATGAATGAGTATCGCCTCATAGAACATGAGGCGTAAGGGTGAGCTTTGGGCTGCGCATGCCTCATTTGCTTTTTAAAACACTTGTTATAATTAACTGTAATATGCATTTATAAATAACGATTTTTAACCATAGTTACACAAGGGAGTCCTAGTGCCACGAGACTCATGCTAATGCAGGATAAGGGGAGGTCAAGATTTATACCACCTTAAACATAATACATAAAGATTCGGTTTACACTAATCAGACCTGCACCATCTGGTATGCAAGCACCAAATATTACCATCGCACCAAGCGACGCCCTCATAATTACATTAGTATGGTATTTAAGATATATTTCTTATTTTTCTATTTAAAAATTTAATTCTGCCTAGTCTCTTGGTCACTAGCCATTATCCTGGAGGTGATGGTGAGTTCTAGTGGAAGTGATGATATCGTTGGAGGGGGTGGTGCATGGTAGTAGAGATGATGGTTGGGTGGCGTTGGTGGTGATAGGTTATGTAGGTGGTGGCGGAGGTGATAGTGGTGTGCAGAGTGGCAAACGGGTGGAGGTGAAACTGGTGAATGAGGAAAGGATGATAACACCATTTTCTATACTAGAATATAATTTGTTAGATAATAAATCATCTTCAATAAATAAGAGCATAATAGTCATAAATGTTAAATTGTGAATTGAGGTCACATGCCATCACCTAACCCTCGAAACTAACAAAATGGGTGGAAATGAGAGAAAAAAGTGTATCACAATATCTTTGCTTTGAAAGTGAGGGTTAAGTGTGCCTGAGGGGGCTTTTAATTGGAACCTACCCATCTTTAACTTATAGTTGTTAGATCAAGTTTGTAAGCGTTTAGAATTGGGGTTCTTGGTCAACGTAACCTAATCTTGCCTCTAGCTAGTTTAGGATTTTACGCCCAAACAGACCCATCTAACTCCTGATCAGTTTTGCTAGACAAACCCTACCTGAGTTGATGACATACTTCCAGTCATCAACTTCACATCAATATCTTGAGAATTAAGGCCAGTTTTCTTGAGTAGTCTTAATAATGACACCTTAATAGCTCATGCAATTAATAGTTATTATAGTGGACAGATTGCGTTAACTACCCCTATGTTTTATACTTATTACAGAAACCACCCCTACTTTGAAACTAATTACACGAACCACCCCAATAGTTTATATTTTCTATAGAAACTTATAACACCGACCACCCCTATGTTTTATAAAATTTATAAATGAGAGGGGTGGTCAGTGTAATTATTTTCGGAATAGGGGTAGTCCCTATAATACTCATGAAACATGGGGGGCTCACTGTATTTATTTCATAGTTATAATCTTCATAGCCCATGCAAGGAGGGACCTCTAATGTTCTCCTGTATGTAAGAGGTTGGATGATGTAGGGAAGTTTCCCCTACAGTTGTGGAAGACCAAAATACTAAAGGAAATAATGTAATGATTGGTAGTAACCAAAGTCAGCATGCTTTATTCACAAAATCTGAAATTGCCAAATATAGGCTCAAGAGTCAAATTGGTTTTATGGCATGGCCCTCTCATGCTCATATATACCTTGGCTAGGAATTTGGCACCAACTTAGAGGGTTGACGTCAGGTCGACCGCCGGTCATAAAACTTTGTCAAATCTTGTATGGAGCTTTCTTGTACTCCAGAACCGATTCCATTTTGATGGGAGAAGGCTTGGATGATATTAGATGACAAAGACTGCATTCATTACTGAGCTGCAAGTGACAGTTTGGAGCACACTACATTTCCCACAAATTTGTCCGAGTTCAATTAGTTATTTCTTGGTTTTATTTTCATGCTTAACACAAATATTGTCCCACCTTTTAGTGTATGCTAGCAATGAAGGCTCACATTTTCTTTTTATGCTATCTCGAGAGATGAGGGTTATTTCTACTTTTATGGTGTCAACGCTTTTAAGAAAATGCAAATTTCATATCCATCTTATAAGCATGTTCAAGTTGTCATTGGAGATGTTGTACATGTCTATATTTGTTTTGGGTGGAAATGTCTTGCTGGCACATGCATCAAATTAGAAGAAAACTACCAAATACACAGGATTTTATTTGTCCATGTTTAAATCTTGATGTGTGCGCATCTCTTTTGTCATGTCCAAGACAACCACATGCTGTACGATTTTAATTATGTGGCCATGCAGGTGGTGGAACTCAAAATAGCAATAGCAGCAATGCCGGTTTTTCTGCATATTTCGAAGGGTTCAGTCCAGTAAAGTCTCTAGGTTCCATGTCAGCCTCATACATCCTGATTCCTTCTCCCAATATGCGCTCCCTGTCTAAAGCACCCATGCAGCTCCCAACATGCCTCACTTCAGAGTCTCCACCCCTTGCCCATCTCTTGCATAGCAAAGGGTCTGCAATTCCTCTCTCAACCGGGTATGTCGTGTCAAAAGCAGTCCCTTCTATGAGGAAGGATCCTGCAGATCCTACAAAAGAAGATTGGCCTTCTGTTCTTGCTGTCACTCTCATTGATCACTATGGCGGCGGCAGCAGCAGCAGCAGCAGCATTCAAGAGAAAATGGCTCGAGGGGGCGGTAAAGAAGGCAGGAGAATGGTGGCAGAGGCCAATAACGTAAGCAAAGATTACGAGCTGGAGACGCATACCATTTTGGAATCTGTAGCAGCCGAGCTTCACTCCCTTTCTTGGATGACAGCAAGTCCTATGTTCTTGGAGAGGCGAACTGCACTGCCTTTCCACTGTGATTTGCTTTTGAGACTTCGAAGACTTCTGCACTATGCAGATAAAAAACTGTCTCGGCCACCAGAAAGGAGGACAGAAACAACTACATGACATGTAGCCTGTCGGGCTTAACCCAGGATTCATAAGCAATGCCTTCGCTTGTGAGTCCGTAATTTTTGTATGCTTCTTTTAACACCATGTTGTCAAACAGGCTGTACTTTTAGCTGCCTGTAGATATGTAATACATGTAGCCTTGTAGTTAGGGCTGCGCTTTGTAATTAGTTTTAGATATGTAGACCTGCTACTTTCCCCCCCTAATAAAAGCTTCAGTATAGACGTACTCTTATACCTCCATTTCCTATATTCGTCCGCGATGGTGTCCAGAGTATCTACATCTTTTTCGACAGTTATAAATCCAGAATGATTATATGGTATGGTTCTGAAAGAACCGGCTGATCGTGTTATAATTTCATGCTGTTGGTACATGGCTGAACTGTAGATATGTAATACATGTAGCGCGAAGGTGTCCAGAGTATCTACATCTGTTTCGACAGTTACAAATCCAGAATGATTATATGGTATGGTTCTGAAATAACCGGCTGATCGTTAATCATTTCATGCTGTTGCTACACGGCTGAACTCTTTGCCCAAACGTTCCGGATCAGCAGCTTGGGTTGCCAATTCAGATTTCTTGAAAGGAGTCTCTATAGCATTTCCAGCTTTTGAGCAAATATTGATTGATTGCGATGTCGTTAGCTGAAGGTGCATTGTCTTATTGGGTTCGGTATTGAATTTGTGTATAATATGTTGTCACAGGCGGCGTTTAGGCGGCTTAGGCGTGCAGGTATAAAACTTACTATCTCGATCTTTGGATACTTTTTTTCATAGCTGTGACGATGGTAGCCTAGGCAAGGCGGAGGTGGGAGGTTTGTCTTCTCCCCGGGGCTGAACAAAATAGATATTATATGATTCAATATTCTAGTATGATAAGAATGATGTCACCCTTTGTGTAAACTTATTTTTCCTACTACCATCTTACTTGCATTGCAGATGAGGGCCAAATTATTAACTGGGTTTCCGACATTTTTTTTTGCACAATTAGGCTAACATAATGTCATATGAGTTGTGATTTTTTTATTTTTTGAGGCGTCATTTCTTCAAGCTGGGCCGTGGTTATATAAGCCACCCAGCCACCCGAGGGAATATTCGAACCCAAGGCCTGTGCTTGGACGGTCCCTGCACTACCACTAGGCTAGTGCCTTAGGGACTATGAGTTTTGATTCATTCCTTAACAAGAACTTGCTGGAGTTATGCTTCTGTTATTTAACTGATTGGGCTAATGCATTCTGTAGAAATTAAAAGTAATTATTTGATTTTTGAACCAAATATCATGATCAGGAAATATCAATGTTCTATGGTAGGCACCACCAGACGTGGACTGGCCAACTGCTTCTCAATTAACAGGTTGGAAAATGGGTCCACCCATGTTCCAACCAACACCCCCAGCTAGACCTTGTCTCAAAATGTTAACAAATATCACTGAAATCATGATTCTTGCTTTCATATTTTACAATTTCAATTGCTGCAAGTAAATTATATACTTTTTTAATATAATTGTTAGAAGTAATTCCAAACATTTGTTTCGTGCTTTTTTTTTAATACCAGTTTTAGGAAATTACTAAGTTGTTAAAGTGCTAGATCGATACAACACACAATTTATTAGAAAACAACACACAATTTCAAACACCTAAATTTTTCTCTCACAAAACTTCTTCTTACAACCTCAAAACAACACACAATTTCAAACACCTAAATTTTTCTCTCACAAAACTTCTTCTTACAACCTCGTTCGAACACCATTATTGGTGGTTTCGAACTCCATCATAAGAATCTGGAAGCTTTAGGAATCGTGAAAGTCGAATTGGAGACGAAGAAGGATTGTCAGGAAAAAGCTCATGAATGATGAATAGACCACCATAGAACAATACATAAATGACAAATCTCAAATATATTACAAAGAGAATGGGGGGAGACAGAGTTAAAAGGAGAAGGAGGATGAATACAAACATGATCAAAGTGAAATTTATCCCCCCCTACCTAAAGAAAAATATATGCTCCATTTCCCCAACATAACCAAACACAAATCAATCATAATGACAACATATATATACTCTCTTCTTAGTGCAAGATGAAGGCGAAGGCGAGTGCAGCAAGGGAAGCCAGTGCAGCAGGGGCAGCGGCGGCGGTGGCGGCAGAGGTCGGGCCGGGTGCGGGAGCCTCGACGGCAGCCGCTGCAGAGGAGACCATGGCTGCAGCAATGGCTGCCATGGCAACAACTCTCACCTTCAAACCTGGCTCCATTGTTAGTTAATACGAAAGAAACTGCTCTTTATTCTTTATTCTTTATTCTTTATTTGATGTGTGTAGGTGGGATGGATGTGTGTATATATAGGGGTCCGGGCAGGCTGCCCGTGCTGACCGGAGAGGAAGAACCGGCTGGCAAGAACAAATTAAGTAGTAGTTTATTTTTTTTATATTTTTTTTTAATATAATCCCTTAAATTCTGTCCATTTGATTTTCAATGTTTGACAATTTCAACGCAAGACTTTCCGTAAAATTCCATCCAAACTAAAGTTAGTTAAATTATAGTTAACCCTTAACTTTTGATATTCCAAAAAAGAAGGGGTGGATTTATTTGTGCTCAACCGATTTGAAATAGTCAAAATCAAATAATGGAACTTATAAAAAAATTCAAAATCAGAACGAAATTAGTCTAAATCCGATAATCGATTCGATTTATTTCGTTAGACTATTTTTATTGTTTAGTTGATCGAAGCCAAAATTAAAATTATGATTAAATTATATTTAAAGAATATAATTTTTATACATATGTTTATTATATTTCAAAATTTTGGCCCAAAATTGGACTAGTTATTAAATTATCAAAGTTGGACTTTAAAGTACATATATAGGATTGTTATTTTAAAAATATATACAAAAACATACACATTTTTAATCATAGAACATGCATAAAATTGAGAATAATTATATAATTGCTTAAATCTTATTTGATTTTGGACCGAAATCGAAACAGAAATCTAAACGAACAAGTAAAATTGAATAATTTTTTTTTAGTATTTTTAAAAATCGAATGGAATTTCGATCCGATTCGATTTTTGATTCAAAATTCAATAGTGCTCACCCCCTCCTAGGAGAGGGGGTTGAAGGAGGAAGGGTGGCGAGTATGCGGTTGTGTTGAATGATACAAATGGATATTTTGAATTTAAATTTGTTAGGTAATTTGATGATTCAAGAAATAATAGAGGGAGGTGGATGGTCGAAGAAGAAAGGAAAAGTTGGCACCGGTTGTGAAGTATAAATGATGATTATTTTTGTAACCGTTAACTTTAAAAAGTTATCATTCATCACATAGGTACCAATTATCTTATACTAGTAAATGCACGTGCTTTGCACGTTTGATAACGTATAATAAGAATATTATTCAATTATAGTCAAATATTGTTTCTAACTCATGTGGTTAAGGTGAGAAGTTTTCTTCTTATTTGATTGAGTTTGATTTTCTATTTTGCATATATATAACAAATTTAAACTTTTTTTAACAATTTTTTTTATATATTTAATTTTTTTTTTTAAAATGGTTGATGATATACACGGCTTAGACGTCTTTGATCTTGAACCGTTTTGAAGCTCCTTTATAATAGTAAAGATATAATACGAACTTTTTTAGGCTTAACTACCGTATAATTTTTATGTTTCAAAATTATCATTTTACAACCTTAATTGTATTAAAATATTTTTATATTAATTAGGGATAAAATATTTAAATTACACATCTCACCATCTCTCCGCTGACCACTAATAATTATATACTTCCAACTCCAATAAATATTCATAATCTCAAAAATAAATTTAGTTTAAAATATTTTATACTATTTTAAAATAAATTTATCATGCAATTGTACATTTAAACATTTAAAAAATACAGATAAAACACATACACGACTTCTAGTTTTAATAATTTGAAATGCTCTTTCAAAAAATAAGACTCGGATGACCAATCTCATAGCGATGTTTTAATTTTATTTTCATTACAAAGATGTATCACGTTAGGATCTGTTGCTCAAATAGAATGACGCCAACATTATGAAAAATTTTCGATCATGTGAAATAAAAGTAGTACCAAAAGCATCTTCTAATTTGAGAACATAATTTTTTAAATAAGCTATCTGTGCGGTCAGAGATTCTTTAAGACAAAAAAAAAAAAAAAAAAATCAAAAATCGTTTGGATCCATGTTGGAAATAGATAAACCTTGAGGGGCTTATATGAAAAACATCCATGCATGAATGAATGGACCATGCTGTTGACAGGTTGGGTGTTTGGTTGGCTGGTGTATTATATAAGTGATGAATGATAAGTTAAAATGGTGCTGGTGTTTGGGTGTGGCTACCAACTTCTTGTTTTCCTTCATTTGCTACTTAAAATCATAGTTGGCAGTATCGGCCGATACCGATCCGATATGGCCGATATCGATACGATTTGGCATGTTCCGATTTGATACCAACCGGTACCCTACTGACCGATACCAACATTTGGGGTCTTTTTTCGGTTAATTTGGCAAAGAAAACTGAACCAAAAAGACCAATCAACAAGGGTGTAAAAGCATATAAAGGTTATAAGAGCATGTAAAAGAAGAAAACTTATCTATTTTATGTAAATCAATCGGTAATGGTGACTACTACTTCATCTAATTTCAAAACTACTAAAAAACAACACTAAAAATATTAATGTAAATCAATCGGTAAGCAACACTAAAAATATTACAATTATGCCAAAATATATAAAATATATTTTATAAAATATTAATAATTTATTAATAATTATTTGTTTTTCGATACCAAAAAATCCGATACTCCAATCCGAAACCTCTGATACTGCCGATACCGCCGATCCCGTTACTCATAGGAATGGTCCGATACCGATTCCGATATCGATACTTTGAACCTTGCTAAAAATAAGAACTTACATATGGGTGCTGCTATTAGCACTCCTAAAATATCATTCAGCATTTTTTTTAAAATTTTTTTTAACATTCAAATTATAAATCTATCCCTCATTAAATATAGTATTAATTTGTGCATGTATGGAGAGAGGAGTGTAGGATGACATTTTAGGAGTGCCAATAATGTTAATCAGGGGTAGATTTGGAATTTGAATGTTAAAAATTAAAGATGAGTGCTGAATGACATTTTAGGAGTGCTAATAGCAGCACCCCTTACATATAAATATAAGAGATATTTAGTCTCACATAATAGTTGATATTAGGATTTAAGTTTTTAAATTGTCCGACAGTAGTATTTGGATCTTCAAATCACTGTTAAGTATTCACTAGCTTACGTGAACAATTATTTGTAGATCCAAATACTAACGTTGGACAATTTAGACACCCATATCCTAATATCAACTATTATGTGAGATCCTATCACACGCCAACCCCCAACATGGATATTTAGTAATATGGTCTCACATAATAGTTGATATTAGGATTTGGATCACCAAATTGTCCAATATTAATGTTTGGGTCAAGAAATTACTGTTCACTAGCCTACATGATTGTCACGACCCGCACCCGGATATACGGGTACGAATACGTGGGCCACGCCCAGCCTACGCCGCGGTATCGACGGTAGAACGCTGTCAAGTATACTATACTAACTACAACATCTAAGATCCATAACTAGAAATGTACTCATGTCACATCACGAAAACTAAGGAAGATAATACAAGAAATAATAACAATATCTCTAGAACAACTAGAATCTACAAGGATCATAAGACAGGAAAATAAAGAAGGAACAACAAGACTAACTAAGGATAACTACCAGGCAACTCACATAGAAGAATAGTGAGATCCACCTCAGCTAGCAACATCATGAAGTCCAAATACTGAGGGCACAACTACTCCTAAAATTTTGTCAACATATCCAGTCAGGATGGAACGAGCATAAATCTCAAATAACAGCTCTAGTTATACGATATTGAAAATGTAGCAGTAAATAGAGAGAATATACAGAAATTATGAAATGTACATGTGAGTATCATGGCAAGGTAAGCTGTAAATCTAGAGCTAGAACAAGGCAAGTAAAACTGATCATGGCATGTACAAGAATGAAGAACATCTATCTAAGTGTGTGAGTACTAGCTACAATATGTGGCCGGCTTGGGTCTGCACAAGGTCATGATCTAGCCAACCATACGTGTGGTGTATGATTGGCATTCACAAGGTTCACAAGATATACAAGGCGGGTATTGACCACACATCTACACTAATACTCTCCGTCCCCGACTAGTATGGTGGATCCAACCATAACACATCATGACACGCGATTCTCTGAGAGGGTAGCTAGCCTTCGCAGGAATCGTGTCTATACAATGCACAAGGAACAAGAAAGACTTGTACAAGATATACCAAGGAGAGCGAGGAATAACATCTCATGACGGGATCCAGGGAAATACCAATCCGTGTGAACAATGTGTCAAGAGAACAAGGGTATCTACACTAAATACAAGAAACATAGACGATATCATAAAACAGAAATATTATCAGAGAATGTACTCGCCTGTGATCTGGTGGAATATGTCAACTGGTCCAAGAACAGTGCCTTGAGGACCTATAGGTGAAAATACTGTATCAATATAAGGGTTTGGAAGTAAAATCAAGTCATACTAAGTCAAACTAGGTCAAGACAAGTCAAAGCAAATCAAACTAGGTCAATCTAAGTCAATGGTCGACTTACAGTTGACTTTTGGTCAACTGGTCAACTCTAGGTCGAACTTGACTAACGTTGACTAACAGTTGACTTTGGGTCAACTGGTCAACTTCGGTCAAGTTCTGGTCAATCTTAGGCTGCGGTTGACTTCCGGTTGACTTTTGGTCAAAATAGTCAACTGTGGTCAACCAAGGTCAAAACTAGTCTAACCTAGGTCAAATGTTGACTCTACTTCGACGTTCAGTCAAAGTAGTCAACCATGGTCAAACTGGGTCAAAGCTAGTCTCTATAAACATCTACAAGGTCAACTTATGAATTTCAGTGATTCAGAAATTACTGAAATCGACGGGTCCCTAAAACAACCCAAAAGGAAAAAATATTATAATAATAGGATGACACAAAAAGGGAAGAAATCTACAGATGTTGTCGGATGATGAAACTAACATCACCAACGTGTCCAGAATGGTCAAATCAGCTAGAATAGCCTACCCAAAAGTCCAATTTGGACACAGGGGTAAAACGGTAATTTTGGGCCAAAATGATATCCGCCGTTGGACACTTTGTACCGAAAAATGTGCCAAAATAAAAGTGCACAAAATCTAACAAATTATGTGTCCACGAAACCAGAATGACGATACGAACCCAACGGTATATCCAGAATTGGATTCCGTTGACCCGATCTCAAATTGGTCCGTTGACCAGGACATTAAAATTCCGTTTTGCACGGAAAAGCGTGTCGGAGCTAATGTCCTCAAAACTCAGCAAATTATATATCAACAAGTTCAGAATGACGATACGAACTCAACGGTATATCCGGAATTGGATTCCGATGAGCCGGCGTCAAAAAGTCCCGTTGACTCGGACTGTGGGGCCCACTTTGCACCGAAATGCGTGCCAGGGCCCACGTCCTCCAAATCTAACAAACTTTATATGAAAACATGCCAGAACGACGCCACGAGTCTACTGGTGGTGTCAGAAATTGAATCCGGAGTCCCGGATTCAAAAATGGAATTTTACAAGTGCAACACTAAGAATTCGAATGGCCAACTTTGGCGTCGAATTCGACCGACCTAACAAGCTCAAACTGAAATGAAATATAAAGGGGGCAGGAAGAGGGTTATACCAGCTGTGCACCGGAACTGGTAGCACGCAAAACGGAGCTGATACGGCGAAGATACGAACCCGCGAAGTTGGCGTCGCAAAACTGTCCAAAAATAGTACAAATTAAAACGTCAATTTGGTAGCCGGTTTTGATGTATCAAACGACGAAATTAACGGTTCAAACATGACAGAGGTGAAGAGGGATATACCGAGATTGAGACGGAGCAAGGAGTTCGCCGATCCAACGGTCAGATCTCCCAGAAAATGTGCGCGAAGTCGCTACCCAAAATGCACCGCGCGCGTCGACGGAATCCCGGGAAAAATGTGCGAATCGCCTCGACGGCGCGTCCCGGAGGACGTTGGCCGCCACGGGGTGGTGCGCCCAGCTCGCGCACGGCCGTTGGTGGGGCTCGCCGGCGGCGGCGGTGGCCAGGGCGGCGCGCGGCTGCCAGCGTGCAGTTGCTGCACTGCTGCGCTGCGTTGCAGCTGTTCGGCCATGGCTGGCCGAGCCCGAGCCCGAGGGTGGAAGGAGGAGGAGAAGAAGGTGGTTCGGGGGGGTGGTGGCTTGTGGTGGTGTTAATGGTGGTGGTGTGTGGAGATGGTGTTGAAGAAGAAGAAGAAGTGGATGATGGTTGTGACGTAGTTGTGGAGATGGTGGTGGCTGTGCTGTTGGGTGCTCGGGATGGGGGAGGGGAGCTCGGCTGAGGGGGGTGGCCGGAGCTGCTGAAGGTCAGGGAGGTGGCAGAGGAGTGGGGGAGGAGTAGGTGGCAGTGGTGGTAGTGTTCTTCTTTTGAAGAAGAAGAAGTAGACTAAGAAGAAGGAGTTGAGAAAGAAGGAGGAGAAGTGAGAAGGAGAGAGAAAGAGATGATGATGATGTAGAGGAAAAGGGGGGGGGGGGGGGGGGGGCTGTACCAGTACGGGAGAGAGAGGGATGATGTGAGGGGGGTGAGAGTAAGAGAGTTATGTGTGTGGGTATATATATATATATATATATATATATATATATATATATATATATATATATATATATATATAGATATATATATATATATAAAGAGAGATGGTGAGAATAGAGAGAGAGAAAGATATTTAAAGAGAGAGTAGAGGGGTGTTCGGCCACATGGAGGAGTTAGGAGAGAGAGTGAGGGATTTAAATATGGAGAGAGAGGGTGAGTGTAATATATATATATATATATATATATATATATATATATATATATATATATATATATATATATAAGATATTTAAGAAAGAGATATTTAATGAGAGAGAGGGGATAGATATTTTCAAAATAGGAGAAATAGGAAAATTATGTGGGGTATTTGGGCAGTCATGAAAGAACAATATGGAGCTTGGGCTCGGGTCCGGTCGAGCCGGGTCGGGTCAAAATCGGACAGGAGGCAATAATTGAATTAAAATGGGTATTTAAAATTATGGGTAAATAAGTAGCATGTGGGAGCTCAAATAAATGGGACACCAGTGTCAGGCGGGTAGTAGGCTTCATGTGGGTGTCACGCCCCAGAACCAGAATACTGGAGAGCGGGGGCGGATATAGCCAGCTACGTATGATGAAATGGAATCCATCTCACCATACGGTCACGGCTGTCTAGATATGTGAGGGTTTATCTACAAGCCATCAGTCTCTTAAGGTCATAAAATAGCCTATTGTCTCAATCTCAACCAACTAATAATAATTACAAGATGTCAGACCACCAAATACACAATAGTAAGGCGTCCCATACATTACATATTCGGAATGATCATGAAGCTAGTCATTACAAAATGTGAGGACTAGCAAGAGTTCAGTCATACATGATCAACTCCCGGGGCTTGTCAATCATGTTACAGCCCGTAGGCAGACAGTAAGTAAGTACAATCGAGCTAACACTTGCTCGTTGGCTAAACGCCTCAAAATAATAATTTACAATATTACAGTGGGAGAACAAAAGAAACCCACTCGATGCCCTGGTTACGCCTGGTGACCACCATCGAGCTGGAAGACAGGTAGATCCTTTGCTGCTGCTCCGGTATCTGGCCATACAAAACCAGCTGGGTCAGACCCCAGGAAGAGCAAGTGCCACAAAGGAGGCCACAAAATAAGAACCAAAGCCAACAAATTAGCACAATAATATAATTACATAATAAGAGACAGTAATTTAAGAAAAAGCATGATGGGTAATTATAAAAGACAATTTTGCATAGAATCACTAAAAGACAGGACATATGGAAAAGCATGTCAGGATGATATACGATGAAATAACCATGGGACTATTCAGATTGCTAGGTTACAACCCGTAAACCAAACAAGGACCTGGGTTGTAACCCTTCGTCTGAACGGAACTTGGTTTCTCTCACCATTTATCGGCAAGATAAATATAAGAAATCAGCTCAAGTAACAATCTGGAGTGACAATCATTATAGTGACAATCTGGAGTGACAATCTTTCAATCATTCTGGTACAATCTTACAATCAATCAATTCTAGACAATACTATACTGGACTAGACTCCATCCAATCAATCACGGCCAATCATAGCCTACGACTTTCTACATTAACTAACTAGGGTTATCACAATCCTAGTTACTAGCAAGATGCAATGAGATGCTCCAAGTAGTCACAGGCCCTGCAGCTATCCAGGTTATCCAGGCAATCATTATAGTGACAATCTGGAGAGATAATGCATTATAGTGACAATGGAGTTCAATTATTTAAGTGACACTGGTGGGTGCCCCACATAACAGTGGGCTGGAAATGTGCCCTACTCGTCGGCAGGCTACAAGTCCAATCATTTACGGCCGGGATAACGGGATCGCCTGTAACTGGGGAACATCTCTTCATGACTAGTAAATTATACTAATCATTAACCTTAGTCCAATTCAGTAGGTACTCCTGACCGTGGTACTCAGGAGTCCCCTCCTAGACATGATACAAGACAAGACAGGTTCATTTGTACAAGCACAATCGCCCACGGTGTCAGGATTAATTATACAGGTCATGTCATGTCAGGTAGCCATCGCAACAGCTATTCAAGATGTATCAGGTCAGGTTATCATATCAAGTGTACTAGTCAGGAGTGCGCCACGACGGGCCACTATCAGGTCATGTTCAATTATCAATTCCAAACATATCAAGTAAATTCGTGATTATCAAGTTCAGGACAAAAGGCGTAAGGATATAAAATGGACGTAAAATATCTAATAAATTATCAATATACAAGGCTATAGAAGAGCCAAGCTTAAGGAAAAATAAAACCAAATCTCCATGATTGGACAGATTGTGCAAGGGTCCCTGGGGTCGGGTTGTGCAGGGTGTCAGCTGCGCAGAGTGCCAAGTGCGCAGGGATCAATTGCGCAGGGATCAATTGCGCAGGGGTGGAGTGCACAGGATCCAAGCGTGCAGGGTTAGATTGCGCGGGAGCCAACTGCGCAGGGGTGAACTGCGCAGGGGCGGATGGCACAGGAACAGACTGCTCATGAACAGGCTGTGCATCAGCAGACTGCGCATGAACAGACTGCGCACGAACAGTCTGCGCATGAATCCATGCGCACTCGGGTTGAGCGCAGTTCGCCAAGGGGCAAGCTGCGCGGTCGGTGCTGCGCTAAAGAGCGCAGGCCGAGAGAGGGGATGCGCAGTCCAGCACTGCGCTAAAGAGCGCAGGCTGCAGGCTGCTACTCCAGGCCGAGAAGAACACCAAGAACACCAAAAATTCCATTCTTTATATCTTGGTCAAATCAAAGCCAAATCTTGATTTTCAAAGGTCTAACTTGAGTAAAATTGAATTCTCTACCACATGGAAGCATCAAAACCCACAAAAATCCAACAAAAATAGATCAAAACCATGTAAATCCAAAAATAGTTAAAACCTAGATCTAGAACAATGGAGACTCCAAATCACAAAATATCAAGCACTAATGTTGATCACCATGGCCTAATCTAGCTATTGAACAAATAAAATGTGGTTCTCATGTGGTGGCAAGGTGCACTTGCCTATGGTGTGGAGAGTTGTGTGGAGAAAGAAGAAGAAGAAATTAATGGAGGAAGTAATGAAGAGAGAGAGTGTTAGGTGGGGATTTTAATGGTGGAGGATAAGTTGAGTGTAGGGTGGAGGTTAGCTAAGGTGTTCCATTGCATGTTAAACCAAACCAAATCAAATCAAACCAATCCTTCTCCACAAAATAAACCAAGCCAGGTAAAACCCAATTACGAGAACCAAAATCCGCAAGTCAAGCCAATTACAAGTACAGGCCAAATCCGAGAAAATAAATACAGGTCTGAAATACATGCAAGCTTGATAAAATACGTATTCAGAATATGGGTGTTACAGTAGGCCATGTCCATATTTGGGGTCGACTAGGTTGGGTCGATGTCGGATCCCGAAATTAAATTGAAAATTAAATCAGGTTTTACGGTAGAAAATAAATCGGCCTAAATTGACCCGAAAGTTGTGCGAAGGAAATGGAGCACAAAATGGTGTGTCTGAGTGGAACACGTAGGTCATAGGTGAAGAACGTCTCGAGTAGATCATGCATGACAAGTTGGTTCTGAGAAAATGACTGGTCTGGTGCTCCTAAATTAAAAGTCATGGTAACGTGCATATGATGATCAAGGAAAAGAGTGGGAATTCAATTAATAATTAAAATGGTCTAAATTGACCCGAACTTGCGCAAAGCAAAAAGAGTACAAGGGAATAAGTTCGAGTGGGACACGAAATATCAATGTGAAGATAATCTCGTCTACTACAAACTCCAAGAAGGAAGTTTCCAGAGACTAGCATCACTGATGCTCTAGAATTCCAAGTCACGGTAAAGAGCATTAAATCAAATAATAATCAAATAATAATATTTATTCAAAATAATTGATTTATAAAATTGAAAAAAATAAGCCCTAAATTCAGGGGCTTACAATGATCACTGATTTAGAGACCGAAATTCTAATATCAACTATTAACTAAGATCCTATTATTAACTAACCCCAAAATGTATGTTAAAAAGAGTAAGGGGGCCTTGAGAAAAAGAAATAGAGGTGTTATCTTGTTCCATCCACAACGAACATAAAAAATGAGCAAAAATATCTAAACATTCGTCTTAAATGATGGAGACCAACCCAAGTACAGAACGAACATTCATATGCAATTTTGCCTTCACCATTTATTGTTCAGAAAATTTGCTCCAAAGTACTCATTTTTTGGGAAATTACATTCAGGATAACATGTTTGAAAAAATTAGAATTATAGAAACATTCCACCAGACGAACTGGCAGAAATTGGACCCAGACCGTCTGGCTGAAATCGCACGAAGAGGGGGAGGGGGTGGTGTTGGGTTTGTTTAGAATGGGGGTGGGACAAGGGTTACCAACGGCTAGAATTTAAATGGCTGGGGTTTAAATGTTGGAGTTTTGGTTTTTCCTTTAGAAAACTTTAGTCCCACATCGGAAAAAACAAAGAGATTGTATCTCTATATATTAGCTTTGCTATTATTGGAGATGCACATGTGGTGTGGAGGTGCACATGGGTTTGCCATGTGGGGTTATTTTTCTAATGGGAAAAAGGCTAAAATCAACAATTAAAGCATTCATGCTTTTTGCTCTTGGGAAATTTATTTCCATAGGAGCTAAGCCCCGTAGGGGCTTAGCGACTCAGACTCGGACTCGGACTCGGGCTCGGGCTCGGGCGCAAGGGCTCATGAGGCATAATGTGACATTTTGTTGGCGCACTTTGTACTAACGCAGTGTGCGTAGTGTGCGCAGGTTGCATAAAATGGCAGTGTGCGTAAAGTGCAAATCACGCTGGTTACGCGAGTGGCACAACTTGCGGTAGAACGTGTCATTACATGTTCTGAGCGGTTACTCCATGTTCGCGGTTGTTATTACCACGTCCCTAACATTGTGCTAACCGGGCAGTTGTTGCAAGGGCCTATATAAGGTCTCCTCCTTCTCTCTCACAGTTGGGAACTAATACACAAGTGGTAGACAAAAAGTTTACAAGTGCTTAGAAGCTGTGAGAGAGAAGAGAGGTTTTGTACCAACGTTGAGTTTTGCACGGGAGTTCGTGTTCATCCGAGGAGTCAGAAGAGCAAGAGTGTTCCAAGTTCTCCGACGAACTTGCTGGTTCCTGGAAGCTATTCGTGTGGGACGAATAAAGCTTTGAGCAATGGTGATCATTCACCCCAGCAGGAGTTTTTCCATCTTTCGCCTGTCACCTTATTTGTTGATATTATCAGGATTCTATTAGCGCACATTCGGTAAAGTGTTTGCGTTGATATGATCAGAATTCTATTAGCGCACCTTCTGTGAAGTGTAGCACTAGTGGAATTTCTCTTACGTACCTTCTGTGAAGTGTAGCACTAGTTGAAATTTCTCTTACGTACCTTCTGTGAAGTGTTACGTTCTGTGCACCTTCTGTGAAGTATAGCACTAGTTGAAATTTCTCTTACGTACCTTTTGTGAAGTGTTATGTAATAACGATTGTTTGTACAATTGTTACAAAATTTTAGTTTTCCATCGAAAAATTGTACCCCGGCACTAATAATCTCAAAGCTTTATTGCTACGATGGAAAACGTTAATATTTCACTCTTCAATTCTGACTTTTGCAAATTAGAAAAGTTTGATGGAGAACATTACCAAGTCTGGAAGAGGAAGGTTTATCTCACCCTTCAACTCAAAGACGTAGATCACGTACTTCTGGAGGAAGAACCTACTGTTCCAGATGTTGGGTCTGCTGCCGCAATCACCGCGGCTACTAAACTTCAAGCAAAATGGAGAAGGGAAAATAGTATTTGCATGCTGCTTATCCTGAATGCTATGAAAGATTCCCTTACAGAATCCTATTCTAAGAAGAATATCGCTAGAGACATATGTGAGTCTCTAGAAAAACTCTACGAAGAAGACAAAAATCGCAGTAAAATATTTGTGGTTGAAAAATATCACAAGTGGTTTTTTGAGGACGAAAAGTCAATGCTGTCGCAGGTGAAGGAGTTCCTGAAACTGCGACAGAAGCTGAAAGATGAGGCGATGCCCCTCTCCGACAAGTTTGTTGTTGGAGGGATTGTCTCAAAGCTCCCCGCTGGGTGGAGCAAGTTCTATGCAAACATGCATATGAAGAAGCTTGAGATCAGCCTTGAAGATCTCTTGCAGGAAATCTATGTTGAGGACCAGATGCGGGCTCAACTGAAGGTGGACACACTGTCCAAGCAATTGGCTAACGCCAATCTGGTTCATACCAAGGAACCAAGGGAAAAGCAGATGGCTTCCCACAGCAAGAAGAAGGACCCTGACAATCTAAAAGTCAAGGGAACTTCTATCAAGAAAAAGAAGCCAAGGTCTCAAATGCCTTGCTTCTAGTGTGGCAAGAAGGGCCACTTTAAGAATGAGTGCAAAGCAAAGACCAAGCAATCAGAGCAAAGAGAGCCTAGTAAGGTATCTATGATCACTGATATTGTTGCTATAATTGTGCAGGTTGATGCGGTAAGGACTGACTCTGACTGGTGGATAGACACTGGAGCCTCCTGCCATGTCTGATCCAGTAAGGAGTGGTTCACCACCTACACACCTACTTCTGAAGTGGTTATGATGGCGAACCAGGCACAAGCTGAAGTGCTCGGGATTGGGACGGTGGTATTGAAGCTGACTTCTGGCAAGTCTCTGACGCTTCAAGGCGTGAAGCACGTACCTGCTATCGCCAAGAACCTGATCTCAGGAGGCCTACTCTGCAATACAGGCCTCAGGATGGACATCAATGCTGGCCAGATGGTGATGTCTATCAAGGAACATATTTCGGAAAAGCTTTTTATACCGAAGGAATGTTCAAGATTCAGCTTGTAAATCAGTCCAATGTAATTAATGTAATTAATGAAGTCACTCCTTCTGCTTATACTCTTGAGTTGTGGCATAATAGGCTAGGACATATTCATTGTAAACGAATAAACAGAATGTCTAGTTTAGAACTTATCTCCAAATGTGGGGGTAAGATAGAGAAATGTGAAGTTTGTGCTCAAACTAAGATCACAAGGAAACCCTTTCCTCGGGTTAATCGAAGTACAGATCTTCTGGAGTTAGTACACTCAGATATCTGTGACTTCAAACAGTTCTCTACAAAGGCCGGGATGAAGTATTTCATAACCTCCATCGATGACTTCTCAAAGTATGCGTTCGTCTACTTGCTGAAGGCTAAAGACGAAGCATTCAAAAAGTTCAAAGAGTTCAGAGCCGAAGCTGAGCGGCAGACTGGACAACAACTCAAAAGAGTAAGAAGTAATCGAGGTGGGGAGTACAGGTCTCATGAATTTGCATCGTTCTGCAAAGAACATGGAATTGTCAATGAGAGTACGGCTCCGTACTCTCCTCAATCAAACGGAGTAGCAGAGAGGAAGAACAGAACGTTAACAGAAATAATTAACTCAATGTTGTTGACTGCTGGCCTTCCTAAGTGCTACTGGGGTGAAGCTACATTGACGGCCACTTTTATTCTAAATAGAGTGCCTCATGCAACTTCAGACGTTACTCCTCATGAACTCTGGTTCAAGGTCAGACCTAACTTGAATGTCATTCGAATGTGGAGGTGTCTGGCATATGTCAAGCTTCCAGATCTGAAGATTCAGAAGCTTGGGACAAGGACTACTAAGACGATCTTCTTGGGGTATGCCGAGAAGAGTGATGCTCGGAGATTTTTTGATATTGAGTCAAATCATATCATTGAATCTCGCGACACAGAATATTTTGAAGACAAATTTACAAGGCACAAGAATATTATTCTTACGGATGTACCGGAGAACAATGAGGGTGCGCAGCAAACTGAAGTCTTCAATGAAGATGTGGTCCAAGAAGATGTTGTTGAAACAACGATTAAACCAGAACAAGCTGAGCCATCAGCTAAGCGTGTGAGGAGGCCGAAGGACTTCGGAAGTGACTTTGTCACCTATCATATGGAAGCAGATCCGCTTACCTATGATGAGGCGATGATGACCAGAGACACAGTTTTCTGGAAGGAGGCGATTGACAATGAAATTGATTCCATCACCTCAAATAACACTTGGGTGTTAGTTGATCTTCCTGAAGGAGCTAAACCCATTAGATGCAAATGGATCTTCAAGAAGAAGATGAAAGCAGACGGAACTATTGACAAGTTCAAGGCTAGGTTGGTAGCCAAGGGGTTTTCTCAGAAGCAGGAGATTGACTACTTTGACATATATGCTCCAGTTGCTCGGATGACCACCATCAGGATGTTGATTGCTCTTGCAGCAATAGATAAGATGGTGATACATCAGATGGATGTGAAAACGGCTTTCCTAAATGGCGAGCTGACCGAAGAGATATACATGCAACAACCAGAGGGATTTGTCGTCAAGGGTCTTGAAGACAAAGTCTGCAAGTTGGTGAAATCTTTGTACGGTCTTAAACAGGCTCCCAAGATGTGGCATGAGAAATTTGATAAGGTTATAAGGTCAAATGGCTACATGGTCAGCAAGACGGACAAGTGTGTTTACACGAAGTTCGCTGATGGAAGAGGTGTGATCGTTTGTCTGTATGTGGACGACATGCTTATCCTAGGTACGGATATAAGCTGTGTCACGGAGACAAAGAGGTTCATCTCGAGCAAGTTCAGTATGAAGGACATGGGGGAAGCTGATGTGATCTTAGGGATCAAGATCATCCGGACAGACACTGGACTAGCGCTGTCACAGTCTCATTATATTAAGAAAATGATCACTCGTTATGAGTATCAGGATCTTCCAGGGATCGATACGCCGTACAGGTGTGATGTGAAGCTGAAGCCTAATTCAGGGGAAAGCGTCAGGCAGCTGGAGTATGCAAGCGTAATCGGAAGTTTGTTGTATGCTACTTCTGCCACGAGGCCTGACATAGCTTTCGCCGTAGGAATGCTGAGTCGTTTCACGAGCAATCCTGGTGTTGAACACTGGAAGGCTGTGAAACGGGTTATGAGATATCTCAAGAAGACTCAGACATATGTACTGTACTACAACGGAGATCCGCAGGTAGTGGAAGGCTTCAGTGATGCCAGCTGGTGCTCAGATTTGGAGAGCGAGAGGTCCATAGGTGGATATATTTTCATAATGGGTGGAGCTGCTATATCGTGGAAATCGAAGAAGCAGAATATGCTCTCGCGATCATCCATGGAATCTGAGTTCTTTGTACTTGACACCGCAGCCGAGGAAGCAGAATGGCTTCGGGAGCTCATGTATGATCTTCCAGTGGTTGGGGCACAAATGTCACGACCCACACCCGGATATACGGGTACGAATACGTGGGCCACGCCCAGCCTACGCCGCAGTATCGGCGGTAGAGCGCTGTCAAGTACTATACTAACTACAACATCTAAGATCCATAACTAGAAATGTACTCATGTCACATCACGAAAACTAAGGAAGATAATACAAGAAATAATAACAATATCAATAGAACAACTAGAATCTACAAGGATCATAAGACAGGAAATAAAGAAGGAACAACAAAACTAACTAAGGATAACTACCAGGCAACTCACATAGAAGAATAGTGAGATCCACCTCAGCTAGCAACATCATGAAGTCCAATACTGAGGGCACAACTACTCCTAAAATTTTGTCAACATATCCAGTCAGGATGGAACGAGCACAAATCTCAAATAACAGTTCTAATTAGACGATATTGAAAATATAGCAGTAAATAGAGAGAATATACAAGAAATTATGAAATGTACATGTGAGTATCATGGCAAGGTAAGCTGTAAATCTAGAGCTAGAACAAGGCAAGTAAAACTGATCATGGCATGTACAAGAATCAGGAATCATCTATCTAAGTGTGTGAGTACTAGTTTCAACATGTGGCCGGCTTGGGTCTGCACAAGGTCTACTAGCCTGGTTAATCATACGTGGGGTGTATGATTAACACTCACAAGATCTACAAGAATAACAAGGTGGAAAATGACCACACATCTACACTAATACTCCCCGTCCCCGACTAGTATAGTGGATCCAACCATGACATATCATGACACACGATTCTCCGAGAGGGTAGCTAGCCTTCGCAAGAATCGTATCTACACAATGCACAAGGAACAAGAAAGACTTGCACAAGATATACCAAGGAAAGCGAGGAATAACATCTCATGACGGAATCCAGACAAATACCAATCCGTGTGAACAATGTGTCAAGAGAACAAGGGTATCTACACTAAATACAAGAAATATAGACGATATCATAAAACAGAAATATTATCAGAGAATGTACTCGCCTGAGATCTGGTGGAATATGTCAACTGGTCCAAGAACAGTGCCTCGATGACCTATAGGTGGAATACTGTATCAATATAAGGGTTTGGAAGTAAAATCAAATCATACTAAGTCAAACTAGGTCAAGGCAAGTCAAAGCAAGTCAAACTAGGTCAATCTAAGTCAATGGTTGACTTACAGTTGACTTTTGGTCAACTGGTCAACTCTGGTCAACCCTAGGTCAACTCTAGGTCAAACTTGACTAACGTTGACTAACAGTTGACTTTGGGTCAACTGGTCAACTTCGGTCCAGTTCTAGTCAATTTAGACTACGGTTGACTTCCGGTTGACTTTTGGTCAAAATAGTCAACTGTGGTCAACCAAGGTCAAAATTTGTCTAACCTAGGTCAAATATTGACTCTACTTCGACGTTCAGTCAAAGTAGTCAACCATGGTCAAACTGGGTCAAAGCTAGTCTCTACAAACATCTACAGGGTCAACACATTCAATTTCAGTGGTTGTGAAATCACTAAAATCGATGGATCTCAAAATACCACAAAAGGAGAAAGATTATAATAATATGGTAAAAATCTACAGATGTTGTCGGATGGTGAAACAACCATCACCAACGTGTCCAGAATGGTCAAATCAGCTAGAATAGCCTGCCCATAAGTCCAATTTGAACACAAGGGCAAAAAGGTAATTTCGAGTCAAAACGGTGTCCGTGTCGGACCCGCTTTGCACCGAAAAACGTGCAAGAATACTAGTCTACCAAACCTAACAAATTATATGTCCACGAATCCAGAATGACGATACGAACCCAACGGTATATCCAGAATTGGATTCCGTTGACCCGATCTCAAATTGGTCCGTTGACCAGGACATTGAAATCCGATTTGCACGGAAAAGCGTGTCAGAGCCAATGTCCTCAAAACTCAGCAAATTATATGTCGACGAGTCCAGAATGACGATACGAACTCAACGGTATATCCAGAATTGGATTCCGATGAGCCGATCTCAAAATGACCCGTTGACCCGGATATTGGTATCCGACTTGCACCGAAATGCGTGTCGGAACCAATGTCCACTAAAACCTAGCAAATTATATGTCAACGAGTCCATAATGACGAACGAACTCAACGGTATATCCGAAATTGGATTTCGATGAGCCGGCATCAAAAAGTCCCGTTGACCCAGACTGTGGGGCTCGCTTTGCACCGAAATGTGTGCCAGGGCCCACGTCCTCCAAATCTAACAAACTTTATATGAAAACATGCCAGAACGATGCCACGAGTCTACTAGTGGTGCCAGAAATTGAATCCGGAGTCCCGGGTTCAAAAATGGAATTTAACGAGTGCAAATTAAAGAATTCGGACGGCCAACTTTGGCGTCGAATTCGACCAACCAAACGTACTTATAATGAAATAAAACTAAAAGGAGACAGGAAGAGGGTTATACCAGCTACGCACTGGAACTGGAGGTGCGCCAACCGGAGCTGCGACGACGAAGATATGAACCCGCGAAGTTGGCGTCACGAAACTGTCTAAAAATAGTTCAATTTAAAACGTCAACTTGGTGGCCAGTTTTGTTGTATCAAACGACAAAATTAACGGGTGAAATTTGAGAGGGATGAAGGGGTATATACCGAGATTGAGACAGAGTGAAGAAATCGCCGATCCAACGGTCGGATTGTCAAAAAAATTGGCACGAAGTTGCTATCCCGAAACGTCGAAACTGCACTCCGTTCCCGCGCGCGTCGACGGGATTCCGAGAAAATGCTGAAATCGTCTAGACGGCGCGTCCCGGAGGACGGTGGATGCCACAGGGGGTCTCCCGGCCAGGGGGGGCCGGTCATGCGGTGGCACGCGGCCATCCGCCGGCGGCGGCGGCGCTGAACCGCCGGCCAGGGGCGCGCGGGGTGCTGCTGCCCGCCTGCTGCAGCTGCTGCTGCGTGCTGCACTGCTGCAGCTGCTGCCTCACGGCGGCGCGCACGATGGCGCTGCCAGGCGGCGGCGGCGTCCCAGCAAGGGGGAGGAAGGAGGAGGAGATGAGAAGAGGTGGTGTTGATGGTGGTCGTGTTTAGGGTGGTGGTGGTGTTCATGGAGGTGGTGGTGGCTGGTGATCATGGTGGTGGTGTTGCTCTCTTGAATAGCAAGGAAGAAGAAGAGAAAAAAATGAATGAATGAAGAAGGAGGAGATGGAGTGTGAAGAGGAGAAGAAGGAATGGGGGGGCTGGCTACTGTACGGGTAGGGGGAGAGAGAGAGAAGGTGATGTGAGGGGGTGAGATATATATATTATATAGAAAGTGAGAGAGAGAGAGAATAAAGATATTTTAGAGAGGGATATTTTAGAGAGAGAGAGAGATTATGATCGGCCACATAGGGGGGGATGATTTGCTGATGATGGGGGTGTGGAGTGTAGGTAGAGAGAGAGTGAGTTGTTTAAATGTAGAGAGAGAAGGAGTGTATTATATTATATTATATTATATATGTACATATATATACATATATAAAAGAGAGGGAAATAGAGATATTTAAAAATAGATAAAAGTGAGAATTTGTGTGGGGTGTTCGGGTAGTCACGAGAGGACAACATGAAGCTTGGGTTCGGGTTCGGACGAGCTGGGTCGGGCCAAAATCGGACAGGGGACAATATTCGAATTAAAATAGGTATTTATAATCATGGGTAAATAAGTAGCATGTGGGGGCTCAAATAAATGGGACACAAGTGTCATGCGGGTAGTAGGCTTCGTGTAGGCCATATCCATATTTGGGGTTGACAGGTTTGGGTCGATAGGGTATCCACAATTTAGGTCGGAAAATAAAGGTGACACCGTGGGGTGAATTAAAATCGGGTCACGTGTCAGGAAAGTTATGTGAAGAAAATATAGCACAAAATAGAGTGTCTGAGTGGGACACGAAGGTCATGGATGAAGAGCGTCTCGAGTAGATCATTCATGAGAAGTTGGTTCCAAGGAAAAGACTAGTCTGGTGTTCCTAAATTAAAAGTCATGGTAACGTGCATATGATGATCAAGAAAAAGAGTGGAAAATCAATTAATAATTAAATGGTCTAATTTGACCCGAACTTGTGCGAAGCAAAAAGTGTACAAGGGAGCAAGTTCAAGTGGGACATGATATATCAACATAAAGATAATCCCGTCTACTACAAACTTCAAGAAGGAAGTTTCCAGAGACTGGCATCCCTGATGCCCTAGAATTCTAAGTCACGGTAAAGAGCATTAAATCAAATAATAAACAAATAATAATATCTATTGCAATAATTGATTTATAAAAATTGAAAAAAATAAGTCCTAAATTCAGGGGCTTACAATCCTACCCACCTTATAAAAATTTCGTCCTCGAAATTAAAATCATCCTATAGGTCAAGCTAAAACATGCAACTGCTATGGGTACAGTACTCAATCTGCTACCTTTGTGATCACCTATGCTGTTTCTTTCTACTGGTATTTTGGTTCAGGTTCATCAAGCTTCTTCCATAAAAACCATGTCTATTTACCCCTTAGAATCTTCATATCAATAAGAACCTTTACATATACTCTAAAATATAGGTCATCCTCGAGATACGTATATATATATATATCACAATGATTGGCCATCAACCAAAATTCCAATCTCAAAAGCAATTTGTTTGTTTCCTTATCCCGTCCTAAGTATCCTTATCCTATTAATCACCAGCTCCTTGAAATTGTACACTCAAAACCTATTCTTGGCATTGAGCCTTCTCTCTTTACTCAAGAACTCCTGAATATAAATCCTCAAATTCAAACTCTTAATTCATTTACCGAATTATTTATTACCTATGTACATATGTCCATGTTTTGTTCCTGTTATCTTCCGATCTTGCACGCAATGTTATCTCCTTCTATTTCATTCTACATATCTATCTATCCTCCAATCATAAGTAAATGGCTTGTAGATAACCAATAATCACTTAGTCATTAAAGTCCTACAATGCTCAACCCTCGAACCTAAGCACAAGATTCTAGTCCTTCATCCGTAGTCACAAAATATAATATTTCATTACTCCAACTTAGATACCTTATCATCAATCTATACTATCAACTAATCATCCTTAATGGTTTTCTAAGTCCACTATAATCAGTCACTCGTATATGACCTATAAGCTTAACCCAATAAATCCCTAGGAAATATACTCATCACAATCACACATAATAACATATTATAGTTACACTACAGAATCGGTTAACTAGGTTTGGCTATCCAATCATCAAAATAGAAGGTAACAGGGCCTAAGACTGGGTCTAGCAATCTATATTAATATTCAAACAAGGTAAGGGTCAAGCAAGACAGGAAAGATTGTCGAAATATTTTTAAGAATAGTATGAGGCCAAACGAGATGCATAGGACGTAGTCGAAGTAAAACTCAAGAACCATATACCTCCATAATTATGTCACATGAAGTTACTATCGCGCTAGTGTGCATCTGGATGCGATTAACTTCCTGGTTCCATAATACAACGGATGGCTGCAGTGCACAGCTGCCACGCCAGATAATATAGGTTCCTGAACTTAACTTGGCTAAATTCGTGGAATATTTCCAAACAATTTTTTGCAAAATAAGGGAGAAGATGTTAGTCAAAATGCTTAAGGAGTGGTCCAAGTAGAATTCGAAAAAGCATATTTAACCATGATGCCGTTATCCGAAGTCATGCCTCGCCAGTATTTCTCTGGATGCAAACTCCCGATTCCGTAATACAAGGATAAATTACTTTTCGAACTTCCCCCGAATCAATCCATGAGGCACTTTCAACAATTACCGGAAAGGACAAGAAGAATTATTCAAGAGGCTAGTGAAGAAGAGTTTAGTCAAATCATAGGAAGATGGAACACAAACAATCATGTTGAGAAAATCCTAATTGTGGCTGTAGATAGACAGAGTTAACCAAGACGGGAAAGGATAATGATAAGAATTTGTTCTTGCTCATCCGGTCATGAAGAAGTGATCCGATTTAAGATACAGTCTGATAACCATACACGTCTTCCTGAAATTATGTTGCCAGAATTTTTGCCACGCCAGTAAGCATAGCTGCAATAACGATGGAGACCATAACTAAGGTATACACCCTAAATCATGTCATCTGGAATTCTTACCACGCCAACCGACATGGCTGCAAGAAAATCCAAATTCCATAACTAGGATAGTATAACCAACATCAGGCTCCACGTCCCTGTCGTGCTAGCTAGTATGACTGCAATAAATTCTAAACTCCATAAATAAAGTAGACATTTATCGTTCTCATCGAATATGTTTATCAGAATATCTTAACTCAATTCATAAAAACTGATCTTAGATACAAAGTTATAGTCAACAACGAACGAACATCAAGATTCAAAATTCAACGACGAATCAAGGATAAGTAATAAAAACTAGCAGAACAGATTTCGAGACAGGATTTAGGAAAAGTTTTCAGGAGAAGTCCCAAAGGTAAGATCTAGGTCAAGATAAAGGAAATCATTGCAATATAATCTAAAACAATCTCAACCTGATATGAGACTGGCAAATCATATTCCCATCTCAACCTAGAAGATATATAAGTTCAACTTATACCTTCCCTCTGGGGTCCACAAACTCATTCCAAGAAAGAATAAAGTTTGGTACGGATAAATATTTCAGAAATCAGGACGGACAGGAATGAACGGGAAAAGTTTTGAAAAGTTCGAAATAAGATTCTCAGGGGTCATCCCTGGAATCTACCAAGAGTTCCTAATATGTGACTGAGTACCACAATCCTAAAATATTCCATAACTCAACCTTAATCCTAGGGCAGGCTCGCAGTAGTACAGATAAGCTGAAGTACTACCACGACTTTGCATTAATAGCAAAGACTGACCTGCATGGGCCACCACTAAAAATGTGTCACGACCCGCACCCGGATATACGGGTACGAATACGTGGGCCACGCCCAGCCTACGCCGCAGTATTGGCGGTGGAGCGTTGTCAAGTACTATACTAACTACAACATCTAAGATCCATAACTAGAAATGTACTCATGTCACATCACGAAAACTAAAGAAGATAATACAAGAAATAATAACAATATCACTAGAACAACTAGAATCTACAAGGATCATAAGACAGAAAATAAAGAAGGAACAACAAAACTAACTAAGGATAACTACCAGGCAACTCACATAGAAGAATAGTGAGATCCACCTCAGCTAGCAACATCATGAAGTCCAATACTGAGGGCACAACTACTCCTAAAATTTTGTCAACATATCCAGTCAGGATAGAACGAGCACAAATCTCAAATAACAGTTCTAATTAGACGATATTGAAAATGTAGCAGTAAATAGAGAGAATATACAAGAAGACATGAAATGTACATGTGAGTATCATGGCAAGGTAAGCTGTAAATCTAGAGCTAGAATAAGGCAAGTAAAACTGATCATGGCATGTACAAGAATCAAGAATCATCTATCTAAGTGTGTGAGTACTAGTTTCAACATGTGGCCGGCTTGGGTCTGCACAAGGTCTACTGGCCTGGTTAATCATACGTGGGGTGTATGATTAACACTCACAAGATCTACAAGAATAACAAAGTGGATAATGACCACACATCTACACTAATACTCTCCGTCTCCGACTAGTATAGTGGATCCAACCATGACATATCATGACACGCGATTCTCCGAGAGGGTAGCTAGCCTTCACAGGAATCGTGTCTACACAATGCACAAGGAACAAGAAAGATCGCACAAGATATACCAAGGAAAGCGAGGAATAACATCTCATGACGGGATCCAGACAAATACCAATCCGTGTGAACAATGTGTCAAGAGAACAAGGGTATCTACACTAAATACAAGAAACATAGACGATATCATAAAACAGAAATATTATCAGAGAATGTACTCGTCTGAGATCTGGTGGAATATGTCAACTGGTCCAAAAACAGTGCCTCGATGACCTATAGGTGGAATACTGTATCAATATTGTCACGCCCCGCTCCCGTAGGAGCGATCGTCCTCGCTAAGGCGTGATGCCGCACGGGCCTAGGTTGCGCTCGTGCAAGGCCAAGTCCAGAAACGGCCGATTTGATTTCTGGGCCACAGAGTCGCACAGAGTGTCCCCGTTTGCAGCGGAAAATAAATGAACACAAGTTGAAGCGAAACCAAACTCTTTATTGATATTCAATAAGTTTACAAGCGGCACTAGGCCGATATTACAAGTCTCTCAAGCTCTCTCTCTCTGAAACATAAAAGGCATGCAAAGTGGCTTACAAGATGGAATGATTCATGGCGATGTTCCGATACATTATGTCCCGTATATGGTGCTCCAGCTCCTTGCAATGCTCCAAGGCTCGAGAAATAGCCCGCGCCTTAGCACGTTCGAGGAAAGCTCCGCACCCGCCGACGTATCCTGCTTTCTGCAAGCAAACTGTGGGGTTATCAGTACATTGTTATGCACTGGTGGGGAGGCTAGCTCGCCCACAACGCTATCATTACCAAACACGTTCCATTTACTTTTGTGCATCATCTATCATTCATTGTCTTTCTAATCTTGCCTTAGGGTCATTTTCATGGCATATGATATAACCTATCTCGTGTTACCGATTTCATAGTGTCGCATGAAAATACATTTACAACTTACCCATACTTACCGTCCGGCCTTCCCTGTTCAAAGTAAATCAAGTTAGACAACAGTTCATATGTAAACCAAGTCATGATTCATGTACGCACTCAGTGCCGTGCTCGTGTTCCTGCCTCAGGTTCTAGCGAGTCATAGCATGTTCTGGCACGTCGTGGGCACGTTATCTACTCATTGAATAAAGTACTCTTATCATTTTGTATGTTACCATTCAGGCATATTCCTAGGGCACTTCATTTAGTTAACTTAGACTACTTTGATTTCAATGCAAGGACTTGCACGTGGATTGCCACCAGCAAAGCCCACTTAACTCTATATGCACCGGTCGCTGGCATCACAAGCCATTTTGGACATCCAAGCCGTGGTATTTCGCAACCAATGATAGGGTGAGGACTGGCACACACCCCGTTAGTCTCTTGAAATACGCCTCCACTTACGTCCCCCGGGTGGCCGAGTCCGCACCCAGGCAGCCCGTAAGCCATATTTTTGATTCCGTCCGGACCGGCACGTCCTTCACACTTTGACCATGCCGCGGAATCCCTTTTCTCTACGGTCACAGCATACGCCACCCCTCGCTCGTGCCGTTTGTCCACGACCATTTCGTATTAACTTGTCTTTTTAACTTAACGGCTATCTCCGCCGTAGGCTAACCCTTAGCCTTCTTACGTTATCGACCAGGTTGGCGTCCGTACAGCGCGGGTAGCGAGCCCCGATGCACGTGCCCGTCACACCTGTCGCTAACCATTCATCTCCTTCTTATCTTTTATTCATTCTTTCTTTTCTTTCTTTCTTTCACTTGTTCATTCGTTTATCGATTCATTCACATATTCATTCATTCATTCGTTGATTCATTTCCTTTTACACATTACGCAACTCCCAGTGCGGGAGTCGCCTTGGCGACCCATCGGTCCCATAGCCTTTCAATGTCGCTATACACTACTCGGAACGACTATATTGATAGTCTTCCCGTTCATTGTTGTAACCCATTCATTGTTTTATTGTTGGACGCATAAGGAGCATAAACGTAGGCTTGTGCCGTAGCACGAGCGTGGAGCGCGGGCGAGAGTTTTCATACTTTCCATGTTCCTTTCCATATTCTATACAAGCATACAAGTTAGGATTATTCCCTTAGCTAGGTGCGTTGAGTCCTTTATTAGCATGCATGGGGTTATCGCCTAGCGATTCTCGTGTTAGTGTCCGTATTGTTAGGTGTCTAGGCTAAGCAGTGACGGGTTCATCGGAGCCACCCACCTTAGTGATGTTCGCATCGGCTGAGCGATACTCCGAGCGCGCCTTTGAAAGTCTAAGTCTGGATTCATCTTGATGGCCAATGTAAGCCTTGCATCGATTCTTCATCAGGTCGATGCCAACTCTTCGGGTCGACGACTCGTTTGAGTCGTTGCACTTGCCGTTTGAATCGGCGTTCCGCTAGGGCGGAGCGGGTCACTACATAATACACCACTCAAAACAAGTCTCGTCCTCGAGACTTCCTGAGTGCAGGCCATCCTACCATTCCTTAACTCGTGTCGTCGTGTTTCTTAGGCAATCCCTATCGAACGGCTCTATTGTTCTATGGTACCGAACTATACTCGATACCTTTCCAAGTTTCGCGTCGCATACGTTTGGGCCGATTTTATTGGATAACTTTTCATTCATTTTAGAGTTGATGGTACTTATTCAATTGTTGCGCTTCTTTGACTTGGTTGCTATATCGGTGTATCACGGGACTGAAACGGTCGTACGTGGTGCGTTAAAATTCGTCAAATGCGAGTGTCGTAGGCTGAGGTAAACTCACTTTCGTTTATGCGCATCGCAACACCCACTTGCAGCTGCATTCGAGTTCATCACATCGCTGAGTTTGGATCGTACACGCATTCAAGGCGTCCCCCGAATACGTATATTTCAACCAAGCTTAGCGACTAGCGAAGTCGGACAAGCTACTCGTGACAGTTTTGATTTGTCGATCGTTTTGCTAACTTCGATTTAAAACCGAACTCATGTGGGTATCACATATCGTTTATCTCGGTTCTTGAGATGATTCGATTCGCTTCTCAAGCGCTATTGTCCACGAAATCAGTATAATTTCTTCTTAGCAGGGTCGACCAAGCCTAAGTAATGTCCGTCCGATTCAAAACCAAGTATTGCACTATCATCGAGTACGTCTTCCGACCAATGATTCAATTCGTTATTCCAACTTTACTTGCGCATCATCCATCCCTATCATTCCCTTCGTTTGGGGCCAATTTCGTCGTCGTTCACGCACACTCCCAGTTTCCCGTCCTACTCTAAGTCTTGCTGCTCCAAGTCTATCGTCCGTCCAGACGATACTGTAAATGCCATCGTACAGGTTCAATCACTCGGCATAGGGTCGTCCGCCTATCCGCTAGGTCAGCTCACAAGGTCATAGTTACACGTCAAGTCCGTGGCTCGTCGTGCAAGGTCGTTGCACGACGCTCGCCCCCAAATCCTATGGTCAAACCACTTATTCGTTTGTACGGGTGTTTCTACCCAAGCTCGTTTCACTCAAATTTCTAAACATCGAGCATGATCACCTAACTCGCATCAAGACTTACGTTGCACATATTCATTTCCGTTCAATCACCAGTTCTAACCAATTCGTGTACTCGATTCCGAGGTCATCCAGCTCGACAATACATTGCGCCCCAATCTCACGCAAGTCCGATTATCCACGGCGGTTCATGAATCACCATGCAACGCTCCCGTGGAATAATCATTCTCATCGGGGCGTAACTCTTGTTTGAGTTTCAGACTAACCCATTCTCGATACGCGGATTGGACCTACTCAATCCTCAAGTTCAACTCTTCTAGCACACCAATTTATTTTCAAGTCCACCTTCGCGTCAAACCACAAGTTGAAGCAATCAGATTGCCACGCCATCCAAGTTCAATCACTCCCGCTGTATGAATCACCATATCAGCGTTCACGCGGAGTGATCGTCATAATCCGGCACGACGCATGTGCGAGGCTGGAGTTGCGCTCGCATAAGACAAGAACGTCAATGTTGTGGTTATCGACGAAGCAAATCCAAACATTCCATTTCTTCCAAGCCAAGATCTCTATTCGATAGTCCGTCCGTCATGCGTTCAACTAGAAAATCCTCGAGCCGAGTCTATCTTTTCCTCGACACATTTTTAACATTTCAAGTATAGCGTCCAACGGAACAATGACATTTGCACGACCGTCATTAGCCGAGTCAGAGTGCCCCCGAGTTATCGCATATCGATCTTTGATACGCCTCAATACCATCGACGATATGCGTAACCTGACGATCTTCCTTTGCAACCAATTTCGAGTCGTGCGACTGATGCTATTATCCGAGTTGGATAATCCACAATTTCTTCGATATTCAAGTTCAAGTTCGATCGTTATTCCTCAAGCTCATTTTAAGATCGTTGTTCAAAACTCAAGTCACATCTTATTTGAATCAATCCCAAATCGTACGCGCGATCCTCTAAGTTTCCTCAATCAAGACCATTCATTTTTCATTCATCGTTCCGAATCATTTTCTAACTTGCGTTACCCATTGATAAGTTGTCCGAACGACATCTCGTTTGGGACATTCGAAGTCACGACCAACTAAGCGTGACGCGTTCTAAGGCTTTGCGCGACCGCATCGCCTCGCCGACATACCCGTTCTATCCGTATATCCTGTAGTCTCGCTCGAACAATTTCTATAACGTCCATATACCACTCAGGGTTCGAGCCACTCGACTAGTCGTTGACACTCATTCTTATTCTTCTCCGAGCCTATCGCATACACCACTCGGATTCAAGCCATACTATCTAGTCCTCAATCACGTTCGCGTCATGCGCTAAGATGTCCTTCAGATTCGTTCGACGAATCTCTAGCGTAATCGCTCGCGTCGCCTCGACGTACTAAGTCGTTCATACTAATCCTCAAAATTCAAGCCATCTCTCGTGCACGCCTAAGCGTTGGTTTGATAGCATTCCTATCGATATACACTCTAAGTGTATCTCCGTTCCCGACCGAGCGGTACTTGGTATCGCTCGCCACTCGATTGCACCAGAAGTCGAGGTGCGCGACACGCGGCACAATATAACCAAAAGGTCGTGTGCATAGCCATCCCGTACGGACTATATTCGAGTTCGCATGTTCACCTATTCTCGTTCGAGCGATAATCGATCTCACTCGCAACTCGTTTGCACCAGAAGGTCTAGGTGCGTGATACTCTTGCACAACTTAGCCAAACGGCTGCGTGCATAACCATCCCGTTCAAACTATATTTTGGTCTCGTGTACTCGTTTGCCGTCAGCGTAAGCTCGTTCAAGCACGCACTGCGTTTGCTAACTCTTAGCATCGGTTCCTTCCAACTCAAGTCCGTCGTGGTGGCACAAAGGCCTTTGCCTATCGATCCCGCCCAACCGAGTACTCGTACGAGCTTTTGAAAGTATTAGACTTATTGTATGGAACATCCCAAGGCACAACGAGAGAGAGCGTATACTTCTTTTGTTTCAACGAGCTTTCAAAACTGAGAGTATCGAAATGAAGTCCAAGGACGTAAAGCCGTGCTCTGATACCAATATGTCACGCCCCGCTCCCGTAGGAGCGATCGTCCTCGCTAAGGCGTGATGCCGCACGGGCCTAGGTTGCGCTCGTGCAAGGCCAAGTCCAGAAACGGCCGATTTGATTTCTGGGCCACAGAGTCGCACAGAGTGTCCCCGTTTGCAGCGGAAAATAAATGAACACAAGTTGAAGCGAAACCAAACTCTTTATTGATATTCAATAAGTTTACAAGCGGCACTAGGCCGATATTACAAGTCTCTCAAGCTCTCTCTCTCTGAAACATAAAAAGCATGCCAAGTGGCTTACAAGATGGAATAATTCATGGCGATGTTCCGATACATTATGTCCCGTATATGGTGCTCCAGCTCCTTGCAACGCTCCAAGGCTCGAGAAATAGCCCGCGCCTTAGCAAGTTCGAGGAAAGCTCCGCACCCGCCGACGTATCCTGCTTCCTGCAAGCAAACTGTGGGGTTATCAGTACATTGTTATGCACTGGTGGGGAGGCTAGCTCGCCCACAACGCTATCATTACCAAATACGTTCTATTTACTTTTGTGCATCATCTATCATTCATTGTCTTTCTAATCTTGCCTTAGGGTCATTTTCATGGCATATGATATAACCTATCTCGTGTTACCGATTTCATAGTGTCGCATGAAAATACATTTACAACTTACCCATACTTACCGTCCGGCCTTCTCTGTTCAAAGTAAATCAAGTTAGACAACAGTTCATATGTAAACCAAGTCATGATTCATGTACGCACTCAGTGCCGTGCTCGTGTTCCTGCCTCAGGTTCTAGCGAGTCATAGCATGTTCTGGCACGTCGTGGGCACGTTATCTACTCATTGAATAAAGTACTCTTATCATTTTGTGTGTTACCATTCAGGCATATTCCTAGGGCACTTCATTTAGTTAACTTAGACTACTTTGATTTCAATGCAAGGACTTGCACGTGGATTGCCACCAGCAAAGCCCACTTAACTCTATATGCACCGGTCGCTGGCATCACAAGCCATTTTGGACATCCAAGCCGTGGTATTTTGCAACCAACGATAGGGTGAGGACTGGCACACACCCCGTTAGTCTCTTGAAATACGCCTCCACTTACGTCCCCCGGGTGGCCGAGTCCGCACCCAGGCAGCCCGTAAGCCATATTTTTGATTCCGTCCGGACCGGCACGTCCTTCACACTTTGACCATGCCGCGGAATCCCTTTTCTCTACGGTCACAGCATACGCCACCCCTCGCTCGTGCCGTTTGTCCACGACCATTTCGTATTAACTTGTCTTTTTAACTTAACGGCTATCTCCGCCGTAGGCTAACCCTTAGCCTTCTTATGTTATCGACCAGGTTGGCGTCCGTGCAGCGCGGGTAGCGAGCCCCGATGCACGTGCCCGTCACACCTGTCGCTAACCATTCATCTCCTTCTTATCTTTTATTCATTCTTTCTTTTCTTTCTTTCTTTCACTTGTTCATTCGTTTATCGATTCATTCACATATTCATTCATTCATTCATTCGTTGATTCATTTCCTTTTACACATTACGCAACTCCCAGTGCGGGAGTCGCCTTGGCGACCCATCGGTCCCATAGCCTTTCAATGTCGCTATACACTACTCGGAACGACTATATTGATAGTCTTTCCGTTCATTGTTGTAACCCATTCATTGTTTCATTGTTGGACGCATAAGGAGCATAAACGTAGGCTTGTGCCGTAGCACGAGCGTGGAGCGCGGGCGAGAGTTTTCATACTTTCCATGTTCCTTTCCATATTCTATACAAGCATACAAGTTGGGATTATTCCCTTAGCTAGGTGCGTTGAGTCCTTTATTAGCATGCATGGGGTTATCGCCTAGCGATTCTCGTGTTAGTGTCCGTATTGTTAGGTGTCTCGGCTAAGCAGTGACGGGTTCATCGGAGCCACCCACCTTAGTGATGTTCGCATCGGCTGAGCGATACTCCGAGCGCGCCTTTGAAAGTCTAAGTCTGGATTCATCTTGATGGCCAATGTAAGCCTTGCATCGATTCTTCATCAGGTCGATGCCAACTCTTCGGGTCGACGGCTCGTTTGAGTCGTTGCACTTGCCGTTTGAATCGGCGTTCCGCTAGGACGGAGCGGGTCACTACAAATATAAGGGTTTGGAAGTAAAATCAAATCATACTAAGTCAAACTAGGTCAAGGCAAGTCAAAGCAAGTCAAACTAGGTCAATCTAAGTCAATGGTTGACTTACAGTTGACTTTTGGTCAACTGGTCAACTCTGGTCAACCCTAGGTCAACTCTAGGTCAAACTTGACTAACGTTGACTAACAGTTGACTTTGGGTCAACTGGTCAACTTCGGTCCAGTTTTAGTCATTTTAGGCTACGGTTGACTTCCGATTGACTTTTGGTCAAAATAGTCAACTGTGGTCAACCAAGGTCAAAATTAGTCTAACCTAGGTCAAATGTTGACTCTACTTCGACGTTCAATCAAAGTAGTCAACCATGGTCAAACTGGGTCAAAGCTAGTCTCTATAAACATCTACAGGGTCAACACATTCAATTTCAGTGATTGTGAAATCACTGGAATCGATGGATCTCAAAATACCACAAAAGGAGAAAGATTATAATAATATGGTAAAAATCTACAGATATTGTCGGATGGTGAAACAACCATCACTACGTGTCCAGAATGGTCAAATCAGCTAGAATAGCCTGCCCATAAGTCCAATTTGGACACAAGGGCAAAAAGGTAATTTTGAGTCAAAACGGTGTCTGTGTCGGACCCGCTTTGCACCGAAAAACGTACAAGAATACTAGTCTACCAAACCTAACAAATTATATGTCCACGAATCCAAAATGACGATACGAACCCAACGGTATATCCAGAATTGGATTCCGTTGACCCGATCTCAAATTGGTCCGTTGACCAGGACATTGAAATCCGATTTGCACGGAAAAGCGTGTCAGAGCCAATGTCCTCAAAACTCAGCAAATTATATGTCAGCGAGTCCAGAATGACGATACGAACTCAACGGTATATCCAGAATTGGATTTCGATGAGCCGATCTCAAAATGATCCGTTGACCCGGATATTGGTATCCGACTTGCACCGAAATGCGTGCCGGAACCAATGTCCACTAAAACCTAGCAAATTATATGTCAACGAGTCCAGAATGACGAACGAACTCAACGGTATATCCAAAATTGGATTCCGATGAGCCGGCGTCAAAAAATCCCGTTGACCCAGACTGTGGGGCTCGCTTTGCACCGAAATGTGTGCCAGGGCCCACGTCCTCCAAATCTAACAAATTTTATATAAAAATATGCCAGAACGATGCCACGAGTCTACTGGTGGCGCCAGAAATTGAATCCGGAGTCCCGGGTTCAAAAATGGAATTTAACGAGTGCAAATTAAAGAATTCGGACGGCCAACTTTGGTGTCGAATTCGACCAAGCAAACGTGCTTATAATGAAATAAAACTAAAAGGAGACAGTAAGAGGGTTATACCAACTGCGCACAGGAACTGGAGGCACGCCAACCGGAGCTGCGACGACGAAGATACGAACCCGCGAAGTTGGCATCACGAAACTGTCCAAAAACAGTTCAATTTAAAACGTCAACTTGGTGGCCAGTTTTGTTGTATCAAACGACAAAATTAACGGGTGAAATTTGAGAGAGATGAAGGGGTATATACCAAGATTGAGACGAAGAGAAGAAATCGCCGATCCAACGGTCGAATTGTCCAAAAAATCGGTACGAAGTTGCTGTCCCGAAACGTTGAAACTGCACTCCGTTCCCGCGCGCGTCGACGGGATTCCGAGAAAACGCTGAAATCGTCTAGACGGCGCGTCCCGGAGGACGGTGGACGCACAGGGTGGTGCCTGGGGATCGCCCGGCCAGGGGGGGTGTTGCTCTCTTGAAGAGCAAGGAAGAAGAAGAGAAAAAAATGAATGAATGAAGAAGGAGGAGATGGAGTGTGAAGAGGAGAAGAAGGAATGGGGGGGCTGGCTACTGTACGGGTAGGGGGAGAGAGAGAGAAGGTGATGTGAGGGGGTGAGATATATATATATTATATAGAAAGTGAGAAAGAGAGAGAGAATAGAGATGTTTTAGAGAGGGATATTTTAGAGAGAGAGAGAGATTGTGATCGGCCACATAGGGGGGGATGATTTGCTGGTGATGGGGGTGTGGAGTGTAGGTAGAGAGAGAGAGAGAGAGTGAGTTGTTTAAATATAGAGAGAGAATGAGTGTATTATATTATATTATATTATATTATATATGTACATTTATATAAAAGAGAGGGAAATAGAGATTTAAAAATAGGGAAAAGTGAGAATTTGTGTGGGGTGTTCGGGTAGTCACGAGAGGACAACATGAAGCTTGGGTTCGGGTTCGGTCGAGCCGGGTCGGGCCAAAATCGGACAGGGGGCAATATTCGAATTAAAATAGGTATTTATAATTATGGGTAAATAAGTAGCATGTGGGGGCTCAAATAAATGGGACACAAGTGTCATGCGGATAGTAGGCTTCATGTGGGCCATGTCCATATTTGGGGTTGACATGTTTGGGTCGATAGGGTATCCACAATTCAGGTCAAAAAATAAAGGTGACACCGTGGAGTGAATTAAAATCGGGTCACGTGTCAGGAAAGTTTTGTGAAGAAAATGGAGCACAAAATGGAGTGTCTGAGTGAGACACGAAGGTCATGGGTGAAGAGCGTCTCGAGTAGATCATTCATGAGAAGTTGGTTCCAAGGAAAAGACTAGTCTGGTGCTCCTAAATTAAAAGTCATGGTAACGTGCATATGATGATCAAGGAAAAGAGTGAAAAATCAATTAATAATTAAATGGTCTAATTTGACCCGAACTTGCGTGAAGCAAAAAGAGTACAAAGGAGCAAGTTCAAGTGGGACGTGATATATCAACATGAAGATAATTCCGTCTACTACAAACTTCAAGAAGGAAGTTTCCAGAGACTGGCATCCCTGATGCCCTAGAATTCCAAGTCACGGTAAAGAGCATTAAATCAAATAATAAACAAATAATAATATCTATTGCAATAATTGATTTATAAAAATTGAAAAAAATAAGTCCTAAATTCAGGGGCTTACAGCAAACACCGGCAATACCGATATACTGCGACAACCAGGCGACTGCGGCGGTGGCATCAAATGACCTTTTCAACGGAAAGAAGAGGACTGTGCGGTTAAAGCACAGGGCAGTACACGATCTTATTAAGAGATGTGTAATTGCAGTGATTGATGTTCGGAGTCAGGAAAATTTGGCGGATCCGTTCACCAAGGGCCTCAAGCGCCAGCTGGTCGATGACTCAGCATGTAAAATGGGCTTGAAGGCATTCTGATATTAGTTATTGTATTCCTACCATAAAGTTTTATGCTATTAGTTCAAAGATTTATCTACTAGGCATCTAGCTTTTGGTTCAAGGGAGGACCATTAACTGGAAGAATATCAGGAACGGTGGGTACATGTTCTATTGGGCATGGAGAGGTTACGGACCTATAACCACTGTTGTCTACGGTTGTTGTTTTCTGCGGAAAACGGTTCCTGTGGAAAGGTTGGCTTAATTGCCTTAATGAGTTCTCAGGCAGAGTGAATGCCTGGTGTGCTTTACAGGAAGCACGGTAGAGCAGCACTACAAGGAGTGAAACTCCATGCTACAGTAGGGTGACTCCACCATGAGGTTCCTATATGTGGGGTGCTGCCCAGGAATAGGATAAAGCTTCGGCTTAGCCGGCCAAGTCACAGCGGCGTAGCACCGCAAATAGGCAGTTAGCCTAATGCTGTATGATAAAAATAAAGAGGGGTGTAGTCAGCACTACAAAGAGGAGGAGTTCCTCATGTTACAGTGGCACGACACCACGATGAGGTACCCGGTTAGGGATAAAGCCTCGGCCTTACAAGCCATGTCGTTGCGGCGTAACACCGCAAGGGAGCCTAAGGCTTCATGCTGGGTAGTTTGGCACTACAAAGAGGCGGTTGCCTCATGCTACAGTAGTATGACACTACGATAAGGTTCCCGGTACGGGGTAATGCCTCGACTTTAAGCCATGTCATAGCGGCGTAGCACCGCAAGGGAAGCGCAAAGCGCTTCATGCCATGTCTTTTTATAATGAACTCACCTATAGTGTATGGACAAAGAGATATCAGGCCGTCTCTTGAGGGTAAACTTGTAGACGCCCAAAATTATACACTGAAACCAGGCTGGCACAGGGCCTTTAATGTGTAGCCAGAAGCACATGTAACTACATTATGTGAGTGGAAAGAATTTCAGCTATGATGCAGAATTCAAGGCTTAGTCCATTCTTGTATTATAGTCTGATTTTTGACCCATGCGGAAAGATTCAAGTCGTCAGCGATATCTCTCTTAATGCATGATGGACAGTTACTGTGGGGAACACTTATACCCATATATAGAGATATGTGGGAGATTGTTGGAGTTTTGGTTTTTCCTTTAGAAAACTTTAGTCCCACATCGAAAAAAACAAAGAGATTGTATCTCTATATATTAGCTTTGCTATTATTGGAGATGCACATGTGGTGTGGAGGTGCACATGGGTTTGCCATGTGGGGTTATTTTTCTAATAGAAAAAAGGCTAAAATCAACAATTAAAGTATTCATGCTTTTTGCTCTTGGAAAATTTATTTCCATAGGAGCTAAGCCCCGTAGGGGCTTAGCGACTCGGATTCGGACTCGGGCTCGGGCTCGGGCTCGGACTCGGGCTCAAGGGCTCATGAGGCGTAATGTGGCATTTTGTTGGCGCACTTTGCACTTAGCACGTCAGCATCGTCGTTAGGCGCATAGTGCGCTTAAGTTGCGCTCGTTGTGCGAGCCACTTGCGCGACCACGTTACGCGGCCCGTTACGCAAGCCCAGTTACGCAGCCCAGTGCGCGCAGTATGCGCAGCGTGCGTAGATTGCGCAGAGTGCGCAGAGTGCGCAGCGTACGCAGTGTGCGTAGAGTGCGTAGTGTGCGCAGGTTGCGTAAAATGGCAGTGTGCGTAAAGTGCAAATCACGCTGGTTACGCGAGTGGCACAACTTGCGGCAGAACGTGTCATTGCATGTTCTGAGCGGTTACTCCATGTTCGGGGTGGTTATTACCACGTCCCTAACATTGTGCTAACCGGGCAGTTGTTGCAAGGGCCTATATAAGGTCTCCTCCTTCTCTCTCACAGTTGGGAACTAATACACAAGTGGTAGACAGAAAGTTTACAAGTGCTTAGAAGCTGTGAGAGAGAAGAGAGGTTTTGTATCAGCGTTGAGTTTTGCACGGGAGTTCGTGTTCATCCGAGGAGTCAGAAGAGCAAGAGTGTTCCAAGTTCTCCGACGAACTTGCTGGTTCCTGGAAGCTATTCGTGTGGGACGAATAAAGCTTTGAGCAACGGTGATCATTCACCCCAGCAGGAGTTTTTCCATCTTTCGCCTGTCACCTTCTTTGTTGGTATTATCAGGATTCTATTAGCGCACCTTCGGTGAAGTGTTTGCGTTGATATTATCAGAATTCTATTAGCGCACCTTCTGTGAAGTGTAGCACTAGTGGAATTTCTCTTACGTACCTTTTGTGAAGTGTTACGTTCTGTGCACCATCTGTGAAGTGTAGCACTAGTTAAAATTTCTCTTACGTACCTTCTGTGAAGTGTTACGTTCTGTGCACCTTCTGTGAAGTGTAGCACTAGTTGAAATTTCTCTTACGTACCTTTTGTGAAGTCTTATGTAATAACGATTGTTTGTACAATTGTTACGAAATTTCAGTTTTCCATCGAAAAATTGTGCCCCGGCACTAACATTAAATTATTGCATTGTTGGGAATAATTTTTACAGAAAACTTTAAAATCTCCACTCCCCCCCCCCCCCTCCTCTCCCCCGCGCGCGATTTCAGCCAGATGGTCTGGTCGAAATTGGACGTAAATTGGACGTGTCCAATTTCTGCCAGTTTTCTGACGAAATGTTCCTATAATTCCAATTTTCTCAAACATGTTATCCTAAACGTAATTTCCTAAAAAAATAAGTACTTTGGAGCAAATTTTCTGTTTATTGTTCTCCATTAATAGCTATATGATAATAAATCTTATTTACATAGAACTATGTTGCTGTGGTGTAGTGGTTATCACGTTTGTCTTACACACAAAAGGTCCCCAGTTCGATCCTGGGCAGCAGCATTTTTTATTTATTTTATTTTATTTTTCTTTTTTTTGTCTCTATTGTTTTTTTTTTTTTTTCAAAAATCTTGGACTTTCAACTTGTATGATAAATGATATTGGCCTACCTATCCGCCCAAGTGGCCTAAATTTTTTTGCAAATTCTTCAGATAGAAAATTGCAATTGCCAAGTCGAATTTTTAATGTGAGTTATCAAAGTCTTGTTTGGAACTAGCTAACAAAAGAGACCAGTCCAGAATTTATGGGCGTCCAGGACAAAAATTAAAATGATGATCCTTCTTAAAAAACCGAAAAGTTTTACAAACAAAACAATGCCACTAGACGTTGAACCCATACCTTTTTCCATAAAATATTCAAGTGAAATCCAACTACATTATGTTGTATATGTGCACTTGCCTTGCACGTATTTTAATATTTTTTAATTAGTTTAGGAAGACTCTTTAGGAAGACCAAAGGTAGTCTTCCTAATTACTAAGTTGTCCTTATTAAAATTAATGAACTATTTTTAATTAGTATAAGTATGTAAGGATATTTTCGGAATTTAAAAGTTTCACCATCTAAGTTTTCCTATTATATAGTAGAATAGATGAACAGTAATATTTAACATATTACAAAACAAGTGTTTTTTTTGGCCCTCACGGTTCGTGGCCTGGTCCGGCTAGTGTTTATAAATGAAAATATAAACATAAAATTTGAATATTATACAACCTTCCTTTTTTTTTCTCCCTTTTTCTTCTAATGTTGTGTGCAAAATGCTGACGTATACGGACAGCTATGATTTATAATTTTTTTTGGTTTTACGTTTCATGAGTGGTAACCATACCAAATTTGATATGGTGGTGATTATATCACTTGCGGGATATGACCCCAAACATTGAAAGTCCATACTTTAGTTTCCAAATACACTTTCAAGTTACTTTCAAGTGGTAATCCAAACACAGTTTATTGGAACTCCTCACTTGTGGGGGGACAAAATCCTACGTATCAAAACACAATATGAAAAGTAAAATATATTGAAAGTACATTACATTATAACAAGTTGAAAGTCCCACTTTCATACTTTCGAAAAATTACCTTTATCCAAATAGACCTAAGATTTTATGAACCTATAAACACATTCAAGTTTTGCTTGTCAATTGAATATGATGTGACCATTAGCTGTAGAATTTAAATATTATAATATATAATTTAAATATTTAAATATTATAAAATTGTCTAATATTTAAATATTTAAATTTAAATTAATACTTGTTATATATCTATTTATATTTTAATTAAAATTTATAAAAATTTAATTTTAATTTAATTATAATCTGTTATGGATATATGCGAATAAAAGAGGGGGTATTCGATTATGCGAAAGAAAAATAAAAAAATAGGATATTCCGTAATGCGGAAGGAAAATAAAAAGAGGGTATTCAGTTATGCGGAGAAGAAAAAAGGGAAAGTTTAAAATTATAATTTTTTGTAATTTTTTTAAAATTAAATGGTTGATGATACACATACGACTTAGACGGTTCACTTTTGAGCGATTTTGAAGCCGCATTATACAGAGAGATGCAACGAACATATTGATTTGCAAGGCTCTTGGTTTTCCTCGGAATTTATACTCCTTTTTTCCTCCTTTCTTTAATTTTTTTTTCTTTTTGCCACATGTAAATACTAAAATGATGTTATAATTGGACATTCGTATGCAATTTTGCCTTCACCAACTTCTTATTTTCTTCCTTTGCTATTTAAAATAAGAACTTACGATATAGATATGGGAGATATTTAGTCTCACATAATAAATAATATTAGGGTTTGAGTTTTTAAATTGTCCAATGTTAATATTTGGATTTTTAAATCACTGTTTACTAGCCTACGTAATCAATTACTTGGAGATCCAAATACTAACGTTGGACAATTTGAAAATCCAAATCATAATATCAACTATTATGTGAGATTCTATTATTAAATATGTAAATTTTATTAATATTAAAAATGTACCCTTTTTTTTTCTTTATCCGAATTTTAAATTAAGAACTCGTGGGTTCCTTAAGACCAGAAAGACTAAAAAAAAATCAGTTTAAAAATAAACATATTAATAATTTTATAATAAATAAAAGCTTGTAGTCTACTAGTATGAAATTTAAACATAGTCTTCTTGTACAAGTTAAAAATATAAGATTTATTTTTCTTCGTGCTGAATTGAATGTAATATTTTGGACATGACGTACTTTTTTTCTTTCTTTTGGAATTTCGTTCCAATGAATCTTCTCCGACAAAGTTTTAACCATGCTTCAAAGTACAAAATATAATTATTTTATAAAAATAATATTTTTAATGATTAGAGTGTGAAATGAGAGCTGATTTTAGATTTTTGTCATGGACCTTTAAAATGTTGGACAGGTTCTACCGAACACGAGTAGCTCTTGTGGTTACCGAGGAGACGTTTAAGATCATGGCTGGGTGGCGGAAGAGCAGTGGATCGAGCCACGTGAACGTATTATTTCTTCTATTTATTTGGTGGGAGTCGGGAGACGGTGGGCACAACATGCATGCAACGCAGCGTGTACAAAGTCTCGTGCGTATTGCCGGACATTTCAAAAAAAAAAAAAATGTTGGACAAGCCCTGGTATCAAACTAGGCCTAAATGATTCATAAATGGCTTAATCCTTAATTCTAAACAAAAATGTAGGGATGTTTAGTAATAGGGTCCCACATAATAGTTGATATTAGGATTTGGATTTTCAAATTGTCTAACATTAATATTTGGTTCAACAAATCACTGTTGATTAGCCTACGCGAACAGTGATCCGGAAACCGAAACTCTAATATCAACTATTACGTGAGACCCTATTGTTAAATAACCCCAAAATGTATGTTAAAAAGAGTAATGGGGCCTTGAGAAAAAGAAAATAGAGGTGTTATCTTGTTCCATTGGAGAGAGGCCACAAACGAACATAAAAATAAACAAAAATATGTAAACATTCGTTTAAGATGATGGAGATTGGAGTAGGGGTGAGTATTCGGTCTATTCGGTTCCAACCGAATCGAATAAGCAAAAATCGAATTGGATCGAAACCGAATAAACAAAACCGAAACCGAATCGAATTGATCAATAACCGAACCGAACCGAACCGAATTAAATCGGTTCGATTTTCAGTTTATTCGGTTTTTGAATTTATTTGTGTTTTTTTTTTAATATATATAATAACTAAATATACCTATATATATATATATATATATATATATATATATATATATATATATATATATATATATATATATATATATATATAAAAACTAGATTTTCTTATTCGGTTTTCGGTTTTGGACCGAAACCGAAACCGAATAAAAAATTTTAGTATTTTCAAAACCGAAATCGAACCGATTTTTTTTAAAACCGAGCCGAATCTCTTATAACGGTTCGGTTTTCGGTTCAAAACCGAATAATGCTCACCCCTAGATTGGAGACCAACCCAAGTACACAATGAATTGCTTTCACCGTTTATTGCTCTCCACTAGTATTTATATGATTAGGACTAAATTTCTGCAACTAAACATAAGTTGCTGTGGTGTAGTGGTTATCACCTTTGTCTTACACACAAAAGGTCCCCAGTTCGATCCTGGGCAGCAGCATTTTTTTTTTCATTTATTTTCTTTTGACATTTATTTGTCTCTATTGTTTATTTATTTTCTTTGACATTTATTTGTCTCTATTGTTTTTTCTTTAATCTTGGACAAAAATTAAAATTGTGATCCTTCCTAAAAAAATTGAAAAGTTCTTTTACAAACAAAAAAGGCCACTAGACGTTGGGCCCATACCCTTTTACATAAAATATTCACAAAATTAATAGGTCATTATGTTATATTGTATGAACAGTAATATTTAACATATTACAAAATATTATATATATATATATATATATATATATATATATATATATATATACATACAAGTGCTTTTTTTTTTGGGACGCTCATGGTCCGTAGGCTGGCTCTACTAACAAATGTTTATAAATGAAAATATAAACATAAATTTTGAATATTATACGAGATTCTACCACAAAAGAAAAATATGTGAAAATATAAACATAATCTTCCTTGTACAAGTTAGAAATATAAGATTTTAATTTTCTTTCTTCGTGTTGAATTGAATGTAATATTTTGGACATGAGGTACCCTTTTTTTTGTCTGTCTGGAGTTTTGTTCCAATGAATCTTTTCCCACAGTTTTAACGATGCTTCAAATTATAAAAATAAAATTATCAGTTTATAAAAAATGATATTTTTAATGATAAGAGTGTGAATTGAGGGCTGATTTTAGATTCTTGTCATGGACCTTCAAATATGTTGGACATGCCTGATATCAAACTAGGCCAACATAAACGGCTTAATCCTTATGATTTTTGGGTTTTCAAATTGTCCAACGTTAGTGTTTGGGTCAACAAATTCCTGTTCATTAGTCCACGTGAACAGTAATTTGGAAACCAAAATTCTAATATCAACTATTACGTGAAACCCTAGTGTTAAATAACCCCAAAATATATGTTAAAAAGAGCCTTGAGAAAAAGAAAATAGAGGTGTTATCTTGTTCCATTGGAGAGAGGCCACAAGGAACATAAAAATAAACAAAAAATATCTAAACATTCGTTTAAGATGATGGAGATAGGGGTATAAACGGACCGGACGGACACGAACAGTCCACTGTCCGTGTTCGGTCCGAAAATGAAAATGAGTTCGGACGGACGGACACGGACAGTCCACTGTTCGAGTTCGGGCCGGACAGACACGGACAACCACTGTTCGTTAATTCAATCGGATGGTCCGCGGACAAATGAAATATATTACCAAAAGCTATTATTTTATCAAAATACCTTGATAGTTGGTACAAAAAATCAAGTTGAAAGAAAATACAATTGAAGGTTATAGAATACAACAAACAATAGTAAAAGGTTAACAAAAATCGAGTCCGAACAACAAAAAATTGATGTAAAACCAAAGTAATATGACATAATTGATGCAAAACCAAAATGAGTCAACTATCGGACGGTTCGCGGACAAATTCGGACCGGACATGGATATGACCGTGTCCGGATCCGATTTTTAAACGGACCCAAAAAAATGTCCAAGTTCTGTTCGTTAATTAATCGGACGGTCCGCGGTCGAACCATTTGTCGAGCCGGACACGTACGGATAGCGGACTACTTTGTCCATTTTACACCCCTAGATGGAGACCAACCAAAGCACACAATAGGCACTCGTATGCAATTTTGCCTTCACCATGTATTACTCTCACAATTTTTTGTAGTAAACATAAGTTGCTGTCGTGTAGTGGTTATCACGTTTGTCTTACACACAAAAGGTCCCCAGTTCGATCGTGGGCAGCAGCATTTTTTTTCTTCTTCTTTTCTTTGACTTTTATTTGTTTCTATTGTTTACTTATTTTCTTTTGAGTGAAAACCAACTATACTAAATTAATAGGTTATTATGTTATGTTGTATGAACAGTAATATTTAACATATTACAAAATGTTATATATAAACAAGTGCGTTTTTTTGGGGCCCTCGTGGTCCGTAGGCCGGCCTTGCTAACAAATGTTTATAAATAAAAATATAAACATAAATTTTGAATATTCTACGATATTCTTCAAATAAAGAAAAATATGTAAGAGTTGTGCGACTTGAATAATTTAGTTCTGTTGGATTATTTAGTTTTCTAATGAACAATCGAGAATGAGATATACGACAATGTTGCTTGTTTATATTCTGATCTCAGTAGCCATACTATATTTATTTATAATTTTGACTCGAATGAAATTCGTTTCATGTAAGTGATGTGAAGTTGCAGTGTGGGGCTTAGGTGTAAGGCTTTTGTTTCTATAAAATGGGGACCAAAGTAGTACTTTATTTCACTTTGAATGTTTGTCTATCAAATAGCTATTGTAGCCAACTCTTCCACAATCTTTTTCCTCATTAAAGGTTTTCAAATTCGGCGCTGCTATTTTGACCGCCGCGGGGCTGTCGCAACGCGTCGGCATTAGCCTTCCGGTCTGGGGTGCGCCCACGTTAGCAGAAGGACAATAGCTGGCTGCCACGCGGCCGCGGGACAGCACGGACCAGCCATGCGGGCGGTCAAAATAGCATTTTTCTTTCAAATTTTCTAATCCCTACGAGGGCCTATTTGGATGCCGGGGACTGGGTTGGAAGTGGAGTGAAATGAGAGAATTTTGTCGAAACTGAGCGGTAAAAAGCTGACTTACGACGTTTGGTTACAAACTGCAATTGAGTGGTAATCCAAATATAGTTTATTGAAACTCCTCACTTGCGGGAGGACAAAACCTACGTATCCAAACACAATCTGAAAAGTAAAATGTATTGATAGTGCATTACATTATAACAAGTTGAAAGTACCACTTTTACATTTTCGAAAAGTTACCTTTATCCAAATGGGTCCTAAGATTGATGAAACTATAAACACTTTCGAGAAGTTACCTCTATCCAAACACATTTTATTGAAACTCCTCGCTTGCGAAAGACCAGAAATTCGAGGGATCGTGCATGAATTCGGAACATTATTCAATAATTAGAGAGATGCAAACGAAGGAACATATTGATTTGCGAGGCTCTTGGTTTTCTCGGAATTTATGCTCCTTGTTCCTCCTTTATTATTTTTTCTTTTTGCCACATGTAATATACTAAAATGATGTTATAATTGCACACTCGTGTGCAATTTTGTCTTCACCATTTATTCTTCTTTAGGGGAGGTGAGCATTCGGTCCAAATCGAACCGAATAATGAAAATCAAATTGGACCGAAAACTGAATAAACAAAACCGAAACGAATTAAATCGGTTCGATTTTCGGTTTATTAGATTTTTCGGTTTATTTGCATTTTTAATATATATATATATATAATATATATATATATATATATATATATATATATTTTTTTTTTTTTTTTTTTTTTTTTTTTTTTTTTTTCTTATTCGATTTTCGGTTTTGGACCGAAACCGAATAAAAAAGAAATAGTATTTTCAATATCGAAACTGAACCGAATCGCTTATTCGGTTCGGTTTTCGGTCCAAACCCAAATAATGCTCACCCTTAAATCTTCTTCATAAGCATCATGGTAGCTTCGATACTTATATCATTATCAATAAAGCAATGTATAGAAGTTGCTGTGGTGTAGTGGTTATCACGTTTGTCTTACACACAAAAGGTCCCCAGTTCGATCCTGGGCAGCAGCATTTTTTATTTTATTTTTCTCTTTCTTTTGACATTTATTTGTGTCTCTTGGGCATTTTTTTTTTAATAAATCTCATTTTACTTTTATTTGTTGTGTCTATTGATTTTCTCTCTTTTTTTATAAATCTTGGACTTTAAACTTGTATGATAAATGAGAGAGGTCCAAATTTTTTTTTTTTTGGCGAATTTATTCGATGAAGAATGGGAAATGGCAAAATATTAGGGGACTGGTAAGTATTAGTATGGTGACCATATTTTGATCATTAGATAGGAAATTGCAATTGCCAACTCCGAATTTCTAAGATGGCTTACCAAAACTACTCTCGATTTATTACAGTTTTAAAGATAAAAATTTATACATTTTCTTAATTAAGGATAATTTTAATAATCTATTTTGAAATTCTGGACATTGTAAAAAAAATTCGTGGATATTACAGTTCCCATTAGATATCTTGTTTCATTCTGATGCTCATGATTTCAAGCCACCTAGAACATACAAACACGACAGAAATACGTGTCATATCCATATTTATGTATCCTTATTGTGTCGTGTCCGGCGAAACATAGGAAGCAATCTTTAGCAATAGGGGTCCGCACCTTAATATAAACTGATGCTACCTCTGTCCATAACTTTTGATTGGATAGTTAATCATAAGGTCTTAAAGTCCCGACAGAACTCTGTAGGTCTACTAGCTAACAACAGTATATAATAACCTGTCATCTCCGCACGGAGGAATATAGTATGAAATACTGATAAACTCAATCACAATCTAGAAGGAAGAATCATGACACGAAAACTAGGTAGATATAATCACAAGTGCAAAATCCAGCTCAACAGAGAGAAAGAGTCACAGAGTAATATGGTTATACAATCCCAAAATATAATATCATAACATAAGTAGCAAGCTGGAGACAAGGTCCAGTCCAAAATATCTACTATAACTAAACTAAGCTAGAGGCTCGTCGGGCGGGGCTAAGCCCTGCTGAACCAAGGTCTCCAAGTCTAAGCCCACTACGTCAACCGGACCGTAGTAGGTACAACAATCCTCCTCATCAGCATCTGTAATATTTTGTCAACATATCCAGTCAGGATGGAACGAGTACAATCAACTAACAGCAGTTCACAAGATATGACAAAAGCTATAAGACTGTAAATAGAGAGTATATACAAAAAATTATGGAATGTACATGTGAGTATCATGGCAAGGTAAGCTATAAATCTAGAGCTAGAACAAGAAAAGTAAAACTGATCATGGCATGTACAAGAATCAAGAATCATCTATCTAGGTGTGTGAGTACTAGCTACAATATGTGGCCGGCTTGGGTCTGCACAGGGTCATGAGCTAGCCAATCATACGTGTGGTGTAGGATTGGCATTCACAAGGTTTACAAGAATAAACAAGGTGGATATTGACCACACATCTACACTAGTACTCTCCGCTCTCGACTGGTAGAGTGGATCCAAACAAGACACGTTACGACACGAGATTCTAAGAGAAGGGAGCAAGTCTCCTCGTGAATCGGTGTCCATATACTGCACAAGAACTACAAGGGGGCTTGCACAAGACATACCAAGATAACGAGAAATATCATCTCATGTCGGGATCCATGAATACCAAATCCGTGTGACCAATGTGTCGAGAACAAGCATATCTACATTAATTACATGAATTATAACAATTATCGTAAATTAGAAAAGTTATCAGAGAATGTACTCGTTTGTGATGTGATGGATAAGTCGACTGAGTCCAAGAATAGTGCCTCGAGGACCTATAGATGAAATACTGTATCAATATATTTGTTTGGAAGTGAAATTAAGTCATACTGAGTCAAACTGGGTCAAGACACGCCAAACTAAGTCAAACTAGGTCAAACAAGATCAAACTAGATCATACAGGGTCAATCTAAGTCATACCAGGCCTAACAAAGTCAAACTAGGTCAATGCAAGTCAAACAAGGTTGATTTAAGTCAACGGTTGACTTACAGTTGACTTTTGGTCAACTGGTCAACTCTGGTCAACCCTAGGTCAACTCTATGTCAACTTTAGGTGAAATTTGACTAACATTGACTAACAGTTGACTTTGGGTCAACTGGTCAAGTTTGGTCAAGTTCTAGTCAATTTTTAGGCCACGGTTGACTTTTAGTCAAAATAGTCAACCGTGGTCAACCAAAGTCAAAACTAGTCCAAGTCCACTATTCCTAACCATTACTAACCATAATATCCTAATTATAGCTATATCTTAAGGTATTAAACCCATATGTTGTGAAATGGGTATTATCCTAACATGCCCTGTTTACCCTTTCTACTATAACACTAAGGCCAAGTAGCTTTTCCTTAGGAGTTTCACTCTCGGCTTCCTAGGATAGTAGGATACTTGTCACGCCCCGCTCCCGTAGGAGCGATCGTCCTCGTTAAGACGTGATGCCGCCCGGGCCTATGTTGCGCCCGTGCAAGGCTATGTCCTGAAACGGCCGATTTGAGCTAGGCCACAGATTCGCACAGAGTGTCCCCATTTGTAGCGAAAAGTAAATGAACACAAATTGAAAGCGAATTCAAACTCTTTATTGACATTCAAGAAGTTTACAAGCGGCGCTAGGCCGAGTTTACAAGTCTCTCAAGCTCTCTCTCTCTCTGAAACATAAAAGGCGTGCCAAGTGGCTTACAACATAGAATGATTCGTGGCGATGTTCTGATACATTATGTCATGTATATGGTGCTCTAGCTCCTTGCAACGCTCCAAGGCTCCAGAGATAGCTCCGCGCCTTAGCACGTTCGAGGAAAGCTCCACACCCGACGACGTCTCCTGCTTCCTGCAAGCAATCTGTGGGGTTATTAGTAAATTGTTATGCACCGGTGGGGAAGCTAGCTCGCCCACAATGATATCATTACCAAACACGTTCTATTTACTTTTGTGCACCGTCTATCATTCATTGTCTTTCTAATCTTGCCTTAGGGTCAGTTTCATGGCATATTTCATGACCTATCTCGTGTTACCGATTTCGATGTGTTGCATGAAAATACATGCACGACTTACCCATACTTACCGTCCGGCCTTCCCTGTCCAAAGTAAACCAAGTTAGTCAACAATTCATATAAACTTTCAATGTCAAGTGCGTGTCCCGGCCTCAGGTCCTAGCGCGACGTAGGCGTGTTTTCTAACTCAATTTCATGAAGTACTCTTTATCCTTTGGTGTGTTACATTTCAAGCATGTTCAGAAGGTGCTTCATTTAGTTAACTTAGACTACTTTGTTTCAATGCAAGGACTTGCACGTGGATTGCCACAAGCAAAGTCCACTTAATCTATATGCACCGGTCGCTGGCATCACAAGCCATTTTGGACCCTTTCTGCCATGGTATTTCACAGCTATTCAGAGCGCGCGGCTGGTACACGTTGATAGTGTCTTGAAATACTCCTGCACTTACGTCTCCTGGGTGGCCAAGCCCACACCCAGGCAGCCCGTAAGCCCCCTTGATTTCTGTCCGGGCCGGCTACGATCCTCCCTTTGATCGTGCCGCAGAAATCCCTTATATCTCCCACCTCCCGTATACGAGGGGATTGTCCACGACCATTTCGTATTATTTGTCATTTTAACTTAACGGCTGTTTCTGAGCCGTAGGCTAACCCTTAGCCTTAATGCGTTATCGACCAGGTTGGTGTCCGTGCAGCGCGGGTAGCGAGCCCCGTTGCACGTGCCCGTCATACCTGTCGCTAACCATTCCTTTCTTTCTTATCTTTTATTCATTCATTCTTTTCTTTCTTTCACTTGTCCGTTCGTTCATTGATTCATTCACGCATTCATTCATTCTTT
>JANAVB010011394.1:917902-994146 GCA_029216955.1 Iris pallida
AAGATGGCTTACCAAAACTACTCTCGATTTATTACAGTTTTTAAAGATAAAAAATGTATACATTTTCTTATAAATTAAGGATAATTTTAATAATCTATTTTGAAATTCTGGACATTGTAAAAAAATTCGTGGATATTACAGTTCTGGACGAAAAGTGTCATATTCGGTCCGATAACATCCGACCTGATAATGAAATAATTAAAGGATCTGACTTTAGCTCTGCAAGCAGGATGTAAATTATCATGTATCATTCTCAGTCTGATGGTTCTGAAGTTATTTTAATGATATGTTGAACTTCTAGTGGATATTCCTTCTAGTGACATGTTAAACTTCGGTTCTTATTGTTTGCTATGCTTATTAGCCAAACTGATTTGTATGCAACCTTTCAAAATTTTGTTTCGAAATGCAATGTTGTTAGCTAGTTATAGATTCCACACAGTCATCTGCTTTCTCTACCTCACATTCGAAGCTCATGTAGTATCCAGTCACAACAATGTTAATCTGCATTGTGATTTGAAGCAAATTTTAGGTATCAGCCGGAACTGATATGAAACTTCCAAAAACATGGATGTCTGGGATTATGTTCTTATTGGTTCGGATATTATCCGATATCCGTTAAAATAATCGGTAACGAATACGGTATGCCAAAACTTTCATCCGATCGAATATCAGATGATGATCAGATGTATCCATTAGCTACGGTTCGGATGTGATAATGTCAATATTCGACGGATAAGCTACCATTGATAGGCCTACTGTCATTAGCATTATTATTGATTTGCAAACTATGTTTCTTTTTGCATATGGAAGATGAACACAAAAGCTGACACAAAATGTGCATTGAATAGACTCCTTTATAGTCATATGAACAAACTAGGTGGCTTAGACATGTGCAACACATATCAACATAAACTCGAGTAGGAAGGAACGATGATATAGTAGCTAATAGAGCTACTATGATTAGAGGTTGCCTAGACAAATATGATTTAAAAATTTAAACGTAGATATGTTCTTTGTTAGTAGATATGTTCTTTGTTAGTGTTACGGAGGACATGATCTTTAATAGTTCACCCCACACATATACACAATTATATAGGTCAACCCGAGGCACTCATAACTTAGGTCGGACTGAATTTGATTCTAAAAATATTTTAAGAATATTTATGGTTTTTTTGGAACCAAATTTTTTTATAAACAGAAATTAGTTCATCCATATTTACCACAATAATTTTATTCCTTTCTTTTAACATTCTTTCAATCAATCATGTATACAACTTTTAAAACAAAAAATCATAAATATGAATTAGTTCATCAAATTAGCTACTTTATGGAGAGAAGTGAAAAAAATCGCAAGAGTTCAAAAAATTAAATTTTAGAGGCTTCAACTTGATCGATCACCACCAAACTACAACAATTCTACATTGGACTTTTAAAACACCAAGTTAAAATTTAAATATTCTTTTAATATTTATATTATATTATATAAGTAGTTCATTTTAATATTTTAGACTGGTTAGTTTTTTAATTGCAAATTTCTAAAGAAAAATATAATATAGATTCTAATGCTAACCAATATTTTGATATTCTTTCCAATCATCCTTACAATGTTTATAATAATTTTAATAATTATTATTATGCTAATCTTTGGAAAAGGAACAACCATCGGCACAAATGTCACATCCCGTAGATGTATTAATAGTTGTATTTCAACTAGAATTATTTTACTAAATTAATAAATTATATGTCACAAATGACCAATGAGAGAAGTCTTAGGTTCCAATACACAAAAAATCAATACCTAGATTTACAAAATACAATAAAAAATGAACAAAAATGGAGGCACGAGAAACTTTAAAAAAGATAGAATGAAAGTTATGGTAAGTAGGGATGAGCATATCACGGTTGGAAACCGAAAACCGAGCCGAAATATGACAATCGGTTCGACTTCTCGGTTATAGGTTCGCTTTTCGGTTTGAAAACTTTGAAATATCGATTCGGTTTTCGATTCTTGGTCCGAGTAACCGAACCAAAAATCGATTTAGATTCAATAATTTACCAAACTAATGTTTTCGTTAATCCTATCTAAGCACACTCTCCTTCCATTCTTTTTTGGCACTTGTCGCTGCTTTTCCTCTCGACCCTCATATATACTATTTTTTTTCATTATTTGTAATTGTAATAATTCATAAATGCAACAATGTCAATTTTTTCATTATTTTGAAGATTTGTTAATTAAATTTTCTCATTTGCTAAAATGTGAAGGTCGATCCATTGACCGATGAAACCGAACCGACCAAAAATTGAACCGAATTAATTTGGATCGATTTTGTTCAAATTTTTTTTTTTAAAACAGTTCGGTTTTGAGAAATACGATTATTTCGATTTTCTTTTGTAATAGTATTCTTTCTTAAATAGTATTCTTTCTTTATTTCTATTAATTGTTTTTGTAAAAGTATTATTTCTTAAATAGCCAAAGACCCAAAGTCCAAGCCCATACTTATTTTTTTTAATACAACAGGACCGCGCATCTGAACCCATCCAGGTCTAGTTCGGACCGGCTTAGACCGGAAGATTTTGGACTTTAGTCCGGCCCAAATCGGCCCGCTTCTCAAGACCGGGGTTGGACCGGCCGGCCCAGATCCGGTCAACTTTCGGCCCTGGTGGGCCTGGTCCGACTCGACCCAATTAACACCTCTGGCTAGAGCTAGCTAGTACATAGAACATGGAAAACAAACACAAATTCTCTAAACTAATTCCTACCAGGAGTTAGAAAAAATGAAGAAGAGGGGTGTAGGTACAATGGGATGGGGTGCCATTGGACTCTACTGGCAATTAGGGTTCTTGCCAGGACCACCATAGTAGAAGAAGTTGCCCCAGTCATCACTGTGCCCATTCTGCACATTGTAGCAGTTGGACTGCTCCGTGAAGGCGCCGATCCCTTTCGGCGCCCTGAGGTTGTTGGACCCGTCCACCACCTGTACGTTCCTGAAGTAGCTCGACTTGCCGAACCCTTCCTCGGGGAAGCGCCCGCTGCCCATCTGGGTGGAGGTGTGCTCCCCGCCGGGCCACGAGTTCACGACTTCCCCTCCCCACTCTATCATCGAGGCGCTGTCCGCCAAGTACGAGAACAGGAAGGCGGGCCAGTAGCCCAGCACGTAGCCGTTCCCGAACTGCATCCACCAGTTGCCCTCCTTTGGATCCTGCATTGGTTGTTCCGGTATAGATATGTTGGTATTAGATTGTCCTGAGCTATGTTGAACGGACACGGATAAATGGTGTCTGTATCCGTGTCCGTATTCGTGTAACATAGATGACTATATTGTACCTATCTGAAAATACTTCGATCATGTATCCATGTCGTGTCCTTATCTATATTCATGTCCGTATTCGTGCAACATGGTAAGTTGGGAGATGGGGTAAACGGTGGCTCCAACGTATAGAAAGGTTGGTATCGATCGTCCTTTAGCATGTGAGCTATGTTGAACGGACGTGGAAAAATGGTGTATGTATCCGTGTCCGTATTCGTGTAACATGGGTGACTATATTGTACTTATCTGAAAATACTTCGATCATGTATCCGTGTCGTGTCCTTATCCATATCCATGTCCGTATTCGTGCAACATGGTACGTGAGTCTTGATCTTACCTTCCACACAAGAATATTGATGTCGTATTAGGAGGCACCATAGCCGGAGATGGGGTAAACGGTGGCTCTAACGTATAGAAAGGTTGGTATAGATTGTCCTTTAGCATGTGAGCTATGTTGATCGGACACGAAAAAATGGTGTCTGTATCCGTGTCCGTATTCGTGTAACATAGGTGACTATATTTGTACCTATCTGAAAATACCTGATCATGTATCCGTGTCGTGTCCTTATCTCGTGCAACATGGTACGTGAGTCTTGATCTTACCTTCCACACGAGAATATTGATGTCGTATTGGGAGGCACCATAGCCGGAGATGGGGTAAATGGTAGGTCCAACATATTGAAAGGTTGGTATAGATTGTCCTTTAGCATGTGAGCTATGTTGGTGTCTGTATCCGTGTCCGTATTCGTGTAACATAGACGACTACATTGTACCTATCTGAAAATACCTGATCCTGTACTTGTGCTGTGTCCTTATCCGTATCCGTGTCCGTATTCATGCAACATGGCATGCGAGTCTTGTTCTTACCTTCCATACAAGAATGTCGATGTCGTATTGGGAGGCACCATAGCCGGAGATGGGGTAAATGGTGGCTCCCATGGCTATCTCGCTGCTAATCTGAATGAACCCCGAGCAAAGCAGGTTGTAGCATCCCGTTGCTTGGTAGGCGTCACTCTGTAATTTATCCCATAAAGAGAAGAAAAAAAAGGTATAGAAATCGATTAAGCATCTTATATAAACATTCGAAGAATGTCTGTTCTTGATAATCCAGAATATATCTATGAACTCAACAAGAGGGGTAACCGAAAAAGAAAGAAAGGATATGAACTTACAGTCCAGTAAGTGAACAGTCTTGTATTGTTATCCCCATAAAGATCTGGACTGACCTATTTTTCCACAGCAAAAGGAGTAAAAATCAAGAACTTGTCGATACCAAGTAACAGACACGACGCCACTACAGTTCAAGAAGGAACTTGTCGATACCAAATAACAGACACGACACCCCTACAGTTCAAGAGACATACCAGCCAGCCTGCTTCGATGCTATTGAGGTCCTGCCCGAAGGAGCCCCCGAGAACCCAGAGCTGGGAGAGGCTGAACTCATTCGGCTGCTGAATCCTGGGTTCCCACACGTTCATGGTTGCCTTTGCTCCGTAGTACTTGTCCCCCTCTACATAAGCAATCGCATGCTACTCAAAGAAGACCCACAAACAATCACAAAAAGGCAAATAAGAAAAGGGTGATGAAAAAACAAGAAGACAATGTCAAGCCAAGTGAAATCTTACACTAAAACATCTTATTAATGCCCTTTAAAATACTAATTTTCCAAAATTTTCTGGTTATATGTAATATACCTTTTTTTTTTTTTTTTGCATATTACCCTTGTTTTGAGAATATGCACACTTCTGTAACGCCATCTCCAATGGGGGTTTCTATTTCCCCTATTTATATGGGAAACATCATTTTTAGAAAAAAAAACTTCTTCCAATAGTGTTTTCTATCCCAATTTTCTATACAAATTTTCATCCTTCTTGGCTATGTGGCGCTAATGTAGGATGAAGAATTTCTACGATGATTTTTACATGTAGAAACTCTCATAGAAAATTTTCATCTTAATAGTCCACTTTCATACTAAATCATAAAATTCTCCATTTAATATTCTGTATCTTAATTCTCCATTTAAAATTCTCTATCGTAATATTAGGCAACGACACTTGGGAAAGAAATTGAGAACCATTGGAGTTTTTTGTGTGTACAATTTCTATGTAGAAACTCTGCCAACTATAGTAGACATTTCCTTATAGTACAATGTCAAATAGGATAGAAACTCAATTTTAGAAATCCCTATTAGAGATAGCCTAATGGAGTTCAGGGCCCCAGGGTCGGCTCATCCTTTAAGCAAAAGAAGCGGTTGCCTAGGGCCCCACTTTTTAGGGGCCCCGTAAATATCAGATATTATTATAGATAAATATGTAATAAAGTATCCGGTTGAAAAAGAAAACAGTCATAAATTTTAAAATGTAATTAATATTATCAAAATTTGGAAGAAAAAAATAATAATCGTTATCAACGCCTCTTCGTCTCCTCCGTCCAATAGTGATTTGCTCTCTTAAGCTTTTCTCTGACTTTCTCTTTATATATATATATATATATATATATATATATATATATATATATATATATAAACTATCATAATCTCTCTCTCTCTCTCTCTCTCTCTCTCCCCGTTCAATATCATACACCTGTCACTCGCAAGTGCAAGGGCAAAAGATTTGGATTTTTTTTCTTCTTCTGTGAATATGTGATTATGGGTATTAGGATTCAGGTACGACAAAAAATTATCATGCATTTTTTTTATAATTTGATTCATTTCATTAACCTAAGATCTTAATTTTTATTATACAAGAAGCCACACAAATAATCTTCACTTTTGTCACTTTTTTGTTGCTACCCTGTGTAACGTTCATAACGATACATTGTCGATCCCAAACCCGGATCAAGGATAAGGATTTGTAAATAAATTAATATAATAAAATTATATAATTTAATCATGTTTAATTTTTTTTTAAAAGGCCCCTTCTTTGAACTTTTGCCTAGGTCCTCCAAATGGCTTGAGACGGCAGGGTTTAATCATCAGCGAAAAACTAATTATGTTTATCAAGGGTTTGAGGTTGAACTCCACTATGAGTTTCTAAATAGTTAAGACGATTAAGAAGTATCGACTGTCGACATAAGTATCATCAATTCACTTCACCGTCGACAATGATAAACATGTTACATAATCATATCAATGATATTTTGAGATACTTTTTCTATCTACTACTACTATAGATTATAATCTAATACATTTTTGTTATGTGTAGTGTGCCTAAAAAGTTGATAACTTAGATTGAGAGAATTTACTCTACATTTCTCTAGAGCTATGACAATCTCACTAAATATCACTCCCTATCTTCGAAGAGGATGTCTCCCCTACTGAGGAGGTAGGAGGACTGGGCATCAAAATACTTGTCATCATTCAAAAGAAAGATATTCGATGAGCTTGAACCATTCCGTCTCATATGCCGTCTACTCTTAGGCCTTGTTTGATTCGCGGAATGGAAGGGAAACGAACTCAATTCCTTGGCATTTCATTTCCTTTGGAAAATTACAATTCACATTGATTTTTCTTTCCGATGTTGGAAAATGTCAAGGAAATTTGAAAGGAAAGTGAATGCTTCAATGTGGGAAAGTGATTCCTTGCTTGAATGGATGGAATCGTTTTCCCCCCTAATTTTCCTTCCATTGGGAATCACTTTCCTTTCCTCCTCAATTTCTTTGGCACCCAAACATAGCAAAGTAATCACTTTCATTTTCCAATCTGTTGAGAGTCAATAAGGGACCTTTAGTCCCACATCGGAATATGTAGTATGTAGAGGAGCTAGACTCCCTATAAGTAGTGAAGTAGTCCATCAATAAAATTATTAGAACTATTATTTTCTACATGGTATCAGAGCCATAACTCTCTCTCTCTCCCTCTCTCCACAAAACAAAATTTTTTTTCCTTCTTTCCCCAGCCGCCGAACCGCTCGAGCAACTTCCCCCCACGACCCTACGCTGCCCCATCGCTGCCTCCCACCGGCTGCCCTCCCCCCTACTCGCTGTCCCGCCGACCTCCAGAACCCTCCCGCCCCCTGCCTGAAACATCCCGCCCCACCCCCTAACCCTAGCAACCCGCCGCCCCAGCCCCCCCCCCTGCCTGCGACCCCAGCCGCCCCTCCCTACAGCATACCCTCCCGCTCGCCCCCCCCCCCCTCTCCAGCCGCTCCCTACAGCAGACCCCAGCCGCTCGCCCCCCCCCCCCCCCCTCTCCAGGACCTAACGCCCCATCTCCTTCCCCTCCAGGACCCTAACCCTAAACCTAACCCTAGCCGCCAGGGCCTACCGCCCCCCCCCCCCCTCTTGCCATGTTAACCCTAACCCTAGCCCTAGAAGCCCCATCCAATCCCTAACCCTAACCCTAGCCGTCCACACAAAAAAAAAAAAAAAGAACAATAAAAAAAAAACAAAAAAAAACGGCGTCTTTCGAAGACAAGTCGAGATGTCAAATTCTTTATTTGCACCGACTATGTTCCTAGATTGCGCCGTTTGGAACTAACACATGTTTATGTTGTTATTCCTCTTTCACATCAGGATCTATACAGAGACTGATCATGTCTTCTCTGGTGTCCTAACGTGGTCACTTTACATGCGCACGCCGGTGCTGGCCAAGTTAGTAGCGCATTCGTAAAGTCTGTGACGTCGAAGAAGACGACGCCGAAGAAGACGACGAAGTTGGAGAAGTTGCCGACTCAACCGTCCAAGAAGCCGACGAAGACGACGAATCGGGTTCACAGTTGACGAATCCATGGATTCGATCAGTGGCAAACTGACGGCTGACGAGATGAAGGCCTTGGTTGAAGATATCTTGTCAAAAAGATTAACCGAGGTAACCCCACGTGTGATCCATACTGATGTGGATCCGTCCCCTTACAAAATGGGAAAATTGGAGAAGCTGGAGACGAAGTTGGAAGGTACATCCAACTACTTGAAGTGGTCGCGACAGGCGATGCGGACACTGAAGGGACGTGGCTTGGTTGGCTATGTCACTGGACAAGCCAAGGCACCAGCCGATCACTCCGCCAAGGAGTTTGCTGTTTGGGAGATTGTCAACAACGTCGTGGCTGGGTGGTTGACTGCCTCTTTAACCGACCAGGTGTCGGGCAATGTTGAGGCTATGGAGGCTGCTGCTGATATATGGCAAACTCTAAAAGATATGTACTCCGGCTCCGGCAACCCTATGCGAGTCTTCCAACTGCAAGATGAACTCGATAGGGTGGCCCAAGACGACCGTACTATCTCTGAGTATGCGGCTTTGTTAAAGAAGTACTGGTCTGATCTAGATCATTATGATCCCCTTGGGATGGAAGATGCACAAGTCGAACCGACATTCGCGAAATACTTTCAGACGTTCCTGGCTTATATTTTCCGTCAGCGGATGATGAAATTCCTGAAGGGTCTACACCCTGTATTTGAGCAGCGACGAAATATCCTCCTATCCCAACCTACGCTTCCAACCTTGGAAGAAGCTATCGCTGTTATGACTCAGGAAGAAGCTCGACTGAAGTTGATGCCCAACAAGAACTCCTCCCAGGGGGAGCAAGCCGCGGTTGAGAAGTCTGTCCTTGCTGCCTTCAATCAACCTCCATCTATGGGTAGTGTTTGCCACAATTGTGGTGACTCTGGACATTACATCCGTTTTTGTCCAAAACCGTTGCGCAATCAGTATACTGATCGAGGACGGGGTCGTGGAGGCCGTCGTGGTGGTCGAGGAGGATATGCTGGTAGAAGGGGTGGACACAAAGCAAATCTGGCGGAGGAAGGGGGAGAGAAACAACTGGCTGAAATAACCCCGCTTGAGCGGGAGTTCCTTGAGAAGTTACGAGGCACAAAGCTGGGTTCCGCCGACAGTCCTGGGGCGTCTTCAACCTCGGGAGATCACATCACTTGCTTTGCCGATGATTCTGCACGTGCTCTTGCATCTATCCATCAGCCAGGATGGATTATGGACTCTAGGGCATCTCGCCATGTCACGGGGTCCCGTGATGCGTTTCAGGGATATACTCACCTACCATTGCCGGAGAGTATTCAGACCGCTGATGGTACATCCAAACCTGTAGTGGGTATAGGCTCTGTCGCATGCACCCCTTCCATCACTCTAACCAATGTCTTACATGTTCCATCTTTTCCTGTCAATCTTTTATCCATTAGTGTCATTATACTTGATCTTAACTGTACTGTTTCCTTTGACATTCCTAAGGTAACTTTTCAGGAGAAGGGGACAGGAAGACGACTTGGGACTGGCACATGGCATAAGGGACTGTGGTATTTAGACATGACTGGACTGGACAACGCATTGGCATCCTTGGTAGCAGCCGCACCACCAGAAGCTTCCTGTCGCAGTGTTGAAGCCGACTTGCTACTCCACCACCAGCGTGTCGGTCATTCCTCTTTTCCAGTTATTAGTCGAATGTATCCGTCCTTATATCAAAGGGCTGATAAAGAGAAGTTATTTTGTGATGCTTGTGAGTTGGGAAAACATACCAGAAGCTCGTATGTAAGCTCGGGTATTAGGAGTTCAGCTGCTTTTGACATGATACATTCGGACGTATGGGACCCTTGTCCTACAACCGGAATTAACGGTTTTCGATGGTTCGTCACCTTCATTGACTGTTATACCCGCGTGACATGGGTCTACCTTCTGAAGAATAAAAGTGACGTCCTTGAGGCTTTTCGGGACTTTCATCGCCGGATGGAAACACAATATGGCGCTAAAATTAAGTGTTTCCGGTCTGACAATGGGACGGAGTATACTAATAAGCAGGTTGCTGAGTATTTTTTTCCCCATGGAATACTACATCAAACTTCATGTGCTTATACTCCGGCACAAAATGGTGTGGCTGAACGAAAAAAACAGACACATGCTGGAAGTCGCACGGACGATGATGCTGGCTATGAATGTCCCGAAACACTTACGAGGGCAGGCTATATTGAATGCCTCTTATCTCATCAACAGAATGCCATCTCAAGTATTGGACTGGAAGACACCATTGGAAATGCTTACTGGGACAACTACATACACTGTTCCACCAAAAGTTTTTGGATGTGTGTACTTTGTCCAAGATCATCGGCCAGGCGTTGGCAAATTGGATCCTAGGGCAGTTAAATGTGTCTTTGTTGGTTACACGGCTACGCAGAAGGGATATGCCTGTTGGAGTCCAGTGGAGAGGAAGATGTTTGTCAGCATGGATGTTACTTTCAGGGAACTTGAACCATACTATGGTTCGGATGAAGGTTCAGCGTTTGGTGACACACCTAACACAGATGGTGTTCGATGTGAGGGGGAGATAATTAGCCCAAATGTGGTTGTCGGATCGGTTCCGTGTCCGGTTGTAGATAACTGGACGAAAGGGGGAGAGCACAGTGATTCAGATACAGAGAATGAAGAAGACGATACATATGTTACGCAGGGGGAGCAGCCGACAAGGGAAAAGGAGCTCCAAGTCTACAGAAGGAGACAACAGAAGTCCAGTACTGTGCCTATGCCGTGCCCTGTGCCTACTGTACCAAGTCCCTCGTCTACTCCTGCTCCAACTCCTGAAGATGTTGCCCCCGCACTGAATCACTCGGATTCTGATGCGGATCTCTCCGACTCGGATGGTATGATCTCTCCACCACCTATTGCTCCCTTAAGGAGATCTTCTCGCATCAATGCGGGTAAGGCTCCTGCTCGTTTTGATGATTACGAACATGACATTGCCAACTTCTTGTCTTATTCTAACATTTCTTCGAATTATCGAGCCTTCATTGCATCGTTAGACTCTACTTCGTTGTCCAAGTGTTGGCAGGAAGCAAAGAAAGATCCAAGATGGAAAGCTGCAATGATGGAAGAACTTGGGGCACTGGAGAAAAATAAGACATGGGAGTTGGTTCCATTACCCAAAGGGAAGAAAGCTGTGGGATGCAAATGGGTGTACACAGTGAAAGAGACGCCAGAAGGAAAAGTAGAGCGGTACAAGGCGAGGTTGGTTGCAAAAGGATTCACACAGTCATATGGAATAGACTATGATGAGACATTTGCCCCCGTAGCAAAAATGAGCACCGTAAGAACTCTGGTCTCCATTGCAGCGAACTATGGGTGAAAACTGTACCAGCTAGATGTAAAGAATGTCTTTCTTCATGGGGACCTACAAGAAGAAGTATACATGGAACTTCCGCCTGGGTGCTATGCGACGGAATCAAACGGAGGGACGTCGCAAGGAAAAGTGTGTAAACTGAGGAAGTCACTATACGGGCTCAAGCAATCTCCTCGAGCCTGGTTTGACAGATTCAGAAAGGCTGTTACAGGCATGGGATACCGTCAAACAAATGCAGATCATACGGTCTTCCTCCAGCATGCAAGAGACCACATCACTATACTCGCTGTATATGTGGATGATATAGTGATCACAGGTGATGATGAAGTCGAGATCACTAAGCTGAAGTCCAAACTCGCGAAGGAGTTTGAAGTGAATGATTTAGGAGCGATGAGGTACTTTCTAGGTATCGAGGTGTGTAAAGGTGAACAAGGAATTGTTCTCTCACAGAGAAAGTACACACTAGATCTGTTGAAGGAAACAGGGATGCTGGGATGCAAAGCAGCGGTCACTCCAATTGACCAGAAGTGCAAGTTGGGAGCAGAGGCAGGAGAGCCCGTTGATCGTGAAAGATATCAAAGATTTGTAGGGAGATTGATTTATCTGGGACACACTCGTCCTGATATCTCATTCGCGGTGAGTGTAGTGAGTCGCTACATGCATGATCCAAGAAAGGGTCATATGGAAGCAGTATTTCAGATCTTGAGGTATCTGAAAGGAACGCCGGGAAAGGGGCTATGGTTCAAGAAGAATGGACGCATAGAAGTTGAGGGATATTGTGATGCAGACTGGGCGAGCTGCATAGACGACAGAAGGTCTACCACGGAATACTGTGTTTTTGTAGGAGGAAACCTGGTCTCATGGCGAAGCAAGAAACAGTCTGTGGTAGCACGTTCAACAGCTGAAGCAGAATACAGAGCAATGGCTCTGGGAGTGTCAGAGTTGTTGTGGGTAAAAGCGTTGCTGACAGAGTTAAAGTTAGACAAAGGAGCACCATTACGTCTTCTGAGCGATAGTCAAGCTGCAATAAGTATAGCTAACAATCCCGTTCAGCACGACAGAACGAAGCACATCGAGATTGATCGATTCTTCATCAAGGAAAAGCTGGAACAAGGGATACTGAAGATTGACCATGTCCGCTCAGAAGAACAAGTTGCAGACTGTCTGACTAAGGGTCTTAGTTCATTAAGTCTGTCGAAGCTATGTAACAAGATGGGGATGATCAATATCTATCGCCCATCTTGAGGGGGAGTGTTGAGAGTCAATAAGGGACCTTTAGTCCCACATCGGAATATGTAGTATGTAGAGGAGCTAGACTCCCTATAAGTAGTGAAGTAGTTCATCAATAAAATTATTAGAACTATTATTTTCTACACAATCCGATGATTCTGCGAACCAAACGAGGCCTTAGTGCGCTAAAGCTTTTTTTCTCGCAGCGGTGACCAACACGAGCTACGACAATCTCGTACTATATTTACCAAGATAAAAAAGTTTCGCATATACTTAGAGCAAAGGATGTGCCTTATTTGTTGAGAGAAACTTTGATACAGTAGGGATATCAAAGTTTTGATACCCCCTATGTATGACATGTGGGCCCTCTCAAAATTTATGTGTATATATATATATGTGTACACGTTTTATAAAGCAAGTGGGGCCCACATGTCATACATAGGGAGTATCAAAACTTTGATACCCCCTACTGTATCAAAGTTTTTTCCTTAATTGTTTCACCTGATGGCCACTCTGGTCGACAAGGTCAGGGTCTGCAGACTTCGGGCGAGGGACCGCCCCGTGCCTCTTCCTTCCGAACCTCTTCACCGAGCTCGCTCTGAGGACGTCGCCCCCCTTGGTCCTCCTTATCGGCACGGTGCCCTCCGGGCACCTCCCGTTGAGATGCCACATTTGGGAAACAGTACTAGTCATGCCGCCTCTTCTCGATGCCGTCTTGCCGCCGTCGAATAGGCCTTCGGGGTGGTAAGAAGGCCTCAACTGTTTTCACAAGGAAGAAAATGTAACCTAATTTTTGTTACGGATGACCGCATTTTGCCGAACACACGTATCGGACACGGACACGGACACGGACACAGAAGAATAGGTACCTGCGGCGTGTGGTTCTTGAGGAGCGGGTGATCAAATGCGGGCTGGTGCGAGAGGCGGACGCAGTCTATGACATCCCCATCTGGACTCTGTTGAAGCAAATGATAAATTTCACGGGGTTGTTTCTGCAAGAATGCAACTGTAGAGAAAAAAAAAATTGCAAGAATGGAACCCTTTCAAAAAAAAAAAAGCCATTTTTTTAAAAAAATATGGGAATTAAAACTGGGACTCTGACACGAGTATATACATTTACAAGACCATACGACCTGGTCGAAAGAATCGAACTTTCCTTCAGAAACCCCCTAAAGTTCCAAACTTTTTTCACAGAGTGGGGACCAAACAGGAAAGGAGTGGAAGAATGGCGTGCAAATTAAGAATTGCATGGGAGAGGGGGCTAAAATGGAGAGAGAGAGAGAGAGAGAGAGAGAGAGAGAGAGAGAGAGAGATGGGATTTTTATTGGGTTTTCGACCTGGATGGTTTTGGCGGCGGGCTTGTTGAGCCGCTTCAGGTGCTTCCGCACCTCCAGCCGCTGCTTCAGAGTCCCGGCGGCGGCGCACGATAAGAAGAGGACGACGAGCATTGCCGTTGCCACGCTGCGGCGCACGTCCATGGTCTCCTCTCTCCAAACGAAGGTGAGAACTACTCTCTCTCTCTCTCTATATATATATATATATGGAATGAACGATTACAGAATGCTATTTGCTAACGTGCGCCGCCTCCCTTGAGCTCAGTCTCTTCCTCTTCTTCCTTCCTTTTTTATGGGGGAAAAATTTTATTCCGTGCAGGGGCTTTATGCATACAAGTCCCTGGAATATATCTTGTTTGCTTAATAGGTCCCCAACATTAACAATTGTTAACTTGAATAATCAAGTTTAATACTTTTTCTTGACATTTTTGCCCCCAACTCCCTAGTCCATCCTTTTCGAGAAATTATTGTATGGACCCCACGTAGTGCAACAGACTCCTTTCCAACCGTTGGATTGTCTATAAATGTGTCTTTGCGCACATATCCATAATAATCCAACGGCTGACATGAAAAGGATGTACTGTGTCCGGCACACCCAATATTTTTTTCACTTTTCCATCAATTAATAAGGAATAGGAAAAGGAAGGTGAGGGAGATAAGAAGTAAGAACAATTAATATTATGTTTATAATAATTAACCAAACAATAGATTGATTTTTGGTTGGGTTATTTACACTAACTACCCCTATATTTTTGGTTTATAACACGGGGTACCCCTACTTTTAAACTATTTACACTGACCACCCCTACTTTTTTGGTTTATTACACGGGGTACCCCTATTTTAAGATAAAAATAAAAATTTATAACACTAACTACCCCTATTTTTATTTTATTTTTCTAAATGGAGGGTGGTCAGTGTAATTTTTTGAAATCAGGGGTACTCCTTGTTATAAACCAAAAACATACGGGTGGTTGGTGTAAATAACCCTTTTTGGTTAGAAGGAGGGGATTTAGGCTTGGTTTGTGGTGGTTGTTACTTTTTAAAAACTGTCTCAAATGATGCTTTGATAACATATGGAAGGCCGTTGTCAAAAATCTTCTGATAAAAATATATTACTAAACAGTCTTGAAATTTTTTTCTAGAAAATAAAATTAGAACCCATACCTTAATTCGAAAAGAAATAACAAATTTGGGAATTACTAGGAGCACTACAAAATGTGATAGGGACTATCACATGTTAGGAGGGGACAACATACTTAAGACGAGAAATTGTTAGGGGACAATACACAAACACAACTCTCTTCTTTCCTCTTCCTCTAATTACTTTGTTCTTCCTTTTTCCTCTTCTTCTTGCAATCCTAATCAAATATGTCATACATTAAGACTCATTCACAAGTAAGATAAATCTCTATCATTTGAAATAGGTTTTGCAGGTTCTAGGATTTTTCAAATATAGGGGTGATAACATACCAATTGTTAGGTTTTTCTTTCTTTCTTTTCTTGTTGATTCTAGATTTCATGTTTAAGTAAGCTACAATCCAAATTGGGACTAATTTTGAAATTACGATCCCGTTATTGGGGGTTCGAAGCTTCAGAAATCAAAACAGCCATGTTGGAGACAACACAAGACTGTCATTTGGCTGTCCTAAAAATGCTTATGTATCATGACAGTCAAAATTTTGGTAGTACTAACAATAGTTATGATGCCCTCTAACATAAAATGGTATAATAACTACTAGTATATATATTGTCACGCCCCGCTCCCGTAGGAGCGATCGTCCTCGCTAAGGCGTGATGCCGCACGAGCCTAGATTGCGCTCGTGCAAGGCGGGTTCCATAACGGCCGATTTCAGCGGCTACGACGGGGTCGTCGCACAGAAGTCCCGTGCAGAGACATTGAATATATTGCAGCGGAATTTAAAGAACACATGAACACAAGTATTTCAAAGAAAGCTCTTTTATTGATATTGAATTCAAGGATTACATTGTGGACGCAAGGCCAATTACAAGTCTCTCAAGTCTTACTTTTCTCTCATTTTACAAGTCACTCTGCTCTCTCTCATCTCTCGATACAATACTTGATTCCAGCGGAAGCTTCGGAAGGCGATGTCCATACATTACGTCCTGTATAAGTCTTCAGATCACGCGACCGCACGCTTCGACAACTCAACTCAATCCAAGGGCATACCCGCGGATCTGCCGCTATGCCGACTCATCTATATGATTTGGTCACTGACTCCCAGAGCCATAGTGGACTCCTTTTTGCTGAGTATAGGATGGACCTTCTTTGGGTAGCTAGCCCTATTCTGCGTCCACCGAATACATTGCCCCAGGCGCAGCTTGGCTCCCAGAGCCTTTATGTTTCCTTAGGCCGCAATCGGTCCCGTGGCGCCACAGGTTGCCGATTCGGGGAAACTCTACCTTGTCGACAAGTTGTCCATGACCATGCAAGACCGACTCAAACTGACGTCTCACATAGTCATTCACTTCTGGTGTTACCATCTCTTTTAGTGCCATTCCTCTCTTTTAGTGCCATTTCTCACATCTGAGATCTTGCCTCGACGACCCGTAGTCGCGAGCATTGTTCTTTCTTGCCTCAACGACCCAGTCGTGAGCATTTCTTTCTTTCTTCATTTCTTTTAACTCAAGACAACAACTTATTTAGACACTTTCCAAAACTCAACTAATCGATCGTGGCCCGTGCCTTTAAAAACTCTAGGATCGTGCAAACGTGCCTCGACTCGATTTCCGCTCTACGCGGCGCTATCGCCCAAGCCATACTTTATATGACGGGCCGTGGGATCGTGGGACTATTTAAGTTGACAACCGCAGAATAAGCGGGACAACACTTGGAACGACTTAGGTCGATCGGCATAACTTTTGCCTAACTTACTCAAGCCTACACTTATCGAGCAAAGGCTGCGCCGAGCCTTGCTCCGAGGGAATGTGCCGTGCACGTACTCATCTTTGGACGACCAAGTCATTTGGGTGCTTAGGCTTACGCCAGCAGTCATGCGACGCAACTTAACTCTTGGGCAAGCCAGGGCTATGCCAAGCCCTGGACGATAGGACCGTGCATGCTTTAACAAGCATTCACGCAGGCGACGCCTATGACTTAGGCTATTTCATAACTTTGTGTCGAAGACCAACTTTCCTTCTCCCAAGCCACGGGACGAAGGACCGAGTGTCATTTTCAAAGCACGCCGTGCACCAACTCTAAGCCGACCGTGGGACATTTTCCATGTTCTATAACTCATTTTGACCCATCGGGATTATTCCCTTAGCTATGTGGATTCATCTCTTTTATTATTAAGCCTACTTGTGCAAGTTGAAAACACGATTTATTATGTGAAGGCAAAGATGAGGCAAGTTCACCGAAACTACCCCACCTGAGCGATGTCTTCAAACGGCAGTTGCAAGGCCAAGTCCGAACGCCGTTGGCATTTCGATTCCTCCGATTGACTGAGCGGGACGGGGCACTACAACATACACCACTCAGAACAAGTCTCGTCCTCGAGACTTACTGAGTACTTACTTAATGACTTATCACTTTACTCAACATTCAAGAACTCTCGCATACGCTACGCCTATGCGTTTCCTCAATCCGAGCCACGCTCGCGCTACCCTCAATCTTTTCTTCGAATCTCTATTTCAAAATCCTCAACACTTTTCCATTCCTCAAGTCTCACTTGATTCAACGTATCACTTGGTTGGATCGTGCACATATTCCAGGCGTCCCCAAAATACATGCATTTCAGCCAAGCCTTGTGATAGCGAATCCGACATCACCACTCGAGTCGGATCGTGCACGTATTCAAGCGTCCTTGATATACATGCATGTCAACCGAGCTTGCGAGTGGTGCCTCCACAAATCCTACCACTTCACACTCGGACGTCTGCCTAACCGCTAGGCTATGTCTTTTCGTCAGTATTGGAATCATAGTTCCCAAACAACAATATCAACACTGACCCCATCCTAAGGTCAAACCAAGTTGATAGTACAGGTTTTTCTACCCAAGCTCGCATCACTCCGATTTCTAAACATCGAGCATCGATTTCCTATGCACATCCCAACATTCGTCGTACGGGGTCCGAGTCATTCGGTAAAGCCATCCTACAACAACTCGCGTTCGACCAAATTCTCCGACGTATCAGTATCGCTCGTTCAACAAACCATTTCGCATAGTCTATCTTTTCGAACACGTCCGACATAATCTGCCTTTACAAATCCTTCCAAGTCAAGCACGTTACTACGTAATTCGCCGCTAAACTATAATCCACATTTTACATTTCCGAAGTCGTCTATTCCAATTCACGAAACCGATCACAAGGTCGTCTAGCTTAACAACGTGTTGCGCCCCGATCTCACGCGAGTCAGATTAACCGCGGTGGGCATGAATCACCATGCACGCTCCCGCGAGATAGTCATTCTCATCGGGACGTAACTCTTGTTTTGTGTCTAGACTAATTCATTCTCGATGCGCGGATTGGACCTACTCAATCCTCAAGTTCATTTCATTCATCGATCACAAGTCAAAACATCCTCGAATCTTCATTCGCATCAAACCGACAAGTCGAGACAATCAAAGTTGTCGCGTCCTGATTTTTCGAGTTCGATCATTCCCGCAACATGAATCACCATGTCAGCGCTCACGCAGAACGATCGCCCCAAATTCTGACGCAACGCATGTGCGAGGCTAGAGTTGCGCTCGCGCAAGACAAGATCGTCGACGTTGTGGCCATCCGCATAACCATCAAGACACGATCACTTTTATCCAACATTCATCTCAATCAAAATCCAAAACATAGCATCCAATCGAACAATAACACTTGCACGATCGTCTTTCGCTGAGTTAGAGTACCCCCGAGTTATCGCATAGCGATCTTTGATACGCCTCAATACCATCGACGATATGCGTAACCTGACGATCTTCCTTTGCAACCAAATTCTGAGTCGTGCGAATGGTGCTATCGTCCGACTGGATAATTTCCTCGACATTCATAACACCAATTCCGATCATTTTCCCTCGAATCATTTACAATATCAATTTCCTCCAACCAATTTCACGTATTCCTTATCCGTCCATCTTAAGTCATTGACCAACTTATTTTCCTCAATTCGCATCGTTCGACATCCCTGAGCCTATCGCATACACCACTCAGGAATGAAGTTATTCAACCAATCCTCAACTTATTATTTGATTCAAAATCGACTTCTTCAATCCCGTTCGAACCATACCTCAAAACCCAAGCACGCTCATCTATATCGCACCGACGACATCGTCGCTCGATAGCACCCCTATCGATACTCATCTTACTTTACTCAATCGAGTTCAACTCATTCTAGCTCGACGCTATTCAATTCCCGCACTCGACTTTTCTAAGGTCGACGCAACTTTGGTGTATATGCCCAGCCCGACTTAGCCAACCGTGCTTACGCAAACCATCTTTTGTTTCTTATCCAAAAACTGTTCTCCTATGTTTTGCAAAATAGTTAGACTTATTGTATAGACATCCCGTGGAACAATTGAGAGAGAGCGCACCAACGATATCAACTTGCGGAAGCGACAGAGTTTGCGGAAACAACGAGTTAAAGAATTCAATCGGTTATCCAAGGACGTAAAGCCGTGCTCTGATACCACTATGTCACGCCCCGCTCCCGTAGGAGCGATCGTCCTCGCTAAGGCGTGATGCCGCACGAGCCTAGATTGCGCTCGTGCAAGGCGGGTTCCATAACGGCCGATTTCAGCGGCTACGACGGGGTCGTCGCACAGAAGTCCCGTGCAGAGACATTGAATATATTGCAGCGGAATTTAAAGAACACATGAACACAAGTATTTCAAAGAAAGCTCTTTTATTGATATTGAATTCAAGGATTACATTGTGGACGCAAGGCCAATTACAAGTCTCTCAAGTCTTACTTTTCTCTCATTTTACAAGTCACTCTGCTCTCTCTCATCTCTCGATACAATACTTGATTCCAGCGGAAGCTTCGGAAGGCGATGTCCATACATTACGTCCTGTATAAGTCTTCAGATCACGCGACCGCACGCTTCGACAACTCAACTCAATCCAAGGGCATACCCGCGGATCTGCCGCTATGCCGACTCATCTATATGATTTGGTCACTGACTGTAGTGCCCCGTCCCGCTCAGTCAATCGGAGGAATCGAAACGCCGACGGCGTTCGGACTTGGCCTTGCGACGGCCGTTTGAAGACATCGCTCAGGTGGGGTAGTTTCGGTGAACTCTCCTCATCTTTGCCTTCACATAATAAACCGTGTTTTCAACTTGCACAAGTTAGGCTGAATAATAAAAGCTACGCATCCACATAGCTAAGGGAATAATCCCGACGGTTTGAATCGAGTTAGAACATGGAAAACGTCCCACGGTCGGCTTAGAGTTGTTGCACGACGTGCTTTGAAAATGACACTCGGTCCTTCGTCCCGTGGCTTGGGAGAAGGAAGTTGGTTGAGTAGGCAAGTTATGATCGCAGCGTAAGTCATAGGCGTCGCCCGCATAAATGCTTCATAAGCATGCACGGTCTCATCGTCCAAGGCTTGGCATAGCCCTGGCTTGCCCAAGAGTTAAGTTGCGTCGCATGACTGCTGGCGTAAGTCTAAGCACCCTAATGGCTTGGTCGTCCAAAGTGAGTACGTGTACGGCACGTTCCCTCGAAGCAAGGCTCGACACAGCCTTTGCCCGTTAAGTTGTAGGCTGAGTAAGTTAGGCAAAGTTATGCCGATCGACCTAAGTTATTCCAAGTGCTGTCCCGCTCATTCTGCGGTTGACAGGTTAAATAGTCCCACGATCCCAAGGTCCGTCATATAAAGTATGACTTGGGCGATAACGTCACGTAGAACAGAAGTCGGATTGAGGCACGATGGCACTGTCCTAGTGTTTTAAGGCACGGGCCACGGTTGATTTATTAAGTTTGGAGAAAGGGACAAGAGAGGATTATGCTCGCGACTACAGGTCGGCGAGGCCTCGCGACTATAGGTCGTCGAGGCGGTTTCAGAAGAAAGAAGGATGCCCGCGTCTATAGGTCGTCGTGGCGGACTCAGATTTGGAAAGTGTCGATCGCGTCTTGCATGGTCATTGGACAACTTGTCGACAAAGTGAGTTTCCCCGCACGGTAAACCCGAGGCCTCGGAACCGCTGCGGGCATTGGGAAACATGCAACTTGTCGACAGGGTGAAAGTTCCCCCGCACGGCAAGCCCGAGGCCACGGGACCGTTGCGGGCATTGGGGAACAAAAGATAAACTGTGCTTTGCACGGGTTAGGCGGGGACTTGCAGCGGGGCTAGCTACCTTACGCTGAAAGGGACGCCCGTCTAATAAAAGGAAAGAGAAGTCCACGATGGCTCTGGGAGCCAGTGACCAAGTTCATATAGATGTCGGCAGATAGCGGCTAACCGCGTGTATGCCTTTGGAATTGTGTTGGGTTGAATATGTATGTAGTATGCAGTAAGGAAGTCACAATGCCTGGGTGAAGTGCATGAGTTAGACTTGAACTATTGTGAGTTAAGTCAAGAAGGGCCGTAGGGCAGTTTTCTTGAAGTTACGTAAGTTATTGGGCATGGCCTCGAAATATGAGGTACGGCCGCGTTGTCACAACACAAGTGTAGGCGAGACTAAGCGAGGAGGCACTGCCTCGGTAATATTGAAGCACGAATCGAGTATGGCATGACCGAGTCATTACGTCCCAGAGTGTGGTACAAAATATAAGTATAAGTCGGTACGTCGACAATACAAGCAAGGAATTGGAGTCCTTCGTGTAGTTGCGTCTCTGATTTTAGCCGTAGGGCGAATACGACTTGATAGGTTAACGTTGATGGCACGAGGAGTAGTCTAGAGGCAAAGAATGAGTTAACATTGACATTACAAGCACGGGATGGTTCTGATACACAAGTTGCGCTAAGGCGCCGGTCCTAAAACTGATCCTAAGGCAAGACTAGAAAGACAATCGAAAGGGATTTAAGCTGCACAAAGTAAATGAACGTGTAGGTTTTGTATGGGTGGGCGAGAAGCTCACTCCACCAGTACAGTGGTACTGACACCCACACAGTGTTTCATGTGCAGGCACAGGTAGAAGCTCGTGGCGCGGAGCTCGCTTGGATGCGTCGAGGCACGGAGTTCCTTGGCGAGTCGAAGCGTGCGGCCGTATGGATTGAAGACTTATACAGGACATAATGTATGGACATCGCCTTCCGAAGCTTCCGCTGGATCAAGACTTGAAATTGAGAGATGAGAGAGAGCTGAGTGAACTTGTAATATGTGAGAAGAGTGGACTTGAGTGATTGTAATATTGGCCTTGCGGCCCCAATGTAACCTTTGTTTCAATATCAATAAAGAGTTTCTTTGAAATACTTCTGTTCATGTGTTCTTTAAATTCCGCTGCAATATATTCAATGTCTCTGCACGGGACTTCTGTGCGACGACCCCGTCGCAGCCGCTGAAATCGGCCGTTATGGAACCCGCCTTGCACGAGCGCAATCTAGGCTCGTGCGGCATCACGCCTTAGCGAGGACGATCGCTCCTACGGGAGCGGGGCGTGACATAGTGGTATCAGAGCACGGCTTTACGTCCTTGGACCGTCGATTGAATTCTTTAACTCCGTTGTTCCGCAAACTCTGAATTGTGCTTCCGCAAGTTGTTATCATTGGTGTGCTCTCTCTCAAATGTTCCTCGGCATGTCCATACAATAAGTCTAAATATTTTCGAAAGCTCGTACAAGCGTTCAGTCTAACGCATCGGTAGGCCGTTGCCAAATGCGTTGATAGGGCCTTTGTGCCGAACGTTGCAAACTTGACTCGATAGGAAATATGTGCTAATGTTAGCAAAGTCGCACGTGTGCCCGAATAGTCCTACGTTAACCTTAAGCAAGTCGCGTGCATGCCTAATTAGTCCAACGTTGACCCTAGCAATTGAGCGTGCAAACTCGGAATGTAGTCCGCACAGGATGGCTATGCACACGGCCTTTTGGCTAAGTTGTGTTGCGAATCGCGCACCTCGACCTTTTGGTGCAAATGAGTCGCGAGCGATATCAAGTATCGCTTGGTTGGGAACGGAGATACACTTAGAGTGTCTATCGATAGGAACGCTATCGGACTAACGCTTAGGCGTATACGGAAGATTGATTTGGATTTCGAGGAAATAGCGCGAACGACTTAGTGTGTGCGTCGATACGACACGAGCGACTACGCTAGCGATTCGTCGAACGAATCTGAAGGATGTCTTAGCGAAAGACGCGAATGTGATTGAGGACTAGATCTTATGGCTTGAATCCGAGTGGTGTATGCGATAGGTTCGGAGAAGAATAAAAATGAGTGTCGACGACTAGTCGAGTGGCTCGAATCCGAGTGGTGTATAGTTCGTCTTGGAAATTGTTCGAGTGAGTATTGAGGATTACGAGTATGTCGGCGAGGCGATGCGATCGCGCAAAGCCTTAGAACGCGTCACGCTTAGTTGATCGTGACTTCGTGTGTCCCGAACGAGATGTCGTTCGGACAACTTGTGAATGGGTAACGCGTGTTAGAAATGATACGGAACGATGGATGAAAATAAATGGTTTTGATCGAGGAAACTTAGAGGAACGCGCGTGCGATGTCGAATTGATGCAAATGAAATATGACTAGAGTTTGGAATAACGATCTTGAAACGAGCTTTGAGGAAAAGCGACTGAACTTGATCTTGAGTATCGGAAGAAATTGAGGAATATCCAACTCGGACAACAGCATCAACGCACGACTCGAAATTGTTTGCAAAGGAAGATCGTCAGGTTACGCATATCGTCGATGGTATTGAGGCGTATCAAAGATCGATATGCGATAACTCGGGGGTACTCTGACTCGACAAAGGACGATCGTGCAAGTGTTATGGTTCGGTTGGATGCTATGCTTAGGATTTTGATCGAGATGAATGTTGGATGAAAATGATTATGTTTTGATGGTTACGCGGATAACCACAACGTCGACATTCTTGTCTTGCGCGAGCACAACTTTAGCCTCGCACATGCGTTGCGTCAGATTTGAGGCGATCGTTCCACATGAGCGCTGACATGGTGATTCATGTCGCGGGAACAATCGGACTCGGAAGATCAGGACGCGGCAACTTTGATTGTCTCGACTTGTCGGTTTGATGAGAAGGAAGACTCGAGGATGTTTTGACTTGTGATCGATGAATGAAATGAACTTGGGGATTGAGTAGGTCCAATCCGCGCATCGAGAATGAATTAGTCTAGACACAAAACAAGAGTTACGTCCCGATGAGAATGACTATCTCGCGGGAGCGTGCATGGTGATTCATGCCCACCGCGGTTAATCTGACTCGCGTGAGATCGGGGCGCAACACGTTGTTAAGCTAGACGACCTTGTGATCGGTTTCGTGAATTGGAATAGACGACTTCGGAAATGTAAAATATGGATTATGGTTTAGCGGCAAATTACGTAGTAACGTGCTTGAATTGGAAGGATTTGATAGACAGAAATTGGTCGAACGCGAGTTGTTGTAGGATGGCTTTACCGAATTACTCGGACCCCGTACGACGAATGTTGGGATGTGCGTAGGAAATCGATGCTCGATGTTTAGAAATCGGAGTGATGCGAGCTTGGGTAGAAAACTCGTACTATCAACTTGGTTTGACCTTAGGATGGGGTCAGTGTTGATATTGTTGTTTGGGAACTATGATTCCAATACTGACGAATGACTTTAGCCAAAAGACATAGCCTAGCGAATAGGCGGACGTCCCGGCGCAAAGCGATAGAAGTTATGGTGGCACCACTCGCGAGCTCGGTTGAGATGCATGTATATCAGGGACGCTTGAATACGTGCACGAATCCGACTCGAGTGGCGATGGCGGATTCTCTATCACAAGGCTTGGCTGAAATGCATGTATTTTGGGGACGCCTAGAATATGTGCACGATCCAACCAAGTGATATGTTGAATCAAGTGAGACTTGAGGAATGGAAAAGTGTTGAGGATTTTGAAATAGAGATTCGAAGAAAAGATTGAGGGTAGTGCGAGCGTGGCTCGGATTGAGGAAACGCATAGGCGTAGTGTATGCGAGATGTTCTAGAAAGGCAAGTAAAGTGGTAAGTCAATAAGTAAGTACTCAGTAAGTCTCGAGGACGAGACTTGTTCTGAGTGGTGTATGTTGTAGTGCCCCGTCCCGCTCAGTCAATCGGAGGAATCGAAACGCCGACGGCGTTCGGACTTGGCCTTGCGACGGCCGTTTGAAGACATCGCTCAGGTGGGGTAGTTTCGGTGAACTCTCCTCATCTTTGCCTTCACATAATAAACCGTGTTTTCAACTTGCACAAGTTAGGCTGAATAATAAAAGCTACGCATCCACATAGCTAAGGGAATAATCCCGACGGTTTGAATCGAGTTAGAACATGGAAAACGTCCCACGGTCGGCTTAGAGTTGTTGCACGACGTGCTTTGAAAATGACACTCGGTCCTTCGTCCCGTGGCTTGGGAGAAGGAAGTTGGTTGAGTAGGCAAGTTATGATCGCAGCGTAAGTCATAGGCGTCGCCCGCATAAATGCTTCATAAGCATGCACGGTCTCATCGTCCAAGGCTTGGCATAGCCCTGGCTTGCCCAAGAGTTAAGTTGCGTCGCATGACTGCTGGCGTAAGTCTAAGCACCCTAATGGCTTGGTCGTCCAAAGTGAGTACGTGTACGGCACGTTCCCTCGAAGCAAGGCTCGACACAGCCTTTGCCCGTTAAGTTGTAGGCTGAGTAAGTTAGGCAAAGTTATGCCGATCGACCTAAGTTATTCCAAGTGCTGTCCCGCTCATTCTGCGGTTGACAGGTTAAATAGTCCCACGATCCCAAGGCCCGTCATATAAAGTATGACTTGGGCGATAACGTCACGTAGAACAGAAGTCGGATTGAGGCACGATGGCACTGTCCTAGTGTTTTAAGGCACGGGCCACGGTTGATTTATTAAGTTTGGAGAAAGGGACAAGAGAGGATTATGCTCGCGACTACAGGTCGGCGAGGCCTCGCGACTATAGGTCGTCGAGGCGGTTTCAGAAGAAAGAAGGATGCCCGCGTCTATAGGTCGTCGTGGCGGACTCAGATTTGGAAAGTGTCGATCGCGTCTTGCATGGTCATTGGACAACTTGTCGACAAAGTGAGTTTCCCCGCACGGTAAACCCGAGGCCTCGGAACCGCTGCGGGCATTGGGAAACATGCAACTTGTCGACAGGGTGAAAGTTCCCCCGCACGGCAAGCCCGAGGCCACGGGACCGTTGCGGGCATTGGGGAACAAAAGATAAACTGTGCTTTGCACGGGTTAGGCGGGGACTTGCAGCGGGGCTAGCTACCTTACGCTGAAAGGGACGCCCGTCTAATAAAAGGAAAGAGAAGTCCACGATGGCTCTGGGAGCCAGTGACCAAGTTCATATAGATGTCGGCAGATAGCGGCTAACCGCGTGTATGCCTTTGGAATTGTGTTGGGTTGAATATGTATGTAGTATGCAGTAAGGAAGTCACAATGCCTGGGTGAAGTGCATGAGTTAGACTTGAACTATTGTGAGTTAAGTCAAGAAGGGCCGTAGGGCAGTTTTCTTGAAGTTACGTAAGTTATTGGGCATGGCCTCGAAATATGAGGTACGGCCGCGTTGTCACAACACAAGTGTAGGCGAGACTAAGCGAGGAGGCACTGCCTCGGTAATATTGAAGCACGAATCGAGTATGGCATGACCGAGTCATTACGTCCCAGAGTGTGGTACAAAATATAAGTATAAGTCGGTACGTCGACAATACAAGCAAGGAATTGGAGTCCTTCGTGTAGTTGCGTCTCTGATTTTAGCCGTAGGGCGAATACGACTTGATAGGTTAACGTTGATGGCACGAGGAGTAGTCTAGAGGCAAAGAATGAGTTAACATTGACATTACAAGCACGGGATGGTTCTGATACACAAGTTGCGCTAAGGCGCCGGTCCTAAAACTGATCCTAAGGCAAGACTAGAAAGACAATCGAAAGGGATTTAAGCTGCACAAAGTAAATGAACGTGTAGGTTTTGTATGGGTGGGCGAGAAGCTCACTCCACCAGTACAGTGGTACTGACACCCACACAGTGTTTCATGTGCAGGCACAGGTAGAAGCTCGTGGCGCGGAGCTCGCTTGGATGCGTCGAGGCACGGAGTTCCTTGGCGAGTCGAAGCGTGCGGCCGTATGGATTGAAGACTTATACAGGACATAATGTATGGACATCGCCTTCCGAAGCTTCCGCTGGATCAAGACTTGAAATTGAGAGATGAGAGAGAGCTGAGTGAACTTGTAATATGTGAGAAGAGTGGACTTGAGTGATTGTAATATTGGCCTTGCGGCCCCAATGTAACCTTTGTTTCAATATCAATAAAGAGTTTCTTTGAAATACTTCTGTTCATGTGTTCTTTAAATTCCGCTGCAATATATTCAATGTCTCTGCACGGGACTTCTGTGCGACGACCCCGTCGCAGCCGCTGAAATCGGCCGTTATGGAACCCGCCTTGCACGAGCGCAATCTAGGCTCGTGCGGCATCACGCCTTAGCGAGGACGATCGCTCCTACGGGAGCGGGGCGTGACACTGACTCCCAGAGCCATAGTGGACTCCTTTTTGCTGAGTATAGGATGGACCTTCTTTGGGTAGCTAGCCCTATTCTGCGTCCACCGAATACATTGCCCCAGGCGCAGCTTGGCTCCCAGAGCCTTTATGTTTCCTTAGGCCGCAATCGGTCCCGTGGCGCCACAGGTTGCCGATTCGGGGAAACTCTACCTTGTCGACAAGTTGTCCATGACCATGCAAGACCGACTCAAACTGACGTCTCACATAGTCATTCACTTCTGGTGTTACCATCTCTTTTAGTGCCATTCCTCTCTTTTAGTGCCATTTCTCACATCTGAGATCTTGCCTCGACGACTCGTAGTCGCGAGCATTGTTCTTTCTTGCCTCAACGACCCAGTCGTGAGCATTTCTTTCTTTCTTCATTTCTTTTAACTCAAGACAACAACTTATTTAGACACTTTCCAAAACTCAACTAATCGATCGTGGCCCGTGCCTTTAAAAACTCTAGGATCGTGCAAACGTGCCTCGACTCGATTTCCGCTCTACGCGGCGCTATCGCCCAAGCCATACTTTATATGACGGGCCGTGGGATCGTGGGACTATTTAAGTTGACAACCGCAGAATAAGCGGGACAACACTTGGAACGACTTAGGTCGATCGGCATAACTTTTGCCTAACTTACTCAAGCCTACACTTATCGAGCAAAGGCTGCGCCGAGCCTTGCTCCGAGGGAATGTGCCGTGCACGTACTCATCTTTGGACGACCAAGTCATTTGGGTGCTTAGGCTTACGCCAGCAGTCATGCGACGCAACTTAACTCTTGGGCAAGCCAGGGCTATGCCAAGCCCTGGACGATAGGACCGTGCATGCTTTAACAAGCATTCACGCAGGCGACGCCTATGACTTAGGCTATTTCATAACTTTGTGTCGAAGACCAACTTTCCTTCTCCCAAGCCACGGGACGAAGGACCGAGTGTCATTTTCAAAGCACGCCGTGCACCAACTCTAAGCCGACCGTGGGACATTTTCCATGTTCTATAACTCATTTTGACCCATCGGGATTATTCCCTTAGCTATGTGGATTCATCTCTTTTATTATTAAGCCTACTTGTGCAAGTTGAAAACACGATTTATTATGTGAAGGCAAAGATGAGGCAAGTTCACCGAAACTACCCCACCTGAGCGATGTCTTCAAACGACAGTTGCAAGGCCAAGTCCGAACGCCGTTGGCATTTCGATTCCTCCGATTGACTGAGCGGGACGGGGCACTACATATATCCACGTGCCTTGTACGTATTTCATAACACTTGGGAAGACCAAACAATAGCCTACTTAATTATTTTCTTTTTTTATACGTAATTACATAACTATCCATATTAATTTTAATTAGTAAATGTAGATGAGGATATTTTTGAAAAAAAAAAAATTTCACAGTGAAACCTAATTTTTTCATTATATAGTAATATAGATAAAAAAAAATATTTTTTGAACAATTTGGTAATATCCCCTACGGTGCTGCTATTTGGACCGCCGCGGAAGTGGCCCGCAGCCATTCGGCACGTCGACATTGGCCCCTCCGGCCTAGCGTGGGCCCGCGTTAGCAGAGAGGATAATGACTGGCCGTCACGTGGATGCAGGTCAGTGCGACCAGTCCCACGGACGGTCAAAATAGACACTTTCGGTAACCCCTATCATAGTTTGACTGGACTGTCACTGCGTGTGTGTACGAACAACTTTTTGTCACGTGCGCATTTGGCACGTGCGAGGAACGCCTTGGATTGGGATAATTTTATTCTCAACGCTGAGCCATGGATGTCAGTGAATAAAATTAAAATAACGAGCAAGACGTTGTTCTTTGTTTTGAACAAAATTAAAATAAATTTGTTTCCTTGTACTTTGCTAGTTTGATTAGATTTTCCAAGCATTGTTCTGGGAATATATGTATGCTAACGTTCTCCTATGGAAGACCACTTTGACTACTCGGTAAGCTTAATCATGGTCTAATATTAAGTTGGTAACACAGAAATATAATAACAACAAATGTTTGTCTCTCTTGAATATCCTAACCTTCCACTTGAATACTCCACAGAAACCAAAAAGTGCCGATTCAGGAATATCTCGTGCATCATGTTCGTGTCCGACACGTACGTAACACACGTTACCAGTTTTTTTTGGAGTTATGTATGGTCGACGCAATTTGAAAATTGATTTCATCAATCTCTCTTTTGTACCTTGATCCCAAGAAAGATATAGGGTCTGCATTATTCGCTTTCGGACCGAAATTCGAATAAGTGATTCGATTTGGTTTACAATTTTTTTTTTTCAATTTCGATTTTAAAAATATTAAATTATTTTATTAGGTTTCGGTCAAAAATCGAAAATCGAAAATCGAATAAAATTTATACAATTATGTAGAAATTCTCTATTTTATGCATATTTTATGGTTAAAAATATGTATATTTTGAAAACGTCAATTCTGTTTATGTGTGTTTAAAGTCAACTTTGACAATTTAATAACTAGTCCAAATTTGAAATACAACAAATGTATGTATAAATATTATATATTTAATATAATTTAACCACAATTTTAACTTTGGACCCAAGTCACCCAACCCATAACCAAACAAACCAAACTGGATATCGGTTGGTTTGGTTTCTGTTATGGCTAATTTCGGTTCGATTTCGATTTTTGAATTTTAGAAGTTATACATCTGGTTCTAATAATTTTTGATCAGTTGAAACCGAACTCGCGGAAACAACACAAATATTTCAAAGTATACTAAAACACGTCAAGAGAGACAGACGACGTATCTGAGTCATTATTTTCGTATCGTGTCTTAAATTCGTGTCTCATCTTATTTTCGTGTCCGTAGGACCGTAGAAAAGCCTTATTATTATTATTATTATTATTATTATTATTATTATTAATATTAATATTATTATTATTATTATTATTATTATGGGAAAATTTATGAAATGTCCAAAAATTTAAAAAGTTTTATGAAAAATCCACCGTAAAAGAAACTTTCATCGTGTGTCCAGAATTAGCAAAAAATATATAAAGAGGGTTCCGAATGACCTTTTTGTCCTTCCTTCTAATTTATTGAAAACACCCACGAAACTACTCTTAAAAAAAATGTTTCGATACTTCATCTTCTTCCATACGCTGCTCACTTTCGAATCTAGGTTTTCTCCTCAAAAATCTTCAAAAACTCGTTGGAAAATTTCGGAAAGACCGAGAGAAACGGCAAAAGTGCTAGAACGGAGGTCAAAACATCATTCTTTTGCGATTCTAGAAATTTTGGAAGGCCGTCCAACGAAAAAATGGTTACTTTCAGGCTCCTCAAAGATACGCTTGTTTTGGGACAAACGGGGCCTCGTTTCGACCTCCCAGTCAAAAGTTATGGCCCTTCAAAGTTTTAACTGACCATAAAATACAGGAGAATGGCCATTCTCCGTGTTAGAACACGAAAAATGTTAATTTCGCATGAGGGTGGCCATTTTCCGTGTTAGTAACACGGAGAATGTCATTCTCCGTCTTAATTTACACGGAGAATAGTCATTCTCTGTGTTAGTAACACGGAGAATGACATTCTCCGTCTTAATTTACACGGAGAATGGCCATTCTCCGTGCAAAATTACACGGAGAATGGTCATTCTCCGTCTTAATTTACACGGAGAATGGCCATTCTCCGTGTAATTTAGCACGGAGAATGGTCATTACAGTGTTAAAACGCAGGAGAATGGCCATTCTCCGTATTAGAAACACGGAGAATGTCATTCTCCGTGTTAAATAAAACGGAGAATGCCATTTTTCGTGTTAAATAAAACGGAGAATGGCCATTCTCCGTGTAATTTAGCACGGAGAATGGTCATTCCAGTGTTAAAATGCAGGAGAATGGCCATTCTCCGTGTTAGAAATACGGAGAATGCCATTCTCCGTGTAAATTAACACGGAGAATGTCATTCTCCGTGTCAAATAAAACGGAGAATGACATTCTCCGTGTTAATTTACATGGAGAATGGTTATTCCCAGTGTTAAAACGTAGGAGAATGGCCATTCTCCGTGTAATTTACTACGGAGAATGACATTCTCCGTTTCTAAATTACACGGAGAATGGCCATTCTCCGTGTACTTGATGGATCTTAGCTATTCTTCGTACTAAAATGACGGAGAATGGTCATTCTCCGTGGTGGAGAATGGTCATTCTCCGTGGTTTTAACACGGAGAATATATTTTTTTAGAAAAATTTTGTCAGGAATAAAGAGTTTCGTTCTTCTTTCAAAACGATGATAATTCTTATGGAAAAGAAGAAGAAAGATCTTCTCTCCACAATTGACCTAATCGTCGAAAAACTTCAAATGTCTCCACGATGAAGATGATGATGACGAGCGATGATCTGAGTTCGAATGAAGAAAAGCACACCGAACTACGAACGATATTTGCGATCTCTGCTGAAGATGAGAGCAATGGAATTCAGATTTCTCGTGAAGAAGAAGAAGACGAAAATCGCAATCCAGATCTGAGTTTTTTGAATTCAAATAGATATAGATGACCAATTCGCACGGAGGGGTAGTTTCGGTATTATAAAAATAGCAGTTTCCAGCAGGTGACATCTAAAAGGAAATCTTGAAATATTTAACGTGAAAATACTTAATTCTGGGTATTTCATAAAACTCATCCAGCGGGTGGACATTTCATAAAAGTCCACACCGAAATTGAATTTCTCAGCAATTTCCAGTATTATTATTATTATTATTTTCCAACTAGAAAAGCCTTATTATTGATAACTTTATATGGAGCCTGTGTGTTGCGCACGATGACAATGATATCAAAACCTTTAAAAGGAAGTCAAGGTTACAACAAAAACATAATGATTGAGGAAGAGCCATGTCCTAATGAGAGAACGCATGCATGAACTGAAGAATTTTCTCTCTTTCAAATTTGGTACCGGTCCTTTCATGCCTCTACATCTGACTGAGATTTGCCATTGTGTCCCTCTGAAAGCAAAAGCTAATTAAATTGAGCCCACCTCCGACCTTCCTTTGGCTGCAAAAGTTCACATGGGAGGTCCTCAAGTTCTTCCTCATGCGATATTAAAATAGCAGGGTGACGGTGAACCTGGCCAGTGCGATGCGGGGCAGCCACAACGTCGGAGGACTGACAAAAAACGACCACGATCTGAGGTGGCGTGAGTCAGAATGGGACGTCCGTGCATGAAAACTCAACTGCTAGGACGCCGCGCGGACGGTCGATCGAGGACCGACACCATTCTACTACGGGCATAAACGACTGCCGACCACGCGGCCCGTCGTGCGCATAGAACGGGTGGTTCGGCGGCATCGGCTGTCGTAGGCGTCGTGAAGACGTCGGGGACGCCTTCGACGTCGTGGGCGAAGCAAGACGTTGAGTTGCGGGCGTCGAAAGACGTCGGCCGTCTCGTGGAGCTCAGGAGCGCGCGGAGTGCGCGAGAAGTGCGTGTGAGGCGATGACGACAAAGCCAGTGCAGACAAAATCCGCACGAAAAGTCCGAAATGGTATGACGACCGGCTAAAATTCGTGTGCGGAAAGACACGATTTAACTCAGCCCGTACGTGCTGGAAAGAAAAAAGATATTAAAATAGTAGTCCTTTAAAGTATCCAAGAACAGTTGATGTGTGATTAAATGGATCCAAGAATAAGTCCGACAAGACCTGCTTAGAACAACCCTCTACTTCTAGCGTGACCTACAGGAGGTCGGAGTTGCAGGTGATCCTCCAGGATCAGTCCACAACAAGAGTTAAGTAGTAACCAAAATAAGCTCCGGCTCGAATAATCCAACCCTCCGGACCGTCCCTTAATGGATCACAAGAACAATTGAATGTGAATAATAATTGGACCGCGACAAGTATGCTTGGCTGTCAATCATTCATGTACCACTTAGGGCCTGTTTGGTTGCTCGAAAGGATCTCTCCTATTATTACTCACTTCAGGATTAGGATTGGCAAGAGATCTATCGATTAACTAATTGTACCTGCTAATGGTTCATCTATCAATTCTTGACAACAGTAGGACACACACACACAATTCTGGTGCCAATGCTAAATCTGCACAAGCACAATGTAAATTGCTAGGAAGTTTTTTTTTTTTTTTTTTGTTTGAGATGCCCGACGTAATCCACGAAACTTTGTGCACGTTGCGTTGCATGCCAGTTGGGCCAACTGCGCACGTCTCCTCCGCGGTTTGATTCCAAGACCGTCCGTGTAACCAAGGAGGTTATAACTCTTATCACTGACCACAAGGCCGGATGAGTTCGGTCTAGGAAGATATCCAATCTAATTGACTTCTTCTCATGAGAAGAGTTGTAACTTATAAGTATACAATGCGAAAATAGATCGACCAATCGAGAAAATCCCAAAAAAAAATGAATTCATCAGAGGAAAGTCCTGACAAAGCCCTAATATAGATCAGAATAGCCAAACAAAACCCTCTTGACTGTATGAATGAACTCAACAGCAAACTTACATGACCTTATTTATGTATGGCTTCATGGTATGAAACCATAGTTCGCACTATCGGCCGATACCGATACAGTTTGACATGTCCCGATCCGATACCGACCGATACCCAATACTGACCGATACCCCCCATTGGGGGTCTATTTTCCGATCAATTCGACAAAAAAATTAAACGAAAAAGACAAACCAGCAAAGATGTAATATATCGTAAAAGCATCAAAGCATAAAAGCATGTAAAAGAAGAAAATGTATATCTCGTATGTAAATCAATTGATAAAGGTGACTATTATTTTATTCAATTTCAGAACTACTAAAAAAATAACGCTTACAATATTAAAATTATGCCTAAATATATAAAATATATTTTCTAAAATATTAATAATTATTTTCTTTCCGATACCAAAAAATCCGATACTCCGATCCGAAACCTCCGATACTACCGATCCCGATACTCATAGGAATGGTCCAATACCGATTCCGATACCGATACTTCAAACCTTGTATGAAACCTTGATTTGGTGTTGCTGAGGGTGAAGGTTCAGCAGCAGCACAGCTGTGTCAACAACTGCTCACTGCAAAAGAGAACATATGTAAATATCCCAAACTAAACTTAATAGTCTATGTATATTATTATGATATGCAATGGTAACACAAGTCATGATATGACTACTAATAAGCTTGTGAAGAAAAAACAGAACATGGAGTGGTAAAGAATGTGTTTCTGGCTTTCACTTTCAGCAAGTTGGAAGAAAAATGACAGCACAAAGTCTAATAAGTCTTAGATTGCACAACCAAAAACGCAGGTTTTGCGCAAATTGCGCAGCTTTCCTGCTCATCAACAATCATTCTGAGTGAAAAATGAATGTTCTAATGGAAAATGTGAATGTATATTTGTTATAATAATAATATCAATTTTTCCTATCAACGAATCTATGAAAAGGTGTACGAATCTTTTCATTGGAAAAGGTGTACGAATCTATTTATTGGAAAGGTGTGCCCTTTCCATCGTATCTTTTTATTTTTATAAATACACATGTGTTTGGAGCATTCAAGCATTCATTCAATTCATCATTATTGCATTAGTTAGTCTAAAGTTAGTCTAAAGAGAGAGAGACAACCAACGTTGCTTCGACGAATTCCTACGGTGTGAAGTGCTGCTACCGAAGGAAAGAACCGTTGTATCCTGGGAGACTAATCGCCATTAAACCGTAAGCACCAGTGCGAGATGAATATTGTCTTAAGGACATTGAACCAAGTTCAAGCCTCGGTATCATTTTATTTATTTTACTTATATTTTAATTTCAGAGTCTAAATACAGAGATTGAGAATTCTACTAACATGTTCATACTGAGTGGAAGAGAAATAGTCATCCAATTTATATATATGTGTCCAATTAGGAAGTATATATGTATGTTCAACCCCCAAAATAACATTCTCTATGCTTTTGGAGGCACTATTATTAAGCTTATCAGCTTCTACCACAGGTCCATAAGTACCTACATTCATTTGTCATCAGAGAACTCTTGTCACGTCCCAGTACCGAAATACGGAGACGGACTAGGCCAGCTACTCCATATGAGGTACGTAACGTCATACGGCGATCGTGGCTGTCGAGAGACTAGGGGTACATGCTACAATCAAGTCTCCTATGGTCCCACAGAGTTCTATGTCTCAATCAATCAAATCACATCAGCAATTAAATGAACATTTAAAGATAAAGCAGTAAGGCGTCCCCGACGCTTCATCAAAATGGTCATGTGAGACTAGCTTTATAATTTAGCTATCTCAGAGAGTCAGGAGTACAAAACTATACACAGCTGCAGTCTGTTTATTTACAATTCTGTACTGACACAAAATATCAAGTAATCCGGCTAACAGGTGCCGGTGGCTAAACGCCGCAAAAGTGTAAGCAGGAGTGGTGGAGAAGAAACCCACTCGAGTCCCCGAACCGCCATGCTCCTAGTATGCACCATGGATGTCAGGGAGGAAGATCGTGTCCTCAGGCTCTGCTATGGGATATGGCCAAACAAAACCAGCGGGGTCAGCCCCGAATAGCAAGTACCGCCAAAGGGGCACAAGAGTTAAGATTAAAAATCCAGTTAAATAGAATGATTGATAATAGTAATACTTATGCTACTATTATAGGGTAGCGCAACATCCTCGAATCCATATGGCACCCTTACAACCAAACAAGGACAAAAGGTGCTGCATGGAGTCGGGACGTGTCGTACTCTATAACTTTCACATAAGTTAAAAGGTATAAACAATAAAATCTCCTGATCGTGACTTCGGTCGATAGCCTATCGCAGCACAATAACCAACCCAACAATCAAACAAGAACATGGGTTGGATCATGTACCATGATAGACCATGTTCCTCAGTCATTCACAGAAGTAGCACTTCACAACCAGAAATAGTCTTCCGTTCATAAATTCGGTCCACAGTAACCAACCCAACAATCAAACAAGAACATGGGTTGGATCACGTACCATGACAGTCCGCTTCCCTCAGTTATTCACGGAAGGTAATAGGACACAAGCAAGTCGTTTTCACGGCCAATCAAGTCTACGAGTTTCTAGTGGGACGAGGTTATCCTCGCATCATGTTAATAGGAATCCTCAGATCGTATCTTTCCAGCAAGGCTAGCCAACCCAGGGGTTCGCGTAGACAGGTGTTATTGAGCACAGGTCCCTCGTAAGGCCACCTTGCCAAAACATGTAATATATAGTATGAATTAATCGGATACAGTCATCCGCTCGTTGCGGACGACACAGTATCCGTGGAGACCAGCCGGCGCGTCAAGACAATATCTCAAGGCAGCCGGCTGGTGTAACACGATCTCGGGATTCTGCCCTCCCCATGCATCTAGTATATTTAGTTACCTAGTTTAACCCTAGGTGAAATCTTGGACTCTCATGCTGTGGCCTGCATGATTATCCTCCTAAAGTCGTACTTTAGTACGAGTACCCCAAAGAGGATCCATGTTAATCAGTATGTCAACATGTACTACCCTCCTTAGTGTAATGCATCATTGCAAATACGCCACGTGGAGTTACGAGTCATTTGTCGAGCATGAACAAGAACTGGGACATTCAGGTACAGGTATCGGGTAGGAACACTTTGTTCTTCGGGGTCACATTAGTGCTTATATCATGCTCGGGACAAAAGGCGTAAGGATATAAAATGGACATATAATATCTAATAAAATATCAAAAGCGTACGCACAAAAGCACGCACGCTCATGGGGAGCTGCGTGCGTGAAAGTCACGCAGACTCACTCACGACAGCGTGCGTGAAAAGTCACGCAGGCTCAAGGAGAGAGCTGCGTGAAAAGTCACGCAGGCTCAAGGGAAGAGCTGCGTGAAAAGTCACGCAGACTCAAGGGAGAGTGCTGCGTGAAAAGTCACACAGACTCAAGGGAAAGTGCTGCGTGAAAAGTCACGCAGACTCAAGGGAGACACGCTTCCAACAGGAAGCGTGCTCAAACAGGAGCACACTGCTCACTGTCTCCTCCAGACAGCAAGAACACCATGGTTAATCCCCAAACTTCAAAACATCACAACTTGGCCATCCGAACTCCAAATCCGGACTTCCAAAGTTCCATCTTGGGTGAAATGGAATTCTCTTCCACATGGAAGCATCAAAACCCACAAAACTTCAAAGAAAATAGATCAAAACTAAGGAAATCCGAAAATGATTAAAACTTAGATCTACAAAAATCAAAGCTTCAAAATAGAAATTTCCAAGTTCTAAACTAGTATAGATTGAGGAGAAGAACATGTTTTGGCAAATAATTTTGTAAGAAATCATTAACAAAATTTTGGATCCTTCTCTTGAGCAAGTTGGTACTTGCCTTGGTTGGTAGAGGAAGTAAATGAGAAGAAGTAAATGAGAGGAGAGAGAAGGAGATGAGTTATTATATAGAATTCTTGGACCCATGGGTTCATGATGAACCAAAGGGTTCATGATGACCCATTGGTGAACCAAGAATAGGTTACCCAAATGAGCCAAAACTGTAGGCCCAAATGCAGAAAATAAATTAGAAAATAATATTTTGTCGAATATTTTTGAGAAATGCATGAAGGAATACAGCATAATAAATATAGTATAAATTCAAGGTAAATATAATTTATCGGTTTACGTATTAAAATACGTATTCCAGGATCGGGGAGTGACAACTCTCCACATACAAACTAGGTACTTATCATCCCTCTTTGAGGACTAACCAGAACATAAACAAAAAATTGCATATACAGCATTAAATTTCGTTGAAATCGCGCTCAGAATAAAGAACTTTTGAAAATTACCTTAACAGACACAAAACGCTCTTTTGAAGGACGTTTCTATGTTTTGTTGTAAAAATGCCCTTTAAAAGGACATTTTTGAAGCATCCACGTCATCAACCTATCCATACACTCGTATTAACTTTTTCGCGTATCTTAATTTCTAATTAGCTAGAAAACGTCCTTTAAAAGGGTGTTTTCGTTACAATCATACTCCTAAAATTCTATACATTTGAATGTTGTAGAAATTTTTTTTTTCAATATAAAATATTTAGAAAATATTGTAAAAACGTCCTTTAAAAGGACGCTTTTGTGACAGAAACGTCCCTTTAGAGGGCGTTTTGTGGCAGAAAAGCGCGTTTTTGTGACAGAAGGAACTCGGGAAGGTTAGGAAGAGATTAAGTGATATTAAGGGGATATTAAAAGGATTCGAAAAGGTTACGAAGGAAGAGACGATGTAACTACTATGAAAACGCCCTCTTAAAGGGCGTTTTGTGTGTGTGTCATGATAATTATCAAAACGTCTTTGCTCTGAGAGCAATTTCAAGAAAGTGTATTGCTGTATATACAACTTTCTGGAACATAAATGATTCAAGAACAGTATATCCTCTAGTGGCTGGATGAGCCTACCACCACCAAACTTTAGTTGAGATCATAAACTATCACATATATTGTTGCAGTTCCACCAGATTGTATCATCTCAAGGTTAATTTTCCCCAGCCACTCTCTGCCAACACCGATACAAGTTAACATTGTAATACGAAGAATAGACAAATTAATTAAGTGCATTAAGCTGCACAGGGCGATGATGAGCCCTGGCCTGGACGGTGCGGGACACCGGCAACGTCGGAGGACTGACGAAAAATGGCCATGATCTGAGCTGGCGTGGGCCGGAATGTGATGCCCGTTCATAAAAACTCAACTGATAGGGCGTCGTGCGGACGGTCAAGGACCGGCACCATTCTACCACGGGTATAAACGACGGCCAACCACGCGGTCCGTCATGCGGCGCCGTAAGGGCGTCGAGAAGACGTCGTAAGGACGTCGTGCGCTTAGAACGGCTGGCTGGACGGCATCGGCTGTCGTAGGCGTCGTGAAAACGTCGGGGACGCCTTCGGCGTCGTGGGCGAAGCGAGGCGTTTGAGTTGCGGGCGTCGAAAGACGTCATGGCCGTCTCGTGGAGCTCTGAAGCGCGGCGGAGTGCGCGGGACGTGCCTGTGAGACGACGATGATGACAAAGCCAGTACGGACAAGATCCGCACGAAGAGTCCGAAATGATATGACCGGCTAAAAATCGTGTGCGGTAGACACCTGATTTAACTAAACTCGTACGTGCTGGAAAAAAAAAATTAAGCTGCACAGTGCGCATAAGTGATAACCTGATATGGAGGGAAGCGAGTAAGCATTGGTAAATATCACAAACTTTTTCTTTACAAACAGGGGTGGCTAACAGTGCTGCTCAGAGAAGGCACAGGCAAAAGTATCTAAGAAACCTTGATAACCAGGGTGGTTGTTACTTGAATTATTAACAAATTGTTAACATTTAGAAACTTAGAAAGTATATTTTATACATTTAGACATAGTTTTAAGTATTTCTAGTTTTGTTTTTAGCATTTTTGAAATTGAATGAAATAGTAGTCACTCTTGGCAATTGGTTTATGCAATAGAAAAGTTTTCATCTTTTACAGGCTTTTATGACATTACTACATAATTCTTCTTTTTTCTTCAATTTTCTTTGCCGAATTGACCAGAAAAACCTCTAATGTCGATATCGGTCAGTATCAGGTATCGTTCGGTATCAGATCGAAACATGCCAAATCGTATAGATATCAGCCGTATCGGATCGATATCGGCCGATACTCCAAACTATGCAAAAAAAAAAAACCATAGTTATGTGAAAGACCAATTAGCAAGGGTGTAAAAGCATAGTAAGGTTGTAAAAACAATAAAAAAAGACGAGGGTGGCTATTATTTCATTCAATTTAAAAAAATACTAAAAAACAATACTTAAAATACTTAAAATTATGCCTAAATGTATCAAATATATTTTCTAAAATGTTAATAATTTATTAATAATTATTTGCTTTCCGATACCAAAATATATGTTACTCCGATCCGAAACCGATGATACATCTGATCCCGATACTCATAGGAATGGTCCGATACCGATTCCGTACTGCGAACCTTGCCAAAAACATAAGCAAATGTCATTGATGAGCATGTTAAACTTGCGCTATTAGCCATTGTAAATAAAACAGCCCAAATGAATAAAACTTTCATCTATATCCATAGTTTGCAATATTGGCCGATACGATACGGTTGATATCGATACAGTTTGATAACGACCGCTACTGACACTGAAGTTTAGGGTCTCTTTTCTAGTCAATTCGACATAGAAATTTGAAACGATAAAGACCAACAAGGGTGTAAAAGTACGTAAATAAAAAATTTATTATCACAGGTAAAGCAATCAGCAAGGGTAGATATTATTTCATTCAATTTCAAAACTGCTGAGAAACAACACAAAAAGTACTTAAAATTATGCCTAAATATATTAAAAAATCTAAAAATTTAATAATAATTATTTGTTTTCTGATACCAAAGAAAAAAATCTGATACTCTGGTTCGAAACTATCGATATTGCCGATACTGTCTATCATGATATTCATAGGAAGGTACGATACCTATATCGATACTATATTGCGCACCTTGAGTATATCTAAGGCATTGTTATAAATTTCGCTAGGCGGATTTGGTGAGCCAAAGGGACGCCTAGGCGGCGAACTGATTTTTTTTTTATGCATATGTTACTTCCATATATATTATGTACATGTTAATGAAAACACAAATCATCTTTGAAAATTTGGCTATTAGTATTAGTGATAGCTCTCTGCTCTCTCTTAGGAGGACATTGGTTCGAGTCTTATGCCAACACACTTTTTTTTTTCTAAAGCTGTCAATTTTTTTTATTTACCCAAACCGATCTGATATGGACGATATCGGTACAGTTTGGCATGTCCCGATCCAATACCGACCGATACCCGATACTGACCGATACCGACATTGGGGCTCTCTTTTCCGATCAATTCGACAAAGAAAATTAAACGAAAAAGACAAATCAGCAAGGATTTAAGCCATAATATAAAGCATAATAAGGTTATAAAAGCATGTAAAAGAAAAAAAAAAATCAATCTATTTTATGTAAATCAATCGGTAAGGGTGAGTACTATTTCATTTAATTTCAAAACTACTAAGAAATAACACTCAAAATACTTAAAATTATACCTAAATATATAAAATATATGTTTTTAAATGTAAATAATTTATTAATAATTATTTGTTTTTTTCCGATACCAAAAAATCCGATACTCCGATCCGAAACCGCCGATACTACCAATATCGCCGATACCAATACTCATAGGAATAGTCCGATACCGATACTGTGAACCTTGAATTGATGGTTCTGGTACAAGCAGCAGTTTGAAGCAACATGAAGAAAGTCTTTGTACTGGTGAGCCTAAGACCAACAGGTTTAAGATTAGATCTAATAAATCTTCAGAAATATCAAAACTGGACCCAATGTGCCTCCTAGATGTGTCAAGTCTGATAAGATTGCTGCTGAGAAATTCAAATTTTGTGGACTAGGCAGTGAGCCTGCCTTATGTGTTAACAATATGCAAGAGTGCTCTGCTGTAACTTAATTGCCATGTCAAGATTAATCTTATTACTGTGCTATATATGGGGTAGTAGAAAAAAAACAAAGTTATCACATACACGTTTGCTTCAAAAGTATTGAGAAACATGAGGTGTGATGCACTTTCCTCCAATTAAAAAGTATCACCAAGTTGAGCATATAGTGTCTGATGAGAAGGATTTCCCTTATTAGCCAATGAAGGCATGTGATGCCGAAAATGCTAATGAATCTATCATAGTTCGCAGTATCAGCCGATACCGATCTGATACGGTCGATATCGATACGGTTTGGCATGTCCCGATCTGATACCGACCGATACCGACCGATACCGATATTGGGGGTCTCTTTTCCGGTCAATTCGGCAAAAAAAAATTGAACGAAAAAAGACCAATCAGCAAATGGGTAAAAGCATAGAGAGATTATAAAAGCATGTAAAAGAAGAAAACTTACCAATTGTATGTAAATTAATCAGTAAGGATGACTACTATTTCATTCAATTTCAAAATTACTAAGAAACAAACTGAAAATATTAAAATTATGCCTAAATGTATAAAATATATTTTCTAAAATGTTAATAATTATTTTCTTTACGATACATCCGATACTCCGATCCGAAACCTCCGATACTACCGGTACCGCCGACCCCGATACTCATAGGAATGGACCGATACCGATGCCGATACTTCGAATCTTGGAATCTATACTATAGTGGATTAGAAACATCAACTTCCAGGACCTATCATTCACCATGCTGAACACTCAAACCAGATATCACAATCCAACCAAAACAACCTAAAACTTTGCAGGTGTTGTGTAAAGCACAATTGCCAACTACTTGGCAAGCCTCCCACCATGAACTGCTCTATATTTTATAGTCAAGACTAATCATTAAAAATTAGAAAGCTAAAGCAATATCCATCAAGTGTAATGGAAATAGCTCTTTAAGCATAAATATTAAATAGGTCCTCCAACTCATCTTTTAACAATATTATCTTACCGCTGAAAGAATGGCAAAAGGGAACCTCATTTATCATCTAAACCTTATCAAAGGCAATACAATCAATCATCAAAGGAATATCCTAACTCCATTTCACCTTGCTAATGGCATTAGAACCTTTTAGCAGTTACCCAAGACCATAACACAAAAAATGGTTGTAATGCATTGCAGTTTGTTACTCATCTGGAACAAGTTTAACTGCAGCTTGCTATGGAGTAACGTAGCTTCAAATAGCATTTAGAGATCGACTATGTAGCAAAACAAAATTTTAGTTTATGTTTCCTAGGATTTGACTGTATCACGCCTTTTCCTTTGATGTACTTGAAAGCATGGTTCAAATTATTGGTATTGGAATCGGTATCGGACCATTCCTATGAGTATCGGGATCAGCGGAATCGGCAGTAACGGAAGTTTCGGATCGGAGTATCGGATTTTTTGGTATCGGAAAGCAAATATTATTATTAAATTATTAACATTTTAGATAATATATTTTATACGTTTATGCATAATTTTAATATTTTCAGTATTGTTTCTTAGTAGTTTTGAAATTTAATGAAATAGTAGTCACCCTTACTGATTGATTTACATACAATAGCTAAGTTTTCTTCTTTTACATGCTTTTATAACATTTCTATGCTTTTACACCCTTGTTGATTGGTCTTTTTCGTTCAATTTTTTTTCCTTTCCGAATTGACCGAAAAAGAGACCCCTAGTGTCGGTGTCGGTATCGGTTGGTATTGGATCAGGACTTGCCAAACTGTAGGGTATCGGCCGTATACGGATTGGTATCACCGATACTGTGAACTATGAACTGTACCCAATACTTCTGTCTTGCTATTAATAATATTGTTGCAATAACATCAATAACATGAGACACCAATTAAGAAAGTCCAAGATATTAAATCAAGTAGAAAGAAAAGATTTTAAGGTTTGAAGTATCGGTATCGGACCATTTGTAGAAAATAATTGTTGTGTTAATTTTATTGATGGACTACTTCACTACTTATAGGGAGTCTAGCTCTTCTACATACTACATATTCCGATGTGGGACTAAAAGTCCCTTATTGACTCTCAACACTCCCCCTCAAGATGGGCGATAGATATTGATCATCCCCATCTTGTTACATAGCTTCGACAGACTTAATGAACTAAGACCCTTAGTCAGACAGTCTGCAACTTGTTCTTCTGAGCGAACATGGTCAATCTTCAGTATCCTTTGTTCCAGCTTCTCCTTGATGAAGAATCGATCAATCTCGATGTGCTTCGTTCTGTCGTGCTGAACGGGATTGTTAGCTATACTTATTGCAGCTTGACTATCGCTCAGAAGACGTAATGGTGCTCCCTTGTCTAGCTTTAACTTTGTCAGCAACGCTTTCACCCACAGCAATTCTGACACTCCCAGAGCCATTGCTCTGTATTCTGCTTCAGCTGTCGACCGTGCTACCACAGACTGTTTCTTGCTTCTCCATGAGACTTGCTCTGTATTCTGCTTCAGCTGTCGACCGTGCTACCACAGACTGTTTCTTGCTTCTCCATGAGACCAGATTTTCTCCTACAAAAATACAGTATTCCGTGGTAGACCTTCTGTCGTCAATGCAGCTCGCCCAGTCTGCATCACAGTATCCCTCAACTTCTATGCGTCCATTCTTCTTAAACCATAGCCCCTTTCCCGGCGTTCCTTTCAGATACCTCAAGATCTGGAATACTGCTTCCATATGACCCTTTCTTGGATCATGCATGTAGCGACTCACTACACTCACCGCGAATGAGATATCAGGGCGAGTGTGTCCCAGATAAATCAATCTCCCTACAAGTCTTTGATATCTTTCACGATCAACAGGCTCTCCTGCTTCTGCTCCCAACTTGCACTTCTGGTCAATTGGAGTGACCGCTGCTTTGCATCCCAGCATCCCTGTCTCCTTGAGCAGATCTAGTGTGTATTTTCTCTGTGAGAGAACAATTCCTTGTTCGCCTTCACACACCTCGATACCTAGAAAGTACCTCATCGCTCATAAATCCTTCACTTCAAACTCCTTCGCGAGTTTTGACTTCAGCTTAGTGATCTCGACTTCATCATCACCTGTGATCACTATATCATCCACATATACAGCAAGTATAGTGATGTGACCTCTTGCATGCTGAAGGAAGACCGTATGATCTGCATTTGTTTGACGGTATCCCATGCCTGTAACAGCCTTTCTGAATCTGTCAAACCAGGCTCGAGGTGATTGCTTGAGCCCGTATAGTGACTTCTTCAGTTTACACACCTTTCCTTGCGACGTCCCTCCGTTTGATTCCGTCGCATAGCACCCAGGCGGGAGCTCCATGTATACTTCTTCTTGCAGGTCCCCATGAAGAAAGGTATTCTTCACATCCAACTGGTACAGCTTCCACCCATAGTTCGCTGCAATGGAGACCAGAGTTCTCACGGTGCTTATTTTTGCTACTGGGGCAAAAGTCTCATCATAGTCTATTCCATATGACTGTGTGAATCCTTTTGCAACCAACTTCGCCTTGTACCGCTCTACTTTTCCTTCTGGCGTCTCTTTCACTGTGTACACCCATTTGCATCCCACAACTTTCTTCCCTTTGGGTAATGGAACCAGCTCCCATGTCTTATTTTTCTCCAGTGCTTCAAGTTCTTCCATCATTGCAGCTTTCCACCTTGGATCTTTCTTTGCTTCCTGCCAACACTTGGGCAACGAAGTAGAGTCTAACGATGCAATGAAGGCTCGATAATTCGAAGAAATGTTAGAATAAGACAAGAAGTTGGCAATGTCATGTTCGTAATCATCAAAACGAGCAGGAGCCTTACCCGCATTGATGCGAGAAGATCTCCTTAAGGGAGCAATAGGTGGTGGAGAGATCATACCGTCCGAGTCGGAGAGATCCACATCTGAATCCGAGTGATTCAGTGCGGGGGCAACATCTTCAGGAGTTGGAGCAGGAGTAGACGAGGGACTTGGTACAGTAGGCACAGGGCACTGAAGGAACATGGCTTGGTTGGCTATGCCACTGGCCAAGCCACGGCGCCAGCCGATCACTCCACCAAGGAGTATGCTGTTTGGGAGATTGTCAACAACGTTGTGGCTGGGAGCATATTGAACCAAGATAATGGGAAGGTTGTGGAACCAAGATTGTAGGCAGGGGGGCGGGAGGTTGTCAACAACGTTGTGGCTGGGAGCATATTGAACCAAGATTGTCAACAATGTTGTGGCAGGGGGGGCGGGTGGTGCTTCAGGGGTCGGGAGGGTGAGGTCGGGAGGTTGTAGGCAGGGGGGGCGGGAGGTTGTAGGGGGGTCGGGGCTGGGGTCGACGGCAAGAGAGGAGGGGGGGGGCAGCGGTGGGGCAGCGGTCGGGGGGGGGGGGGCTGGAGCGGGTCGGCGGCTGGTAGGAGAAAAAAAAAAATTTGTGGAGAGAGAGAGAGAGAGTTATGGCTCTGATACCATGTAGAAAATAATTGTTGTGTTAATTTTATTGATGGACTACTTCACTACTTATAGGGAGTATAGCTCCTCTACATACTACACATTCCGATGTGGGACTAAAAGTCCCTTATCGACTCTCAACACCATTCCTATGAGTATCGGTATCAGCGGTATCGGAGGTTTCGGATAGATGTAGCAGAAATTTGCCCATTAACATTTTAGAAAATATATTTTATACATTTAGGCATAATTTTAATATTTTTTGTGTTGTTTCTTAGTAGTTTTGAAATTAAATGAAATAGTAGTCACCCTTACCGATTGATTTACATACGATAGATAAGTTTTCTTCTTTTACGTGCTTTTATAACATTTCTATGCTTTTATACCCTTGCCGATGGGTCTTTTTCATTCAATCTTTTTTGCCGAATTGACCGGAAACGAGACCTCCAATATCGGTATCGGTCAGTATTGGGTATCGGTCGGTATCGGATCGTGACATGCCAAAATGTATTTGTATCGGTCGTATCGGATCGGTATCGACCGATACTACGAACTATGCTTTATTCTCTGCTGTCACTCTCCCTCAAGATGATGCATAATGCTGATTCTTACAAGCTTGTTACAAAGAAACAACGGCCTTTCCTTCCAAATGACTTGATAATTGACCTCCCAACTGATCTGCAAACAAAGTATGAAACATGGCCATAAATTCGTTGGCAACCTTCTCTTGAACAAAGTGATGGTTCACCTTGATATGCTTACTACTTCGTGAAGTACTGGATTAGTAGCTATGTGCACAGTTGCCAAAGTGGTTGGAAGCTCAATATGAAAGACAATCAATTGCAACAACCATTTAATCTAATCAACTATCATGTAGTATGCAACACATCCTGACACTCTGCCTGTGCACTTGACCTAGCAAATATTTATCTTCTTGCTTTGCCATGAAATCAAGTTTCCACCAAGGGATTTACTGTTTCCCGTTGATTATTTGTTTGTCTCATGATTTAAAGTATCGGCGGATACCGATACGGTTTGGCATGTCCCGATCCGATACCAACCGATATCCGATACTGATCGATACCGACATTGCTGGTCTCTTTTCCGGTCAATTCGGCAAATAAAATTAAACGAAGGAGACAAATCAGCAAGGGTTTAAAGCATAATAAGGTTGTAAAAGCATGTAAAAGAAGAAAATCAATCTATTGTATGTAAACCAATCGGTAAGGGTGACTATTATTTCATTTAATTTCAAAACTACTAAGAAATAACACTGAAAAAACTTAAAATTATGCCTAAATGTATAAAATATATGTTTTTAAATGTAAATAATTTATTAATAACTATTTGTTTTCCGGTACCAAAAAATCCGATACTCCGATCCGAAACTGTGGATACTACCAATATCGCTGATACCAATACTCATAGGAATAGTCCGATACCGATTCGGATACCGATACTGTGAACCTACTTTGTCTGTTAACAGTATATGAAATGGCGAGATAATTAGAAGGCACTGAAAGATGATACTTATATCACAATACCTTGAGGAGCATATAAAGGTCCTTTCATGTTGGGAATGCATGTTTTTTTCCAACTCAAAACCACAGATCTCTTTGCCTGCATTTGGTTGAGATAAGAAAGTTATTTGTTATTTTAGTTGTTTGAGATGTAGCAGAAATTTGCCCATTAATCTTTCACCCATTGTTCCCTGTTAAAAAAAAAAACGGAAGAAAATTTTACTTTAATTCCATTTTCTTCTCCTTTCACTTGGTTCTTGTTTTTAAGTGCAAGCAATTGTAGTAGAACAACTTTTCTTCACTGTTCTAAAAAACGATCTAGGCGGCTGCCTAGGCACTAGGCCTCTGGTGTCCGTCGGATGTCTGCCTAGGTGCATATCTAGACCTCCCGACGTCCGACTATGCATGTTTTAGATTTTTATGGTCTTTTTTCTGCAATTTTCAGTAAATTTTTGAATTTATTTATTTATTTTTGAACCGCCTAGATCTAGACAGCCGTCTAAGCAACCGTCTAGGAGGACTAGACGCTAGGCTGCAGGTGCCTGTCCGACTAGCATCTAGCATTTTTTACAACCTTGCTTTATCTCACTTTCTTTTCTTTTCTTTTTTTCATCAACTTACTATGGCCCTTGATAGGTGCCCCCCCCCCCCCCCCTTTGGAATCTCTGCCATGTCTGACAATCACCGACAGAATATATCAGAGCCTTTAATGGTTTGTGATAATCATGACAAGAAATAATGGCGGGCACATGGTTATCTCTTAATGTCTGTATTATCGAAGCTATGTCAAAGCAGCGTAAGGGAATGGATGAGATTGCTGAGTTACTCGTACCAACCATGTGATGCTGCTTGCTCATGCTCATCCTTATGGTTTGCAGAGGATATACTTAGAGCATCTCCAACCCTATTGTGAGTTTGAAAAAAATGGTTGCCACATAGGAATGACAACCATTTTTTCCAAAAGTACTTCTCCAATGCAAATGTGAAATAAAGTGTGGAGTTGACATGACAATGACATGGCAAAGACAATGTGAAGTTGGTTGTCTAGATCTAGACAATGCACTTCACAATGTCTTTATGTCCACATCATCATTTGTGAATAAAAATATTTATAAAAAAGTTGAAGAAGTGGAGGAGTTGTCTTGGAAGTTGGAAAAAATACTTTTTATTGTCTCCTCAATACTTTTGCATTGGAGAGAGTTTTTCTATCTCATTGTCTTTTGACATATAATTTTGCCACATAAACAAGACATTGTCTTGTGGCTCATGCCACATAGGAGCCACCTAAGACTCACAACACTTAACAAGACAATAGGGTTGGAGATGCTCTTATATGTTGTTACTTGGTGGTAGCTGAGAAAATCAGTGTCTGATCCTCTCGAAATTTGGTTACCTTCCACTGTTTATAAAAAGGTTCACAGTATCGGTATCGGTATCGGAATCGGTATCGGACTATTTCTATGAGTATTGGTATCGACGATATCGGTAGTATCGGCGGTTTCGGATCGGAGTATCGGATTTTTTGGTATCGGAAAACAAATAATTATTGATAATTTTATTTACATTTTAAAACATATATTTTATACTGGAAATTGCTGAGAAATCTCTTTTATACTGAAAATTGCTCCAATTTCGGGGTTGGTTTTTATGAAAAACCCACCCGCATGATGGGTTTTATGAAATGCCCAGAATTATATATTTTCACGTTAAGTATTCCAAGATTCCCTTTAGATGCTCTGTATTTACAAAATTAATACCATAACTACCCCTCCGCACAAACTCAGATTTGGATTGCGATTCTCGTTTTCTTCTTCTTCTTCTTCATGAGAGATCTGAATTCCATTGCACTCATCTTCAGCAGAGATCGCAAAGATCGTTCGTAGTTCACCATGCTTTTTTTTCAGTCGAACTCCGATCATCGCTCATCTTCTTCTTCTTCTTCTTCTTTTCCGACAATTAGGTCAATTATGGAGAGAAGATCTTCTTCTTCTTTTCCATAAGAGTTAGCATCGTTTTGAAAGAAGAACGAAAACTCTTGAATCTTTATTCATGTCAAATTTTTTTTCCACAAAAAAAAAAAAAAAAAAAAGGTTTCTGTCAACTGTTCTCCGTCGATATAACACAAAGAATAGTCATTCTCCTGCATTTTAACAAGGAGAATGACATTCTCCGTGTAAATTAACACAGAGAATGCCATTCTCCTGTGTTTTAACATTTGAATGGCCATTCTCCGTGTCATTTAGCACGGAGAATAGCCATTCTCCGTGTAATTTAGCACGGAGAATGCCATTCTCCGTGTAAATTAACACGGAGAATGTCATTCTCCGTGTTATTGCCATTCTCCGTGCTATTTAATACGGAAAATGGCGTTCTCCGTGTTTTTAACACGGAGAATGGCCATTCTCCTGCGTTTTAATACTGGAATGACCATTCTCCGTGCTAAATTACACAAAGAATGACCATTCTCCGTGTAAATTAAGACGGAGAATGGCCATTCTTCGTGTAATTTAGAACGGAGAATGCCATTCTCCGTACTAAATTGACCATTCTCCGTGTAAATTAACACGGAGAATGGCGTTCTCCGTGTTTCTAACACGGAGGATGGCTATTCTCCTGCGTTTTAACACTGGAATGACCATTCTCCGTGCTAAATTACACGGAGAATGACCATTCTTCGTGTAAATTAGGACGGAGAATGGCCATTCTCCGTGTAATTTAGCACGGAGAATGGTCATTCTCCGTGTAAATTAAGACGGAGAATGCCATTCTCCGTGTTACTAACACAGAGAATGGCCATTCTCCGTGTAAATTAAGACGGAGAATGCCATTCTCCGTGTTACTAACACGGAGAATGACCACCCTCATGCGAAATTAACATTTTTCGTGTTCTAACACGGAGAATGGCCATTCTCCTGCATTTTATGGTCAGTTGAAACTTTGGAGGGCCATAACTTTTGACTGGGAGGTCGAAACGAGGCCCGGTTTGTCGCAAAATGAGCGTATCTTCGAGGAGCCTGAGATTAACCGCTTCTTTGTTAGACGGTCTTCCAAAATTTTAGAATTGCAAAAAAATGATGTTTTGACCTCTGTTTTAGCACTTTTGCCAATTGTCTCGGTCTTTCCGAAATTTTTCGACGAGTTTTTGAAGATTTTTGAGGAGAAAATCTAGATTCGAAAGTGAGCAGCGTATGGAAGAAGATGAAGTATCGAAACATTTTTTTTAAGAATAGTTTCGTGGGTGTTTCAATAAATTAGAAGGAAGGGCAAAAAGGTCATTCAGAACCCTCTTTATATATTTTTTGCTAATTCTGGACACGCGATGAAATGTTATTGTGCGGTGGATTTTTCATAAAACTTTTTCGTTTTTTGGGCATTTCATAAATTTTTCCTATTTTATACACTTAGGCATAATTTTAAGTGTTTTCAGTATTATTTCTTATTAGTTTTGAAATTAAATGAAATGGTACTCACTCTTACCTATTGATTTACATATAATAGATTAATTTTCTTCTTTTACATGCTTTTATAACCTTATTATGCTTTAAACCTTGCAGATTTGTCTTTTTCATTTAATTTTCTTTGCCGAATTGACCGGAAAAGAGACCCCCAATGTTGGTATCGATCAGTATCAAGTATCAGTCGATATCGGATCGGGATATACCAAACCGTATCAGTATCGGCCGTATCGAATCAGTATCGGCCGATACTTTAAACCATGGTACAGTTGTGGACGTTGGAGTCCAAGATGAAGATGGGATTTGGTTGGTTAAGACAAACACAAAAGAGAAGGAAGTCGGGAGGGGAAAGGGGAAAGAATATTGTTTCTTTCATGTCCCTCAATATCCATATTAATTACCAATAATATAGAACCCTAGTGGTCATACTTCGAGTTTTATTACAATCCAAGCTTTCTAAGACGGTGCGAAGCGACGAGGCAACATCTCTAAAAGGTCTAGACATGGGGGTCTCAAGGCGACAAGGTAGGGGTCTCAAGACTAAAATTTTGGGTTGTGCGATAGTTAAGTTAATACAAACATGTAGTTATGAAAACTATTGATGTCCCAATTCATCAACAACTTTCATTCTATGATGAATTTCAATTCGGGCAGACCAAACTTGTCAAGACGGTGAAGACCAAAAGGTCTAGGCAGGGGTCTTAGTACTTAAATCGGGGGTGCGTATTGTGTAGTAAGCCAAAGCAAGCTTGTGGTTTATGCCCTAACGTGTTATAATTTCCTCTTCTATTTGGTACGATGGACATCATAGTCGGAGATAGGGATGGGGCTGTGTTATGACAAACACAAAAGATGAGAAAAATAAAGAGGCCAAAAGAAACCTCCTCTTTTGTAGTATCTTTTAAAATATTTATAAATATCAATATAAGTTATTTCGGGCTTGTGTTAGGTTCCATATTAAAAAGAATGCGAGGGATCAGGTCAAATCTAAGCAAAGCGGGTCAAAGCGGCTCCTTGAGGCATCGAGGGCGATAGAGTATCTGAAACGCCTAGACAGACGCCTAAAACTCTGTTGCGATCCGAACCCGTGATTGCAGCAAAGCCCATCATATATATATATATATATATATATATATATATATATATATATATATATATATATATATATAACCATCCCCTTCTTCACCTCTTTGGGCTGTTTTGATAGATGTAACCATCTAAAAGTGTAAAAGTGAGACTTTCAACATGATGTAACGTAAGTGGTGTTACTTTTCAAAATATGTATGGATATATGTAATTTTGTCTCAGTTTCAAGCTAAAAGTGATTATAGTGGGAGTAAAAATTGAAAGTTTGGAGTTCTAATGTTTGGATGGCAACATGAAAGTGAAAGTGAGAATTGAAATATCTATTAATTAACAAATATTAACTAACAAATAAATAATAATAATAATAATAATAATAATAATAATAATAATAAATTATTTTAAAATAACAAAATTTAATTAAGAAAAATTAAGGAAAAAATTATTGCTAATCAAAAAATTAGTTAGGAGTAAGTAACAAAAATTTTAATTAGCAAAAAACAAAAGTAAATTTAGTTAATAAAACCCAAAAAACCAAAAATAAATTAAAATTTTAATTAACAAGAACCCATTAGTTAAAATTTAATTTAAAAAACAATTAGACAAAAAGTTAATTAACAAAAATTAATTAACCAAAAGTTAATCAACAAAATTTAATTAACAAAATTAGTTAACAAAAATTTAATTAAGAAAATTTATCAAAAATATAATTAAGAAGAAATTATTTAACAAAACGTAGTTAACAAATAAAATAATTAACAATAATTAAGAAAAAAACATAATTAAGAAAAAAAATTAAGAAAAAATTTAAATAACAAAAATTTAATTAAGACAACATAATTAACAAATTTTAATTAAGAAAAATTAACAATAACCGTAATCAATGAAATTAACAACATAATTAACTAAATCTATTTAATACAAATTTGATTAAGAAAATTTAACCAAAATTGACTTAACAACGACTAATTAATAGTAACAAACGTTAACAATAATCAAAGTTAGCAGTAATTAATATTAATATTTAATTAACATTGAATATTTAACTAATAATAATTAATGTTAGCAGTAACTAATATTAATATTTTATTAACATTGAATATTTAATTAATAATAATTAGCGTTAACGATATTAACAATAATTATAAAAACTAATGTGAACAAAAACTAACTATTGATAAAGTAAATAAAAAGTAACAAAACTCTCCACTTTCAACGAGTTCGGCTCATTTTATAACGTAACTCAAAAGCTTTCCACTTGTATCAAAATTTTCACTTTCAATGTACTTTCAATGCCTAACCAAACATTGAAACTGTTTTAATGCAAGTGTAGATGCATTGAAAGTGGCACTTTCCATTCACTTTCCATGCACTTTCTTTTAACCAAACGTTCGAGGTGAGAAAGTGGACTGCACTTGCATCAAAACAACCCACTTGCACCTCATTTACTTCCAACCAAACATGTCCTAACCGTCACTCCAACAAGTTCTCTCAGAGCATCCACGGTGGGAGAGAATTCAAGTGCTATATTTTGAGTTTAGTCAAATTTTATAGCACTTGAAGACTGCAATAGGCACTTGTCCATATTTGAAAATTGCTAGAAAGCTAATAAACACTCCAGATTTGGAGCATGTTGTAGCTCCTCTACATTAATTTCTGGGCCCACAAATTTATATAACCATCACCGTCACTCCAACAAGTTCTCTCAGCTTCGAATCCATTAGGCTGTGTTTGAGTGTTTGATTGTGTACTGTTTGATAGCTTATATATCCATAAAATTATTTTCCAAAAAACTATCATTCTTCCTATTTTTCACGAAAAGGGTGGAAAATGAAACTTGGCACAGCCTATAGCAAAATACCATTTTTCCACCGAAAATAACAATTTTTACTATTTTCCGTGGAAAAATAATGACAATCAAACACCCAAACTAAAGTTTTCTGCAAGAAAATTTTCAAAAATCCATGAAATTTTTTTTCCCTAGTAAAATAATTCCGTAAAATTAATTTATTTTTCACCTTGCAATCAAACGCACTCTTACATCAAATCAGTAGCAGGACCACAATAACAAAAACAAAACCAAACCAATTGACGATTAATATCATCATCATCATCATCATAATCATCATTAATTATTAATCACTCGTTTACTGCAGAAGAAATTACAAACACGCGAGAAAATCAATCGATCAAGAAGGAGAAGAAGAGGGGGGATACTGTACAGAGCCATCATCGCCGGCATCGATCGATCGGACTCGGATCTCCGTCGCGGTTGTTCTAGTCGGAATGGGAGTCCTCGTCGTCGTCGTCGGAGGAGGAGGAGGAGGAGGCGGTGGTGTAGTAGTAGGAGTAGTAGGGATGGTCGGGGGGAGGGGGGGCGACGGCGAGGCAGAAGAAGGAGACGAGGCAGAGGGCGAGGCGGCGGAGGTGGTGGAGCGGGAGGAAGCAGAGGAGGTCGAGGACCTCCCCGCTGCTCAGCCGCTCCGGCCCCGCGCCGAGCGCTGGCACAGCTCCGCCGAGGCCGACGCCACCCTCCCCACCCACGCGCTGCTCACCACCATTTCCTTCTTCTTCTTCTTCTTCCTTCTTTCTATTTTGCTTCAATTGGGGGGGTTGGTCAGTGTTGGTGAATGCGTAACGTGTTCTTACTTTATAAAGGAACATAAAGAAGCTCAATTTCATTTACGTTTGAATTTTTCTAGGTTTGGGTTGGGGTGTCTTTGGGGACACGGAACCTGGATTTTTTTAGGCAAATGTTAAAGGCCACCCCCTTTTTACTAAGGGCCACCAACCTACTAAGGGCAACCATCCTACACTCTTATTTTTACTAAGGGCAACCTAAAATGAACCATTTTACTAAGAGCTACCAAAGAAAAAAAAGAAAACAAAAAAACAAAACCCAAAACCCAAATCCCCCTTCCCCGTTCATTGCCCCCTCCTCCACAAAAAACCCAAAACCCAAACCCGCCGCCGTGCCCGCCGTGCTTATGCGGCTGCGTGCTCACCTTCACCTCCACCACGGTTCCTTAGTCGACGACCTCCACCTCTTCCTCCTCCTCCTCCTCCTCCTCCTCCTCCTCTTGGTCCTCCAGCTCGTCCGCCACTTGCTGTGTCCGTTCGGTGGTTAGGTCAGTATCAGCGTTCCTCCTGGGCGGTGCGGCGTTCTCGACGAAGGAGAGGAGGCGGCGGCCGCCTCGACGCTCGGTGTGGAGGTAGTTCTGCGAGGGGACGGCGACGGCCTCGACCACGAGGCGCCCGTCCTCCCGGCACGAGATGGAGGGGAGCGGCGGAGAGAACAACCGGCCCGACGACCGCCTGCCTATCGAGCAGTGGTAGATCACGCCAGCGTACTCATCAGCTGCTCGTTTCGTGGGAGGACGGCGGCGAGCGGAGGAGGACGTCGTCACGGAATAGTCCGCCGCGTCGACGAGCTCCTCGGAGCCGGTCTCGGAGCCCGTGGCTCTCGGTGCAGACCTCGAGGCTCTCCTGGGTCATGAGGCTCGACGAGCGCTTCGTCAGAGGGTGCACGTACGGCTCGTCGGCGACGGCTTTGGATTGCTCGGTCTTGCGTGCTTGGATGGAGGTCCATATGTCGAACCGGCCGGGAGGCCTCTCTGCTTCTTCTCGGCCTTGGTCGTTCTTGACCATGGTGGCAGGAACGGACACGTTGAGGAGCGAGCTGAGCGCTTCCTTCTTCTCGAGAGGGACGGGAACGCTAGTGGAGCTCCAGCTGCAGATGGCAACCAGCTCGCAGCAACCTACAGTGACTGCAGGCTTTGCCTGCAGTCCTGACTTCACTTTGGACTGCAGGCAAGTCCTGCAGTCACTGTAAGTTGAAATTTTTAAAAAAAATCTAGGACTGCAGGCAAGCACTGCAGTCCTGTGTTCATTTTGGACTGCAGGCAAGCCCTGCAGTCCTCGATTGGCAGAAAAGGGCAAGCACGGAACCTGGATTTTTTTAATCCTTGACTTGGATTCCTTCCGGATCCGGTTTGAAAAAAAAAAAAAAAAAAAAATTCAATTTGGTTTTGAGAATACTTTTAAAAAAATTATTCGAAAATTGAATACTCAATTTTATGCAAATTTTATGATTAAAAATGTAAATATTTTTTACCGATGCCCAACGTAACATAGGAGACCTTGTGCACGTTGCATTGCATGCCATTTGGACCCACTGTCCCCCAATTTTCAAACACGCACGCACCAACACCCACTACCCCCAAATTAAAAATGTAAATATCTTGAAAACATTATTTATATGTATGGCTTTCAAAATCAAATTTTGATAATTTAACAATTAGTCCTACTTTGAACCCGGCTTCGAAATACAACCAAAAAAAAAAATTATAATTTTTTTTAATATAATCTAACGACAAACTCAACTTCAAACCGAGTTGTTTATCGGTTTGGTTCAACTTCGGTTATGGCTAATTTTGATTTGGTTCCGGTTTTGAAATTTTAGAATTTCGGTTTGTTCAGTTTTGACTATTTCGACTCGGTTGAGACCAAATATCTCACCCCCAAGCTCCAGTACCACATTTTTAACTTGAGATATGTGTACAACCATGGGCTAGGATTTTGAAAGGGAGGTAAAAAAAATTACATACTAAAATTACCCCGGATCGACGGCGAGCAGCGACGCCCCCCAGGCGTTGGGGGGAGGGGGGGAGCTAAGGTGGGGGGGTCGGGCGGACCCCCCGGATCGGCGTCGAGCGGCAGCGCCCTCCCAGGCGGTGGGGGGGGGGGACGAAGGCGGGGGGGTCGGGCGCCCCCCCCCCCCCCATGACGGCGGGGGGGGGTCGGTTTCGGTGTCGGAAGGGGATCGGATCCTGCGGGGTGGCTTCATCGCTCCTAACTTCGAATTTGGAACAGGATCTGGATCTCAGGAGAGCCAGATGGAGGGAGGAGGATGGACGACTGTTACACGTCGTCGCGTGACGAAGATCGGGAGAAAGGCAGGAGGAGGACAGGGTCATGTTAGGGATCGCCATCCTGCTGATAGGCGACAGGGCAGGTCAGGGGTGCGGCCATCGGTCCGTGGTCCTATGGTGTCTGCTGGGTGGTCAGTAGGCTGGCGGCCAAAGACGACCGCGGCGGATAAGGGAAAGAGTAAGGTGGTAGATCTCGACGATCAGGGGTCTGGGTCTCATCTTCCGGAGGTGGTCCCCAGGCCACATGGGGCGACTACAAGGCGGCTGGAAGGTCCTGGGCAGATATCTGCAAACCTGTGTTGCCGAAAACTCCCACATCGATGGAGTATGTGCCTGTAACTCCCTGGACCTATTTTCGGGTATTATTGAAAATTTTCTTTAATTTTAAAAATGTTTTATTGAATTGGTTAGACAAATGCATTTCAAATCTTAAATTAAACTTATCCTTAAAATTTTGATTTTCTTTTATTAATGATTAAATATTAATTAATTACTTTGATAAAAGTTTGTTATGGATTACTTTCCCTGAGAAGAAAAGGTTGTCCTTTTATTTTTTTAAATTGTTGAGAGGAAATGATTCATTTTGGTTTATTAAATCATTTATTTTGTTATCATTAGACTAGGCTGTTAAATATCATATAGTAGGACAATTCGTTCTTTCCTCTTAAATGCATCATGTATAATAATTGTTATTTCATTATTTAATTTCAAATTACTATTTAACCCTAATTTTTGGAATAACTTTTTTTATTTTGAAAACAGTTGGCAGTTAGGAAGGATTGATTATTATTTGGTATTAAATAATTGTTGTAGTTAGTTATTAACTAATTTTGAAATTATGGAATTTGTTTTGAAATCTGTTTTAAATCTGTTTGGATATATTGAATTTGAAAATCTGCTTGATTTTTTTTGAATTATGAAATCTGTTTGAAAACTGGTGTTTGATTTTTTGAAAATCTGTTACTAATTATTTTTGTTTAACCCCAGATCTATTCTATATTACCAACACTGCCACTGTACAAAGACGTCCAGATCTACACGTATTTACAATCCTGCCACTCAGCTCTCACACACGCACACACAGAATATTTTATTATAAATACAGTATAAATCCTTAATTTTTATTATTATTTTTCTGATAGACTGACACACTCTCTCTCTCTCTACTTTCTATCTACAATTTCTCTCTCTCCTCTCTCCTCTCTGGCCACTCCGGCCACCGAACACCGTCGCACGCCACCGTCGGATCCCCGTCGAGCACCACCAGCTCGTAGATCGAGCCATCGCCTTGAAGACCCGAGCCGACTTCGACTGCAGCGTCAGATCTCGACTGCTGCGCCAGTTCGAAGACCGTGCCAGCATCTTGATTCCAGAGCCATCGCTCCGATTCCTGTGCAGTCGCCTCGGGAGTGGTGTTGACCCTTCGAGAAGCATGCTGCCACTTCGAAGCACGTGAGGCCACCTCGAAGATCGTGGCCGCCCCTTCGGTTCCCGAGTCGACGCCCAAGCCGAGGAGACATCGTCGAGCCACGCCGGAGATCGCCGCCGAGCCAGGAGTTCACCGCCTCTCTAGAGCTCCGCCTCACCGAGGAATCACTTCGACGCCGCCGGATCTAGCCGCCTGAAGCCGTTCCCGACGACCGGAGAGTCAGATCCACCGTGACATCAGATCGGAGCGCCGCTTTCTCTCGTCAACGCCACGCCGTCGAGCTCCGTTACAGCGTCGAGCTAGCCGAGGATCGACATCCCCACCGCGGTTGGTAAGTTTCCCCCATCGATCTTCTCGGACCTCCTTTCTCTTTCTTGTTCTCTGTAGATTACGGTTTACATTTGGGGCTTTTCTTGGTGATAGGAAGAAGAAGGTGGAACAGATCTAGGGTTTCAGATCTAGGGTTTTGGGCTGGGGTTGAGACTGAGAAGAAGAAGCGAGGATGGGTTTCTGTTCGGCTAGGGTTCTAAGAAGAAGAAGGGAGTTAGAACCTAGGGTTAGGGTTCAGACGGGCTCGGGTGGAAGACAAAGTAAGAAAGAAGAGTGCGAAATTTTTTTTTGTGAAGGCTGGAATAGGAAGAGAGAGAATGAGAAGAGGGTTATATGTTAGGGTTCGTTTAGATGTGGGTCGGATCTGGAAATTGGGTGATGGGCTGTATTAGTGGGCTCTAGTCCAACAGCTGTTGAGATTTTTATTTGATTTTAACAGTGTAAAATAGCAGGATGGGTCAGAAATAGGAGCTGGGCTAGGTTCATTTATTAGCTGTTGGACCTTGGTTTTAGAACCCATAGATTGATTCTTTTTGGGTTAGGTAATATTTTGAGCAGTGGGCTGAATTGAATACTGGGCTGGGTTTTTAGTTTTAGTTGTAAATTAAATTGTTGGGATTAAGCTAGGATGGGCTTGGGCCAGGATCTATGGGTTGTGGTCTGTTCTCATAACATTTGAGCTTTATTTTCATTATTATCATTTAGGACTGTTATTATTAATTTTAGCAATTAGCAAGCTATTCTCTAACATTTATTAGTAAATAATATTTTGGTTAAATATATGGACTAAATTAGTTGTTTTACAAGAAATTGCTAAAATTGCTATCATTTTTATTATTATATATTATTCTTCTAAATATATAAATGCTATATAGTTATTTTACTTACAAAATGTTTCTAATAATTAAAATTAATATTACTATTATTTATTTTGATCAGGTCATATTATAAATTGTTTTATATTTTCTCAAACAATTAAAATGTGTTTTTATTAGCATTATTGTGTCTTGATTTATAAAACCTATGTATTTTCTAAAATATTGGTTAGCTATGGATAGGTTTCCAAATTATTTTGTGGCAAGTTTCTATTTAGAGAGATTATCTAAGTATTATTACTTTCAAAATATTATGACTAGCTAGAAGAGTAGATAACATGTTAGATATAATTAGATAAATGTCATTATTTAAACCCTAATAACTTGTACAAAAATTATAACAGGTGAACAACCATGCAGTATTACTCCCGTGCTTCCAAGGCGAGGCAAGTACACCGACTCGACTTGTACTTTGTATTTCTGTCTTACATTCATGTGCCATGTTCTCATATCGGACACAAGATACACACGATTGTCTTGTACCTTGTTCATTGCATTGTGAGTCATTGTTTATTGCGAGGATTGGGGAAAATATTAGTTTTTGTGTGACCACACCCAAACATAGGTATTGTGGATAGCCTAATCGTACACTTCACGTACGATGAAGCCGGATCTTGTAGAATTGATTGACTCATTGATTGATTGTGGTCCTTAGCCGGTCACACATTAGTTTAATATTTCAAATTGTCACACTTGCATATTAATTGTCATGTTCATTGTCTTGTTCATTGATAGCCGTGTTCATTGTCTTGCATATTGATTGTCACGTCCATTGCCTGCAGTTTTACATTTTATTTCTGGTACCGTAGTTTCATTTCCAGTTCTGGTATTCTGGTTTTACCTTGTATTCTGTACTACAGATTATATTGTATATTGTTCTTGTTGGGGTTGTACTTTGTCACGCCCCGATTTCGTAGAATTGATAGTCGTCCCCCGGGCGTGATGCCGTACGAACCTAAGTTGCGATCGCACAAGGCATAGTCATAAGGTTATCCGAAATACAACATCAAGTTAGAGTACGCAGAGAAATTGAATGACACATTTGAAATAGAAATAGACTTTTTCATTGATGATAATAAAACTTTACATAGACTCCTTTACAATAATTGTCGCACGGGCTACAACATGACTCGACTTACAAAATGAACGCCGATGAGATAGTCGTTCCATATATTACATCCTCTTTTTACAAGCAAAATATAACATCTTTCCACCTGCTATCGAGGCGAGTCGAACCGCCATCTTCTTTTGGACTGAGTGCGGGTCTTCTTCAAAAGGAATCCAGAAAACAAGCCTTTACACGGACGAGGCTTCAAAAGTGTCCACGCCGCCTTAAGATTTTAGGTGGCACGCCCTTCGTGGTTCGGGGTACCTGCATGGAGAGCGAGGATCAGTACATTACACTTTGTACTGGTGCGTGACAAGTTAAGTTCCAAGCTCTCATTTGGTTGAATGAGTTTATATGACTTAGTTTATGAATGTTTCTAACCATCCTAATGAATTTCAAGTGAGCATTGACAAGCATAACATAATTTTCATTAGAACTTACCCCCGGCGGGCCGCGCCGCGCCTTATGAATACTTACCATGTTCTTCCCTGTCAATTGTTATCATTTTCATACCAAAAGCAATATTTCGTGTGATTGGTCACTGACACCACAAGACATCCTGGACTTATAGCTTTGTTAGTCGGGGCCCTTTCAACGCAAGTAGCGAGCCCCGCTGAAAGTCCCCGCCTAACCCGTGCTATCATCCAGCACAGCTATACCGTGTTTCCTCCTAGGTCGAGTCGGTCCCGTGGCCCCGGGTTATCGCTCGAGGAAACTTTCTCCTTGTCGACAAGTTGTCCAATGACCGAGTTAAGACATTATTCAGTTATTAAGGTATAGCCTTCGTTCTCTTTGAAACTTAATCATTTTACCGTGCTCGTGCCCTTGTATCCATTCTTTCTTCCGCAACAACACTATCGATTTACTTAAGAAGGGGTCGAGAAGAGAAGGGTCAGCCACTCACCTTGAGTTTACTTCGGCGAGAGGACTTGTTGGTCGCGCTAGACGTCGCCTACGCGATTACCTGAAATCGCACAAGCAACCGATTAGAACACTGTATTATTCAAGGAGTTCGATAGAAAATGCGAGTTCGAAATGCAAGCCATGAAAATCATCGAAAACATTCACGAAAGCGCATTCAGAAAACAAAGCCAAAACCAACGCAAGCGGCATGAAAAGCAGAATAACGGGAGGTCTCTCCCGACTCAGCCGCAGAGCCAATCCTCGAGGCGCAACCCGCTGAATATGGGACTTGGTTCCGAAGAAGATATTCCATAACGAGGAATGGATCTTAATTCAACCGTTCTCGTTCGATCGACTCGGCCGATCCCGACCTATCGGTCCCGACCGATTCGATAGCGACAGTGTTCCTTTCTCGCGCACCCCGTGGACAAGTACGGGGCACGATGTAGGGACGGGACACTACACCATAACCAACTAAGAAAAAGTTTCGTCCTCGAAACTTAAAATAGAACCTACCTCTACGAGAACAATGAAGGGAACTTCTTCTTCATTTCTGACTCAAGCTCCCATGTCGACTCCTCGACGGAATGGTTTCTCCAGAGGACGCAGACTAGAGGAATAGCACGGTTGCGGAGAAGTTTATCCTTGCGCTCCAAGATTTGTACCGGCTCTTCGACATATGATAAGTCCGCCTTCAGGTCCAACTTACCTAAATCTACCACATACCCCGGATCGTGCACGTACTTTCGCAATTACGAGACGTGGAAGACGTCATGTACCTCTGACAATGCAGACGACAAGGCGATTTGGTAAGCTACCGGGGCGACTCGCTTCAATATTTCGAACGGACCAACAAATCTTGGGCTCAACTTTCCTTTCGCACCGAACCGGGATACTCCACGCATAGGCATCACCTTCAGGAATACATGGTCGCCTTCCGAGAACTCGAGGGGGCGTCGGTGCGTGTCGGCATAGCTTTTCTGCCGGCTTTGTGCTATCTTCAATCTTTCTCGTATCAACTTGACCTTCTGCACAGTCTGCTCCACCAGCTCCTGACCAAGTATCTGCCGTTCCCCGACTTCATCCCAGCAAATGGGCGATCTACACTTCCGGCCGTACAAAGCTTCATACGGCGCCATTTGGATGCTGGACTGATAGCTGTTGTTGTATGCAAACTCGGCCAGCGGTAGATGGACGTCCCAACTTGACTTCAAGTCGATCGCACAGAGTCGTAACATGTCTTCGAGAATTTGGTTCACCCGCTCTGTTTGGCCGTCAGTCTGAGGATGATAAGCTGAGCTGAACTTCAACTTGGTCCCCAGTGCTGAATGTAGACTACTCCAGAAGCGCGCTACGAACCGTCCATCCCGATCCGAGACGATAGAAACTGGGACCCCGTGCAGCCGAACTATTTTATCAAGATATATCTGAGCAAGGCGGTCGACGCTCCAAGTAACTTTGATGGCGATAAAGTGCGCTGACTTGGTTAGTCGATCGACGATGACCCAGACGGCGTCGTTTCCTCCTCCCCGCGGCGTCCTCGGCAAGCCAACAACGAAGTCCATAGTGATGTGATCCTATTTCTACTCTGGAATGGCAAGGTTCTGTATCTCCCCGCCCGGTCGCTGGTGCTCGGCTTTGACTTGCTGACAGGCCATACATTTTGACACAAAGAGCGCTACGTCCCTCTTCATGCCGTGCCACCAAAAGACAACGCGGAGGTCCTTACACATCTTGGTGCTGCCAGGATGCAAGGAATATTTTGCATAGTACGTCTCCGTCATTATCTCCTTTCTAAGTTCTACGTCGTCCGGTACGCATAGCCGTCCCTTCACGCGCAACACTTCCGACTCGTCCTCTGCAAAGTCAGACGCTTTCCCTGTCGATATCAGCTTCCGCATCTTCTCCAGGTAGGGGTCGTCCTTCTGTGCAGTCTTGATCCTCTCCAGTAGGCTCGGTTCCACCCGCAGTTGCGCTAGTTTCACGTCTCGGAAACGAACTCGGAGTTCAATGCCCATTCCTTCCAAGTCACGCAGCAGTCGATCGTTGATGCATAACGAAGCTAAGTACTTTCGGCTCAGCGCATCCACTACCACATTTCCCTTGCCCGGCGTGTAGTCGATCGATAAGTCATAGTCTTTGATTAGTTCGAGCCATCGCCTCTGCCGCAAATTCAGTTCTTTCTGGGTGAAGAGATACTTGAGGCTTTTATGGTTCGTATAAATCCTGCACGCCACACCATAGAGATAGTGACGCCACAGCTTCAACGCAAACACAATCGCCGCCAATTCTAGGTCATGCGTGGGGTAGTTCTTCTCGTACGGCTTCAACTGCCGGGAAGCAAAAGATATCACCTTATCCCGCTGCATGAGCACACATCCCAAGCCCTGGCCAGAAGCATCGCTGAAGATTTGAAATCCCTCCGTCCCTTCAGGAAGAGCAAGTATCGGGGCCGAAACGAGCCGTTGTTGAGCTCCTAGAAGGAAGCTTCACAGTCGTCTGACCACTTGAATGCGACTCCTTTCTGGGTGAGGCGAGTCAACGGCGATGCAATCTTCGCGAAGTCCTTCACGAAGCGTCGGTAGTATCCTGCCAAGCCTAGGAAGCTTCGAATTTCGCTAACTGATGCGGGCCGTTTCCAATCAGCAACTGCCTCGACTTTCTTCGGATCGACTGCGATGCCCGTGGCGGAGATGATGTGCCCAAGGAATGAGACGCTGTCCAGCCAGAACTCGCACTTGCTCATCTTTGCGTACAACTGATTCTCCTCGAAGGGTTTGGAGTACCGTCCGCAGATGCTCTGCATGTTGCGCTCGATCCTTCGAGTAAACGAGGATGTCATCGATGAAGACTACTACGAACTTGTCAACGAACGGACGGAACACCCGATTCATTAGATCCATGAAGACGGCAGGGGCGTTTGTCAGACCGAACGGCATTACCAAGAACTCGTAGTGGCCATAACGAGTGCGGAAGGCAGACTTCGGCACGTCATCTGTCTTGACTTTGAGTTGGTGATAATCCGATCGTAGATCAATCTTCGAAAACACCGTTGCACCCTGGAGCTGGTCGAACAAGTCGTCGATGCGGGACAGGGGGTATTTGTTTCGGACGGTGGCTTTGTTCAATTCCCGATAGTCGATGCAGAGCCGCATCGATCCATCCTTCTTCTTCACGAACAGCACGGGCGCACCCCACGGCGAGACACTCGAACGGATAAACCCTCTGTCGAGCAATTCCTGAAGTTGTGCTTTCAATTCTTTCAATTCTGCAGGGGCCATTCTGTACGGAGCCTTCGAGATCGGCCGGGTGTCGGGGAATGTGTCGATGGTGAACTCTATTTCTCGATCGGACGGCATGCCGGGTAGCTCGTCCGGGAACATGTCTGGAAATTCTGCCACAATGTCGGTCTCTCCCGCGTTGTACCATCCTGTCGCATGTCTTGAACGGAAGCTAGATAGCCTTCGCACCCGGAATGCAGCATCCGTCGAGCAGATATTGCGGAGATCACCATGCAGGTCGGCGACGCCTCACCACACGAGTAGCTGAATTCAGGCACTCCAGGTATACGGAATGTGACCTTCTTTTCAGCACAGTCTATGGTTGCGTTGCACGGACCGAGCCAATCCATGTCCAGTATGATGTCGAAGTCCTTTATATCTAGAACTATCGCATCAAGACCGATCTTTTGACCGCCGATACAGATAATCCCGTCGGCGCAAGCTAAGTTTGTGAGAATTGGTGCACCCGAAGGTGTGCTTACGCTAAGGTCAAGATCTAATGATATTACAGGAAACTTGTGCTCGGCGGCAAAATCTACCGATATGAAAGTATGCGAGGCGCCTGAATCAAATAACACACGAGCAGGTACATTATTGAAATTTAATATACCTGTCACAACAGTGTCGGAAGTATACGCCTCGTCTCGAGTCATGGCAAAGACACGCCCCTGTGCATTAGGGCGTCGGGCTTGGTTGTCGGGTTGAGTGGGCTGACGAGGTCGAGGCGCTTGTCCTCGATTCTCTTGACGGTGTTGTCGTGGTGGTGCGTTGTAATTTTGTCTCCGAGCCCAGCAATCTGCCATTGGGTGCCCCCTTTTTTCGCAAAAGAAGCATCCCCCATCTAAGACAGCACAGTCCCTTTCAATATGCCCGTAGTGGTTGCACTTGGCGCAGGAAGATGGGTTCTGTCCTTTATAGCCGTCGTTGTTTGGACGCTTTGACGGAAGTTGTTGCCTCCCGTATAGCTAGGACGTTTGTGATTTGAGTGACGCACAACGTCGGCAGCACCGGAAGGATGCAGACTCTCAAGACGGAGAGCGTGGTTTAGAGCCTCGCCCATGGTCTTGTACTCCGGGACCCCGACATGCGCACCGATAGAGTGTCGCAGACCCACTTCGAACCATCGCACACGGCACTCTTCAGTAGGCAGAAACTGGCCAGCAAACTTAGACACTTGTTAAATTCTGCAGCATACTGTTCCACTGTCCTGCTCCCTTGCTTCAACTGCATGAATTCATTCTCCTTCGCTTAAAGAACGGCTGACGGAAGGTACTGGACTTCGAAAGCTTTGCGGAACGTGGCCCAAGAGATCGGCGCGGTGGTGTTCCGGTCGGATCGCTCGCTTGTGTATACCCCACCAGTCGTGCGCGTTCAACCGTAGTTGAAGTTGTGCGCAGGCGACTTGCTTAGATTCTTCAATGCCAAGAAGCTCAAAGTGATCTTCCAGTTCCTCCAACCAGTCTATCGCCATGGAAGGGCCTTCGGTACCGCTGAAGGAAGTGCGGCACGCCTTCTTGAATTCTGACACTTCAAAGTTGTACTTTTTCAGTGTCGCTGGTTGACGCTTGGGCTCCACCGTGTCGACTTCAATGGGTTGGGTCGTCGGCCCGGTGGCAGTAGGTGCGGTGACGGTAGCGCAGTCGCAGAATTTCCGTTGGCCGCCATTGTCTGGACGATCTGCTGCAGGATATAGTTGCTTTTGCTGAAGTTTGGCATGTGCATCAAAGCGAGCTTCGAACTGGGCCTGTCGTTCTCTACCTGCTGATGCGGTTCTCGGACTGGTTTCGCTGCGCCTCCATCATGCGCAGCATCCTTTCGATTGTATCGTTAGAAGGTCCGGCCTGCGGACGATGCGAACTACTAGAGCCGCTTGAGGCGCTCTGTTCTTGCTCGGCCGTGGGTTCCGTCACTTCTGCGATACGAAGGCAAACGCATCAGTCACAAATTATAGACTCATTGTATGGAACAACTTATCTCATCGATGCGAGGTCAAAGGTTTGGAACTCTAGACGCGAGGCCAAAGGATGTAAAGCCGTGCTCTGATACCATTATGTCACACCCCGATTCCGTAGAACCGATAGTCGTCCCCCGGGCGTGATGCCGTGAACCTAAGTTGCGATCGCACAAGGCATAGTCATAAGGTTATCGAAATACAACATCAAGTTAGAGTACGCAGAGAAATTGAATGACACATTTGAAATAGAAATAGACTTTTTCATTGATGATAATAAAACTTTACATAGACTCCTTTACAATCATTGCCGTGCGGGCTACAACATGACTCGACTTACAAAATGAACGCGATGAGATAGTCGTTCCATAATTACATCCCCTTTTTATAAGCAAAATATAACATCTTTCACCTGCTATCGAGGCGAGTCGAGCCGCCATCTTCTTTTGGACTGAGTGCGGGTCTTCTTCAAAAGGAATCCAGAAAACAAGCCTTTACACGGACGAGGCTTCAAAAGTGTCACGCCGCCTTGAGATTTTTAGGTGGCACGCCCTTCGTGGTTCGGGTACCTGCGTGGAGAGCGAGGATCAGTACATTACACTTTGTACTGGTGCGTGACAAGTTAAGTTCCAAGCTCTCATTTGGTTGAATGAGTTTATATGACTTAGTTTATGAATGTTTCTAACCATCCTAATGAATTTCAAGTGAGCATTGACAAGCATAACGTAATTTTCATTGGAACTTACCCCCGGCGGGCCGCGCCGCGCCTTATGAATACTTACCATGTTCTTCCCTGTCAATTGTTATTATTTTCATACCAAAAGCAATATTTCGTGTGATTGGTCACTGACACCATAAGCCATCCTGGACTTATAGCTTTGTTAGTCGGGGCCCTTTCAACGCAAGTAGCGAGCCCCGCTGAAAGTCCGCCTAACCCGTGCTATCATCCAGCACAGCTATACCGTGTTTCCTCCTAGGCCGAGTCGGTCCCTGGCCCCGGGTTATCGCTCGAGGAAACTTTCTCCTTGTCGACAAGTTGTCCAATGACCGAGTTAAGACATTATTCAGTTATTAAGGTATAGCCTTCGTTCTCTTTGAAACTTAATATTTTACCGTGCTCGTGCCCTTGTATCCATTCTTTCTTCCGCAACAACACTATCGATTTACTTAAGAAGGGTCGAGAAGAGAAGGGTCAGCCACTCACCTTTAGTTTACTTCGCGAGAGGACTTGTTGGTCGCGCTAGACGTCGCCTACGCGATTACCTAAATCGTACAAGCAACCGATTAGAACACTGCATTATTCAAGGAGTTCGATAGAAAATGCGAGTTCAAATGCAAGCCAAAAATCATCAAAACATTCACGAAAGCGCATTCAGAAAACAAAGCCAAAACCAACGCAAGCGGCGTGAAAAGCAGAGCAACGGGAGGTCTCTCCCGACTCAGCCGCAGAGCCAATCCTCGAGGCGCAACCCGCTGAATATGGGACTTGGTTCCGAAGAAGACATTCCATAACGAGGAATGGATCTTAATTCAACCGTTCCCGTTCGATCGACTCGGCCGATCCCGACCTATCGGTCCCGACCGATTCGATAGCGACAGTGTTCCTTTCTCGCACACCCCGTAGACAAGAGGCACGATGTAGGGACGGCACTACATACTTTGCTCTTTTCCTGACAGGATACGTTGCAGGTGAGCGTGAGGCCACATGGAGCACGATGATTGTATTGGATATTGCAGCATTTATTTATTTATTTATTTATTTGAAGATTGTATTTTTATGATTTTATCATTGTATATTTTATTTGACCAGATTTGTCTCTGGATAACATTGTATAATGACTTGGTCGATATTGGTGATCTTTCTGGAAACGTTATATATAAAGCTGTGGATGTTTACATTACATCATGACTTGGAATTTTCCTTAGTATTGTACAGCTTACTTCATCGTATCCATCGACGAAGGCTGGGCGTGTCCGGCTCGTGTCCGATTATTCGGGAGCGGGTCGTGACAGTGCCGCCGATCAAGGCAGGGAGGGGTTTCCGGGCCTCGTTTCCTGTGGAGGAGATAGAGAAGGTGACAGCATACTGAAGAATACTGGTTTTGTACGTCCTAGGCAACAAGCCGTTCTACGGACAGATCGGGGTTATGCAGCCCGTGTATGGCAGCCGAAGGGGAGTATAGAGTTCTTTGCTCGCAAGAACGGCTTATACTATGTGAAGTTTGGTCTTTCGAAGGATGTCGCACGGATCCTCCAAGGCGACCCTGGACGTTCGACGGCAGGCTTATCATTCTGAAGGAATGGACCCCAGATCTTAGATGTGAGAGGAAAGTCCTGAATGCCATCCCTGTATGGATTCGCTTCCCTGAGTTCCCTGTCCGGTTCTGGAGTATCCCTCTGCTGATACATCTGGCGAGCTTGGTGGACTCCGATCAAGGCGGATGAAGCTACTGCCTTTCGGTCGAGGTTGATGTACGCCAAGATTTTTGTGGAGATTCGGGCTGGGGGAAAGTTACCGAAGATGGTGGAATATGAGATTCCTTCTGGAGAGGTGTAACCCAGAGGGTGGAATACGAATGGGTTCCACCTTTCTGTTCTCGCTGTACTGTTTTGGGCATCTGGCCAGTGCTTGTTCGTCGGTAGGCCCTCAGATGGAGCCTACTATTCCACTTAGTGAGGCCCCTGACTCACCCTGTGACATGGATTCCAGAGATGACAGTGGAGAGGAGGTCTTGGTGGAAGGGGTTACCCATCCAGTGAGCGAGGGTGGAATGAGCCTCATTGTCTCTACCCAGCTTGCTCCCATGAGTGGGGCGTTGACCACTTGCCCGAGGCAGAGCAGTATGATTACCAGAGGCATGGTGGCGTCGGAGATCGTGGTGCGAGGGGGTGGCGGATTGGCAGAGGGGTAGGTTTACTGTAGGAAGTGACGTGCGGTCGGTCCGCTGAGTGACGGCCCCTCCAGGGAGGGGGGCATCATACTGACAGAGAGGAGGTGGTGTGTGTTGACAACCCTGCCTGGGCGTTGGTGCTCTCTCATGTCGCTCCCCAGCAGGCCATTCCGACTGGGATGGAGGAGGATCCATTAACGTCGGATGTAGCACATTCCCCAGGTGCCGATCCAAGTATTTTCCAGGGGACCCATCCTCTCATTAATTAATGGCTATCATCGCCTGGAATGTGAGGGGGCGTGTTCGCTAGGAAGGTGGAGAGAGATTTGGGGTTCTCCACAGAGAGAAATGACATTTCTGTTATATTAGAATCTAAGATCAAAGGGAAAAAGACTCTTGTTCGACGGACCCCTTCTCATTGGGCCCAACTGCACAACCTGGCTCTGTGTGACATGGCCAGGATTTGGGTTCGATGGAACTCGACGAGCTGGGATGGTGACTTGATCTTGTTGACGGAGCAATTAATTGCTATCTCCTTTTCGAACAAGAGTGGTTTTCGGTTCTTGCTGGGAACGGTTTACGGGCATAATGACAGAAGGAGACGGGTCCCTGTGGAGCGACATCTCCCGAGTTGCCGCTGCTGCAGATTCGTCGTCTTTTCCTTTTCTTCTGATCGGGGACTTAAATGCCCTTCTGTACCGAGGAAGAAGGTGGTGGTCGCCCAGTCCCAGACTCTATCCTATATGATTTCCAGAGATGCCTCCTCCAGGCGGCTCCAGGGATTGTCGCGCTCAGGCTTCATCTGGACTTGACATAACAAAGCAATCCGGAACAGGGTTGCTTGCCAGCTTGATCGAGCCCTGGGCAATGGAGAATGGTTTCGTCATTTCCCAATTCTTCGACTGAGGGCCTGGCCGCTGGGACGAGCGATCACTCCTCCATCAGGGTCGGCTTCACTTTCGGTCGCCTGGGAAGTCCCGTCCTTTCAGGTACAACAACAGTTGGTATCTCTTGGAGGGCTACCTGGAGGCTGTCTCGGAGGGGCTTACTAGCTGTCAGGAGGGGACGACCCAGTTTCGCTTGGTTCGTCGTCTCAAGTTCACTAAGAAGGCTCTTAGAGTTGGGTAAAAAGGTTGCCCAAGTCTAAATTAGAAGATAGGAGGTAGAGTTGCGGGCTTTACAGCAGGACATGCAATCCGACTGCTCAATGGTGACCTGGCGACTAGAGAGAAGGCGCTGATCGAAGAAGTTAACATCTTACGCTGCAGAAGGAGATTAGCATGGCTCAGCGTGCCAAATGCTCCTGGCTCAAGGACGACGACCGTTTCTCCAAGTTCTTCTATGATGTCATCCGGACCAGACAACATAGGAATCACATATCCCAGCTGTAGTGTCCCGCTTCGATAGGCGACGGACTTCATAATATACTAGCGCCGAGTCAGATCAGTCGGGAACTTAGATGGCCATCTGATTCGATCGCTGAGCTTGGTAAACGATAACACCTTGCGGCATCGATCAAATCGATTTGGACGGATGTTACGAGAATCGATCCAACTAATGGAACGATTTTTGTTGGAATAAGTCCTAGATGCAGCGGGCTGCGTCTCGGCGAGTGAGCTCTATATAAGAGTTCCTTCGACGGGACCAGACCGTTGTTGGTTTTCTTGGAGCTTTTGTCGCTGGGTTTTGATGAAGTGCTTTCGCGTTATTTTTTGGATGCAATCTTCAAATTTCGAAGCAAGGGAAAAAGAAGGAATTCTAACAAAGTATTGGTACCATTGTAGGAGCTCGTGTAACTAAAGCTTGAACATTGCGAAGTGCTTCGACGGTCGGCACGATCGCGGAACTTGGTGGGTGATTCGGTCCTTCTTTTCTACTCTGTCCCGCAAACAAATTTCCTTTGCTTCAAATTCATTAAATCGACGATGCCAAGTTAAATGCATGTCAATCCACTAAGGTCAAGAACTCGGGAAAAACGTATCGATTTAGAGTAATCTACTCTGAAAATATAAGTTTCTCACATAACGAGAAAGTTTAAGGTTCTAGTAAAAAGATAGACTATTTTACGTGCTGCAAATAATATGAAACGTCGATCGTGGGTTATGATGCCTCGGGCAATTTGGTGCCTACGGGACGCTAAATCGGGAGTACGGCTTTGGGAAAAATGAATCGTTGCATGAGTTAGGAGAAATGATAATGTCGTTCGATACTGTCCGCGCTATACAAATCTGTTGCATACATATTAAACTGTTCATGCATTGGCATGGTTGTGCACAAGTTTTTTTCCTCGAAACGGTATCCGGGACATCGGAACCGATTCGTCCTAGGGGGAATAAATTATCGTGCTTCGGCACGAGGCATGCGGGACCTTCAGTAAGGCTTGCAACCTAGGCTGAAAGGGTAGCGTCGCATGCCAATTTCGATTAAGTCCCAAGTGGTGCGTAACACCAATGACCACATGTAAGATAGTAGCATGCTCATCTATTGTCTTATGCAGGTATAATTACTATCTCTATTTTATGCAGGGACGAGCACGGCCGTGGTAAGATGATGTGATAAATTGCTATATTTTTACTGTATGCTTTATTACTTCAAAGATGGCTATCGATATGAACTGAATTCATTTAGTTCTAAATAGAAAGACAACTCTAAAGCATACCTACCTTAACAATCAGAGTCGGTTTAGACGAGAGCGTTCGTCTCGTCCACTTAGCAAGTGTGCTAATCCCCTCCCCCAATTTCCCTAGGTACGGCGGGCGCTCTAAACTGAACCTGAAGTACGGAGAGGCGTTTTGAAGCTCTTTCTATGCTGAAGTATTTTGAAGCCAATTCAATCGACGACTTATGTATAAAGGGGCGAATGTATGGAACGACAAGCGTTAGTTCAGGCAACTTGTCGAGTGTATTTCTTTATGTTTTTAATCAATGTAGCCGCAACCATCCAATGTAATTACGACTTGCACTTCTTTGCAAGCTATGAATGAAAGCATATTTCTATCTTCCTATACTGCATCTCAATTTGATGTGATTTGTGAAGTTTCAACTTGGCATTTCAATATAAAAATCAACGTAACGTTCTTGTCTTGTACGAGTGCAATTCCAGACTCATACGACATCACGCCTTAGAGAGGACGATCGAGTAGGCAAATAACAACGGGAACGAACGGTTTGTCGACTCGGGACGTGACACCAGCTGCTTGATGTGGATGGCAATCTTGTGGGGAGCCGACCGAGATCCAGGGCGAGGCTGTCAGGTACTACTTTGAGTTATATTTCCAGACCGACTACCTGTCTGCGTTTCCAGAGATTGTTACGAAGATTGGTGACTCCATATGGAAATAGCATTCTTCTTGCCCATGTTACCGTGGAGGAGGTGGAAGTTATTGTCAAGCTGGCGGATCCCAACAAGGCTTCCGGACCGGAAGGTTTTAGCAGTGGGTTCTACAAACGCCACTTGGACACTCTGAATTTTCAGGTCTTGGAGGTGGTGCAGGAATTTTTTACCAAAGGAAAGCTGCTGAAAGAGCTGAACCACACCTTCCTGACCTTGGTACCTAAGAATGAGGGAGCGACAGCACTGGCGAATTTCAGACCTATTGCGTGCTGTAATTATCTTTATAACATAATTACGCACCTTATGTGCCGGCGGATGGAGAGGATCATGCAGGACTTGGTATCTCCGAACCAGACTGCGTTCATCAAGGGGAGGTCGATTGCTAAGCACAGCCTCCTGGCTTATGAGATGGTGAGGGGCTTTAGCAAACCTGGAGGGGAGAAGGCATGTGTGAAACTGGACCTGAGAAAGGCGTATGACATGGTCAATCGGGACTTCCTCTGTCATCTGATGACCGCCATGGGTTTCAAGGACCAATCGGTTGCATTGATCCGGAGTGCATTACATCACCCACTTTCTTCCTCTCATCCAGGGTATTCCTTATGGGTACTTCCAGAGCAATCATGGGCTTAGGCAAGGTGACCCCCTGTCCCCTTACCTGTTCACGCTTGTTATGGAATATTTCACATGTTTGATGGACCTGGCAGTGCACCGGGGGAGGCTGGTCTCCTTATTTCGGAGGGTGGACCTCCCAGTTACCCACCTTATATATACAGATGATCTCTTGGTGTTCATCCAGCCATCGACGGAGGGTATACAGACCTTGCTGTCACGCTCCGCTCCCTAGGAGCGATCGTCCTCGCTAAGGCATGATGCCGCACGGGCCTAGGTTGCGCCCATGCAAGGCTAAGTCCAGAAACGATCGATTTGAGCTAGGCCACAGAGTCGCACAGAGTGTCCCCATTTGCAGCAAAAAGTAAATGAACACAAATTGAAGCAAATTCAAACTCTTATTGACATTCAAGAAGTTTACAAGCGGCGCTAGGCCGAGATTACAAATCGCTCAAGCTCTCTCTCTCTCTGAAACATAAAAGGTGTACCAAGTGGCTTACAAGATGGAATGATTCATGGCGATGTTCCGATACATTATGTCCTGTATATGGTGCTCTAGCTCCTTGCAACGCTCCAAGTGTAACACCCAGTTTTCTGAAATTGGGGTATTTTTGAAAAATTATTGTTTTTATTATTTATTAATGGTGTTTTAGTCATGGTATGATTTTTGGTGATTTTAGTTAATTTAAAACTATTTTCTAAGTCATGACTTATGACTTTGTGATTTTACTAGTATAACCCTAGTGTAAACCCTAGAGATTTCATAACCTAGAGACTAACCATGACCATGTAAGCCTAACCATATGATTAGGATATCAAATTACCACTTTTTAGTCAAAAGGGTATTTTGGTAATTTATTAGAATTTATTTGGATTTATTTGAATTATTATTATTTAATTAGTTGTTAAGTGTTATGTTAGATCCTAACCTAGTTTAGCACTAATCTAGAGGTTAGCAACTAACCTAGAAGACTAATGTTAGATGTTAGCTTATGTGTAAATATCTTAGGTTGGAAATATCTAAGATATTACTTTCTTAGATATTTAGAAAACCTAGAAATATCTACCTACTTGGTCCAAGACTTAGAAGCTAAGTTTGCTAGGTGGAAGAACCCTAAAATATCTACCCATGGCAGTCCAACCCTACCCCTATCCTATATAAACACCCCCCCTTCATTCAAGCTTCTTTCATTACACTTAAAACCTAGTTTTTTCCTCTACCTTCACACCCTCACCATTTAACCATTTTAACACCAAATTGAGCCAAACTTCTTGCATTGGAACCCCCTACTATTGAGGATGCTAAGGGGAGCTAGCTAGCTAGGTTGCATAGCATTTTGGGCACCATCAAGTGAAGAGGACACCCCCCCCCCAAAACCTTGTTTTCATTGAGTTTTCACTCAATAGGTAATATCCCTAAACCTTGTTAATATTGTGTTTTTTTCTTCATAATTCATGCATATAGGTAAACCCTAACTGTAGGTCAAGTTTGGTAGGAAATAGGCTTGGTTTGGTGTCCGTATCGGATACGTGTCTGTGTCTTAATTGCAGTGTTTGGTGAAATGCTACTTAGGAATAAATGTTGTTATTTTCCAAAACAAATTATATTTTTGGGTAGCCCTAGACATGTAGGACACAACCCTAGTTAACTGAGCACACTTCGAGTCGTGTCCGTGTCTAAAAGGACACGAACACACTGTTATAAACCACTGTGTACACTGAAAAACTCTACTGTTTGACACTTCGTGTCGTGTCTACACTTCGTGGACACGATACAGAAACCTAGATACAAACCTAACCACCCCCCCACCCACTGACACAAGCACAAGGCTCTACGTGCCACGTGTGGCACACGACCCTTCGACACGCGTGCACGAGACTGTACACGCTGTCCTGCTACCCGACACTGATTGCGGACACGACACAACACGTGGACACGTGCCACTTGGCACGAGGATATGGGGCACCCTCTGACAACCTACCCACGAAGTTTCATACGACCACGTGTCGTATCAACACGTAGTTAGCTCTGCACTGATTCGTGCACTGTACTAACACGCGCACAGACCCTCTCTGATACGCCTCTCTAACTCGGACATGACACGACCCCGACTCGATTCAGTGCTGGACACTTAGAGTAACCCTAGGCGAAC